>OU896717.1:31353342-31854301 GCA_918026855.4 Phaedon cochleariae
ACTATCTATCTATCTATCTATCTATCTATATCTATCTATCTATCTATCTATCTATCTATCTATCTATCTATCTATCTATCTATCTATCTATCTATCTATCTATCTATCCTATCTATCTATCTATCTATCTATCTATCAATCTATCTATCTATCTATCTATCTATCTATCTATCTATCTATCTATCTATCTATCTATCTATCTATCTATCTATCTATCTATCTATCTATCTATCTATCTATCTATCTATCTATCTATCTATCTATCTATCTATCTATCTATCTATCTATCTATCTATCTATCTATCTATCTATCTATCTATCTATCTATCTATCTATCTATCTATCTATCTATCTAATCTATCTATCTATCTATCTATCTATCTATCTATCTATCTATCTATCTATCTATCTATCTATCTATCTATCTATCTATCTATCTATCTATCTATCTATCTATCTATCTATCTATCTATATCTATCTATCTATCTATCTATCTATCTATCTATCTATCTATCTATCTATCTATCTATCTATCTATCTATCTATCTATCTATCTATCTATCTATCTATCTATCTATCTATCTATCTATCTATCTATCTATCTATCTATCTATCTATCTATCTCTATCTATCTATCTATCTATCTATCTATCTATCTATCTATCTATCTATCTATCTATCTATCTATCTATCTATCTATCTATCTATCTATCTATCTATCTATCTATCTATCTATCTATCTATCTATCTATCTATCTATCTATCTATCTATCTATCTATCTATCTATCTATCTATCTATCTATCTATCTATCTATCTATCTATCTATCTTGAAAAAAGTCCTGATAAAAGTACTGTCATACAGAATACAAGGACAACTCTACATAATTTTCGGTACGAGGTATTGAAATCAAATAATCTCAATATGTATGGAAGTGAACGAAGGCGTTATATTATACAACTGCTGCATCAGCTTCCTCATCATCCGTACTTGACAAAGAAATATTATTTCGATAACGCTATCTTCATCACTGTGTCAATAAAGGAGAGTTTTACGATTGCCGACCGGTCGCGACCACTTGGACCAAACTTCGACCACAGGGTTTTTGATTGAAGACCGCATTGACCGAACTTCAAATGGTAACGTTTTTTATTGAAGACCAAGGCCGACCGATCCAAGACCACTTTGCCCGGGCTTTTTGATGGTCGATGCGGTTCTAGGATATAAGTATAACCTCAAAACAATCAAATCTCAAAAAAGTGTCAAGGGCATTTACATTCTTCTAAATTGAGTGACTCGAACAGCTTATATATTTCAGCAAAAATAGCATTACATCAGTGGATGATTCACTTGAGTGTATTATTTCTGGTAAACAGTTCACAATTATTATTTTATCTAAAAAAGACTCTATCGAGGAATTCAATGACTCATAAAATGGATGATTCCTGATATATCTCGTTGTTAAAGTGTCAGGTTATGTGTTATTTTCGGTATATTATAAATTGATCAGTAAAGTTTTTGGTTTTTAAGGTTTTTTGTACACAAGCGACCGGTCGCAACCATTCGTATTTATCAGTCACGTGACACTAACGACCGGTCGGTCAGACTGAATGACTGGCAGATCATCTCTTCAGTTGATCTGACTGAGCTGCTTCTGGCTATCAGCCAACCAGCTGGCTGACCATAACGAGATACATCATCAACTTCAACTGTCACTACTGTCAGTACAGTACTGTTTTCTGATGTTTTTTTCAAATATTTGATGTACAGTCATCTTTTATTATGGATGATGCTGCATGTATTTTCTATCTTTTTAGCTATTATGTGGGGATATCACCGATGGAATATTTGATTTTTTTTTTATTTTTCTGTAAATTCAATGAACCTAGTCATTTTTTATGGATTACATTATATGTTTTGTATCTTTCGGGCTATGTACCTGATAGGACATTTTTTATTTTATTTTCTTCAACTTTTTTATATTTGATGTGGTCATTTCTGACAATGAAAAATGAAAATTATTGTTTTCAATCGATTTTTTCAATATTTCAGTCTGGTAGATTTCACTTGGTTTTAGTACAATTCAATAATGATTTCAGTACAATTAGCTTTTTTTCTTCTGGCAACACTGCCGTGAAGTGGCGAACACGATGTGCCGAAGTGCCGTCTGCCGTGATGCCGTGAATCCAAAATCTAAATCCATGCCGGAGCCCATGCCACCACAATTTTTATTTTGACAGCATAATATTAATATGGCATTTGTCCGATTGTCCGCATGATGGTCCGCATGCAACATTAAATATTTAACTTCTTCTGATTGTTCCCCTGCAAGGAAATTTTTGAAGATTTGTTTCCAGTGGACCCATTCCGAACTTGCAGAATTCGAGTTTGGATCAGCTTCGAAACGTTCTGGCCGTAAATATCTACGATCCATATCGGGTATTATGGAAATTTTTGCTCAATAAATTGTGAAGAATATTCAAACCAAAGGATTGGCTTTATTGAGCAAAATGATAGACATATCAAAATATAACAATATGACAAATGTCACAACTAAAGTACTGCATGTTTCATAAACTAGATAGATGAAGATGTTTCACCACACCAGGTTTTGTATAGTTTGCGGACAACCAAGAAGTTCGACCCGTCATCTCCACACGATACCTAAGGTAAGATGGGTAAATATTTTCTTAAATTTTTCATAATTACACCAGCTTACATTGAGAGGCATTATTTGTAGTATGCACCATAGGTACACCAACTGAACTGACTTATAATTATCATTTTAAATGACACAAGACACAGGCTCATGACTGGAAACTACTGGCCTATGGCTTGAAAGTTTTGATAAACAATGCCATTTGCTGTCCAAAACAATCGCCGAATATTTCCGGCAATTAGTGTCACTTGTGGTTTTACATAAATATGATAAAACCTTCATAATATTCAAGGATATTTTACTGTATGTATTATGAATGGCTGAAACCACATCAGTATGTTGGTTCAGCCACAAAGATAAGATAATGCAGTTCCTGTGATTTGATTATAGAACTCCACATATCACATCACATAATTATGCTCTAGGTACTTCAGATGACTTCATTACATTGTCTTCTAGATTTTTACATTGCAGCATTGAGATTGAGTCATCCTTATACAAATGCAGTTGAAAATCCTTGGGATATATCCACAGAAATGCCTACCTCAGTGATTTACCCCTCTGTGAATATTAAACAGCAAAATATGCATCAAAAATTATCTTTTGTTCAGTTGAATGTGATATCTCTGTAGACATCTCTGACTGAGCCATTTATTTTGTTATAGGAGGAAAGTATTCGAAAAAAGTGGTCTGAATCTATTGGTAGATATTTACCACCAGGTGGTACCTTATGTTCTAACCATTTTTCAACAGAATATCTTGGCCAAACAAAACTGAGAAAAGGAGCATTGCCTTCAAGACAGTAAATATTTTCTTACCTATCTGATCTTTTCACCTTTGATTTCCTTAATTTCAGAATGAATATCAAGATATAATAGGTACATATATTACTGATATCTGGAATTCCAATGGAAAGGAATGTCATTTTCTGTGATGAATATTAATATACATACACATAGTATCAAATAATGAGAAAGATATCATATGTATATATGTATTCACTTTTCTTAAATAGAACATAATAGGGTAAAATAGTTTGGAACTTGGTTTGGAAAAAAGCCAAGAGCTACAGTATAATATTTTTCCCATGTATACACTACTTTATACTGTCAAGGGAAAAATTACGATTTAATATTGAAAAAATATTACAATATATTGAAATCAGAAAATTATCGACATGAAATTTGAAGTTTTTAACTGGTAGGCTGTTGTACTTACACTGACAATTAGACCTGCGTTGCTAAGGAAACCCAACCAAACATACAAACATACAAACATACAAACATATGATAACGAGTTAAAATAAAAAGCAAATGAAAATGGATGTCACATTTGCGAATATCTGTGCCGCGATTCAAACTGAGCTAAGTTAATGGCAGAGCGTCAGTATTTCCACATATTATCGAGTTCTACACTGGTCCATCGGATATTATCTTTAGAGATGGGGGTGAAATGTTCTCGGAAATATTGACGCACTGCCACTAACTTAAATCAGTTTGAATAGCGGCACGTTTGGATATTCGTAAAGCGGACATTATCCCCTTTCATTTGCTTGGAGCGCACGAAAGGGAATCCCTATAATGTACAGAAGTATGTATCTGGATTTACGACAGCAAATAAATTGCTGTGCCGTGGATTTGGCTCATCAAATATCTAGGACTAATTATCAAAGAAACACTCAGATGGGATAACCACTCAGAATATTTGAATAGCAAACTGAAAATACTGGTATTTGCATTTTATAAACTCTGATATTTTCAGCGAAAAAATGTTGAAATCAGCCTATAAATCCTTAGTAGAGCTGCATATTATAATCAAATGAATTGTCTCAAAATCACACAGAAATGTAATACTGAGAAAAAGACGCAGATTCTCCACAAACAACTTTTCATAGTATTCATTTTGCTTCCACGGCCTACTCGGTGAATTTCAATAATAATTTTTTTCTGATCTAGTTTCTGGTTAGATACCAACTTGTGATATGTCATTAGAAAGGGAATTGAATGCTGAATAAAGCGAAAAAAAAAAAAAAAATAGGGTTTCCATTCAAAATAAGAAAGTTGATGTTACTTCTGGTCAGACCGGAAGTTAACTTCGACATGTCAATATGCTCAAATTCTAGCTCTTATGTCATTATATCGACGCTCCAAATTTCACAAACCTACTTCATACAATACCTGAGATATTCCGTAGGCAATACTTCCGTAGCCACCCGGTATATCATCTCGTTATCAGATAGCGGTCGAAATTTGCAGCAGGCACTTGGGCTATTAAGTAACCGCACACCAGCCAGTATGATGCCATCGAAATTTTGAAATTCTGAGTTAAATTTTGATCAAGGTGGATAGAATATAGTGTAATCACCGACAGTGTTTTGTTGCTCCCAAAACGCTTGACCGCAGATTCCGCGATAATGGCATAATAGTTCTCAATTGTCCGCAAGATGGCGACACTTTTTACAGATTTCTTTCATGATCATGTCATCTGTCACCACCTAAAATCAGCTGAGCTATGGTTTGTTGTGAATTTGTAACTTGTGAGCGGAGCGTAGAGGAATTCCAAATTCAACTGCAAGTTTATTACAATATTCCACAATTTTCTGTATCTTAGTGTTCTTTTGTTTCCATTGTTACCTGTTTTTATATAGTTTTCATTAGTGTTGTAATTTTTTGATTTACCCGATGCCGGAGAAACGAAATACGCGAATTTGTGCAATTTGCGGCAGCAAATGCGATTCGACGACTCATTTATATTCAGTTCCGAAGGTAAGGAAAATGTTTTTTCTATAATAAACAGCTACAATTCGCTTTTTACTGCACGTATTTTTATCTGTCCACAAGTTCATGTTTTCATTCCATAGTAAACATGTGGATAATTATTACATAATTAAATTTGGAATATTATTGTTAACCTGCCACTTTTATATTATCGTGTCTTGGTAAACTGCCTAATGGCCACGTTTATACCGTGTCATGGTAAGCTGACTAATGACTATATTTTAACTAAATACTCTTGGTTAGTGTGGTATAAACTGTAGACTTGTTAAAGTTTCCAGCTTGGTTTGGTACCGAAAGCGTACCAGACTAAAATAGTATGATGACCAAAACGGTGTAAACACTTTGGTCTACTTTTGTATAGCCTTGACTTGACTTGAGTGCAAGTATCTGTTATTTCATGAGTCTTCATAACAATATTCCATTCAATATCAGCTAATTTCGAATCTTACTAAAAGGTATTATCCATAATTTACGATTACGATTTCCACAACCTAACCTCAAAAAAATAATTCTTCTTTTGGGTTTATGATTTCAGTCTCCATTCGGTAACAATTTCTCCAGATCAGGTAATTAATTTTTTCAAGAATATATATGGTTATGTAATAATATTATCTCTCGACTCGAGCACTAAAGACACCGTAGTCCGTCACCATGCCCGGAAGCCGAGTTCATCAATATCAAAGATTCTATCGTATGTGCTCATACTGAGCACGTTTGATTTCAAGTATGGCCCCTTTATCCGGTGAATCCGTCACCATCCGGCCGCTCTACCGGCGTAGAGATAAAAGGGCTTTATAATTTTCACACACACGTATTAAACTTCACAATAAATATTGGATTTTAATCCAGATCAGGTAATTAGAAAAATTATAGACTTGCACACACATTAACCTGACTTTTGACCTGGAGACGCCATGTGTCTCCTTCCATGGTCAAAAGGCGAATCCCAAAAAAATAATCAAATCAAAACAAAGTTGTTAAAGTAAGTCAACTAAAGATAAATGGTGTAAACATGCGTTAACTAATGCCTTTGGTCTGAATTTGGTCAAATCACCTTGGTAAGCATACCAAATATCCATACGGTATAAACGTGGCTAAACGTCTCCCAAAAAAATAGGGGTGTAATTAGAATATTCTTCTCTTGTTTTTGCTTGAGATTAGATTTCAATGATCCTACCAGAATTTACAGAGGAAATCTTAAGAAATCTATATGAGCTTCTGCTGACAAAGACTATATGTTATTATATTGTTGTTTGTTCCTTCTTCAAGTAAAATAAAAATGAGAAACTGTTGAATCCATGGTAGTATCTAGGTAGTTATTTATGCATTTTCAAGCTCTCGCCTCTAGAAGGGTGACAAACCATCATGAAACATCCTGTTTTTTAAATTCTTTTTGATATCTGAATTTTTGTGGTCACAAATATATACAGGGCATTCATTTCAGAACTTAACCACCCAAAATATCTTCTGCGGTTTTCGTTGGTTTGTTGAGATTTAGTTTCTCTATTATATCGTGTATGATATGCATACCATTAGATTTATTCTATCTCAAACTTGTATCATTATTCGTTGCTGAGATATCGTCGACAGCTGTTCTTAGTTCCCTTTTCGAATTATAAAGTAGGGGTGTCTGGGATGAAGGAAATGAACATAGCATTTGATGGACATTGGTATTTTACTTTCCCCTCGGCGAATCTAAATCGGCCTATTTCTCCTGAAAATTGTAATCATTACAGATCAGAAGATACACAGGGTGGCGAGTTTTGAAATGAAAGCCCTGTGTATGTACCACAGGGGAACCCTTTCGTTACTGTTCCATAGAAAACATTCTTGAAGAATATTCATGGGGGGCAGTTGAAAGTTAAAAAAAATGAACATTCTCGAAAGCTCGACAAAAAACGAATAAATCTGATGGGTCACATTCAATTGCGTCCCATGAATATTCCCAGGATTATTATATGAATATATATAAAAAATGGAAGTAATATCTAGGGAACTGTAAAGTGACTAGGAAGAGATTATTGGGCATAGCCCCCACAGAGATTTATATACAGCGTGTTTCATTTCAAACGCTCCCCCCTCTATATCTCAGCTATCAGTCGTGCGATCTTTATCAAATTTGTATCGGTATGAATAATCATCAATATGACCAGTTCTTCAAAGACAAACATCATTTTGAACAGTGCCGAGCATTTTTATTGAAATGAATAGGGGTCAGTTTTTCATTAAATCATATTAGGCATTTTTGCACAGGAAAACTGACCTCATAATATTGTTCTTCATGGTTTCAAACCCACATATTATTATGTGGGTGGGTTTTCATAAGATGCCTATGAAGGGTTTCAGAAAACCAGGCACATCTAAACAGCATTTTTGCGAACGTAATAATTACTCGGAAATGGTGAGTTCAACATAAAAAAGTATAACTCGTTTTTCCTTCCAAATCATGATTTTGCACCTACAGGAGCCATTGAACGTTCCAAAATTCGTAGTTGATCTGAAGTCACTATTTATCCGAGTCTGAAAATAAAAAAAATTAAGCCAATCCTGTTAATTCGGAATTAGGTGATATTTTGCATATGGAGGTTTGAAAGCATGAGGAACAATAATATGAGGTTAGATTTCCTGTAAAAAAATGCCTAATATCATTTTATGAAAAATCGACCCCTTTTTAGTTCAATAAAAGCGCACGGCACTGCCCAAAATAATGTGCATTTCTGTTAAACTGATCATATTGATGGGTATTTATACCACATTAAATTTGGTTGAAATCGCATTACTAATAACTGAGATACAGAGGGGGGGGGGCGTTTGAAGTGAGACACGCTGTACACATAATATAAAATGTTATCTCCTATTTTCAGTTTTTCATCAGCACTTTCATGACCCAGAAAAACCATTTTTGTTTGATGAGTTGGTGATTACTCAATCAATTTGGAAATGTTTTCATTCAGTGCTAATATGGTATATGTGTAGAAGGCACACAAAAATTGTATTTCTTGAGGTAACGTAAGTCATAATTGAGAAGAGAAAGTAGAGGATAACATACTACTTTTGGCAAAAATATAAAGAACAGAAAGTTCCATTTAAAAAAATGAGTTTGTGGTTTGTCATGCTTTTAGGAATCACCCTGTAAAACTTCTGATAATGGCATTGGAATCATCATTGCATTCAACTTCCACTATTTTTTCTTGATAGAAAGTAATCTCTTGATTTTTTTTTAATCAATGCTGGGCTTCATTTTCTAGGATGACCATCGTCTTCTGGAATGGGTTATCTCATGCGGTCAGCTTTTACACCCAAAATCTTTGGTCTGCTCCAAACATTTCCAGCAGAATGCCAGTGGCAATAAAAAATTGAAAAAAGGAGATGTACCATCAGTATGGCAAGTGAACTGCTATATTTTCATTGTTAATTTTTGCATTTCTATTAATTCCGTTTATTCACCAAAGATCTCGCTAATGATATAATCGAAATTTGACTGGATTGCTGGATTCTTTTGAAATCTTGAAACATCAAAAACATCAAGCATAAAATTCTTAGTTCATAGATGAAAACCCAAAGTCATCTCCACAACATTTATTAGAATGATCAAAGATCAATATGGAAGGAACATGTTTCGGGGTTATATAAGCCCATCATCAGCCAATAGAAAATATTGTAGTTATGGAAATGAAAAAAGTAGGTGTACAAATAGTATAGTTAATAATAGTGCAAACAAAGAAATATGCTCCATGCTCACTGTAAATTAATAAATTGAAATTATGTTATAAATTTATTTTAATATCATTAATTATTGTATGTACCACCTCTTCGATTAACCTATAGACAGGGTATTTGAAGATCAAAGGATTTTTCATTAGTGGATGGACTGTCAAATCCAGCTACAGTAGGATCTCGTGTAGGACTTATTGAAATGGAAATGGTATCAACGGAACTGTAAAATGAATGTGAATAGCCTTAAGAGGGCGCATCAGTCAAAACTGCCATGCAGAGGTCAGTTTGGTACCAAATCATTAATAAACTATAAGTGTAAGCGCAAAAGTGGTTGGTACATATTGAAGACGAAGGTTGAGAATAGGATATGAAGGAATTTTCCAGCGAAATTCGATTTGTGTAAAAAAATATATGGTAATGAAAAACAATAACATTGACAACGTTTGTGTAACAGAATCGAATAAAAACCTGGCATACCCTAAGTTAGCAATTCAATAAATTTTTGATGAAATAATCAGCTTCTGGAACATTGTCGTTTGGGAATGTATTGTTCGTAAAATTAATTCTGACGTTTCTGCATCTATTTTCAATATCGCCATATTGTTAGCGAGGTTTCGACAGTGGCAGAGTAGTTCAGCTATTGTCTTTCAGAGGGCTACACAGTGAAACTACCGTGCTGCGCTCCTTCAAGAACTAATACAAACATTACAGTTCTCTTTCTATTCATTTCTTCTTTCTGGGTCTGGGGAACAGTGTTGCCAATAAGGCGCTTTTTAACTTCGTTTTGCGTCATTGCGATTTTTTGTAAGTAATTGCGCTTTTTTTTTCTTTTTATAGTCTATCGAGTGTATTGCATAACTGACTCTGTTGATTGATAATATTAATCTAATATATAAAATTCTCCTGTCCCTGTCACGGTGTTTGACGCCAAACTCCTCCGAACGGCTTGGCCGATTCTTATGAAGATTTTTGTGCATATTCGGTAGGTCTGAGAATCAGTCGTCAACGATTTTTCAAATTGAAAATTCAAGATGGCGGATATCCAATATGGTGGACGAGTTTTGTAATCCGATTCTATTCAAAATTGGCATCTGAGGGTTTTCGGGATCGGATATTATGATTTCTTCGTCAGAATGAGGAGATTCAGAATGGCGGATACAATATATGGCAGACGAGTTGTTCAAATATAATCCGATTCTGTTCAAAATTGGTATCTAGGGGGTTTTCGGAGTCGAAGATAACAATTATTTCTTCAAAATTTGGAAATCCAAGATGGCGGATCCAATATGGCGGACAAATTTCGAAATTATAGACCAATTGTTTTCAAAATTGGTATCTGGGATTTTCGGGTCACAGATTCAGAATCTTTAGTCAAAATTGGGAAATTCAAGATGGCGGTTTCAAAATTGGTATTTGGGGGTTTTCGGGGTCGGAGATTATGATCATTTGGTCAAAATTGAGAAATTCTCATATCCCATATCTCAATCGTAACGTAACCACCACTTTTTGTTTTGATTATCTTGAATTCCCATTCAAAAAACTGGTGTTGAAGTAAGTATACATAATCCACTCATGACAGGTAATATTCATAATTAAAAATTAGTGTAGGCATGAACAAAATATTGTCTTTTGTGATAGGCCCATATGAAACTCAAAAGATTATTTTTTATGAAAGCAAGTAATCAATCCTTTCCTCCTTTTCTCATTTGCTAAGAATTAGAAATCTGGTGCTACTTAGTTTCAACCAGTGACCAGTGATGCCAGGTCTAAGGAAATGTCATGAACATGAACGATTGACCCCTACTGATATATACAAAAACATCAGTGTTATAATATAAAATAGCAGAACGCTGGCAGCACTGCAACTGGCGGAGCGGGCGGTGTCACTAGCGTCTGCCGCAAGTAAGGATTTTCATGAACAACGTAGTGGGAGAACCGCGTCAAGCGAGACGCGGACGCGGGCAAACATCACCTTCACCCTTCACCTATCGACATGCCCGACGAACGTTGGAGCGAAGGAGCGAAACAGTAATAATGTAATATTTTTATTGGTAGGTAAAATGCCAATACCATTAATTGGCGCCGAATCATGTTTCAATGGAAGGAGTGTATAGTCGGTTGACATACAACTATTTTCAGAATACCTACTCATTTATGTTATAGTTTGGTCAACGTTTCACACGTAACTAAGTACCTATAAAAATGGAATTATCAAACTGTTGTGCAGAATGTACAAAAACGTTCAGCTGTTTTCAAAGTCTCAGAAGGCATTGTTTGAAGTCTTCTCCCATCAAAAATAAGTGGGAAAGTGTACAATTTTATTTGTGATAGATGCAGTTCGAAGTTCAATGTAGAGAAAAATTTCACGGCCCATAAAAAAATGTTGCAATTTACCTTCAAATAGTGCGGTGAAATCATCTGATTGCCATATTATGCAATGGAAAAATTATGAATGATCAATTCGAAAATCATTTGAAGAATTCGCATGACTTAACGTTGGGTTAAGGAAAATTTTGAAATTCCATCTTATGAACAATCCATCGAATGGAAAAGTGAGATAGAACAGAATGATAAAACTCGTTTCGTTAAGAATTCTGGAACGAAAAGATCGTCAAAATTGGAGATTCAATATTTTTATTGTCATCGCTCGGAAAGAGGCAAGTTACAATACCTGGCAGCAACAAAATAAATTCAAATTGTCCTGCTTCCATTAAAGTGGCTATGGATATCATTACTGGTACATGCAACATTGTTTACGTGAAAACGCATGTTGGACATAAGCGAGAAGCAACGTCAAGCTTTAGCTGCTGAAAATGCACAGAAAATTCCCTTTAGTGACATCTTGGATGAGGTAAGTGGACACGGAATAATATTAGAAATATGAATACAGGGTGAATCGGGTATATAGGTGCTTATTGTAACACGTTCATTCGTTAGGTAGGTACGTTCGGATAGTTTTTACAAGATCTAGCAGACTATCTCTATAGATAGGTAGGTAGGTATCAAAATCAAATGAATTAACATTATATTCCATGTACAGGGTGATTCACAATAATGTCCCCCCCTAAAAAGCTCGGTTATTTTTGAACCGATCACAAAATTTGAAGAATCATTTGATTAAGTTTTTTTTCCGCTATATCAGAAAATACAGGGTGCTCGGAACAAACGATCGACAGGGTACAAGTTGATTTTTTTAAAAGGAACACCCTATATTTAATTGCATTTTCAGATTATTCCTGAATAGCTGATTTCATCAATGTATCACACTTGGGGTCTAGCGGGAGTGATTACAGAGATATAGGGTGTTCAAAAATCGAGATTTTTCAAATTTAAGTAGGATGTTTTTCTGTCGAAACTATTACTTATTGGTCAAAACGGCTTCCATGTTCCTATGTTAACTTATGATTCACTATCTACTGACATTTAATAATTGGAACAAATACAGGGTGATCAGAATTCTGAATCTTGAACCACCCTGTATTGTTCCAATTTGATGTCAGTAGATAGTAAATCATAAGTTGGGATAGGGACATGTGAGTCGTTTTGACCAATAATGAATAGTTATTTACACACAAAAAAATCCTAAAATTAAAAAATCTTGATTTTGAACACCCTATATCTCCGTAATTATGAACGTTAGACCCCAAGTGTGATGCATTGATGAAATCAGCTCTTCAGAGAGAATCTAAAAATGCTATGAAATACAGGGTGTTCCGTTTGAAGAAATCAACTAGTATCCTGTAGAACGTTTGTTCCGAGCACCCTGTATGTTCTAATGTGTCATTAAAAATACCTGAAAAAATCATTTCAGATGATTTTTGAAATTTCGAAATCGGTTCGAAAATAAATGCGCTAAAGGGGGGGACATTTATGGTGAATCGATCACCCGGTACATCATATGGTTCAGTTTTGATTATGGAATTGAATATTTGAATACGGAGTTCTTAACCAGCATGTAATCTACAGGGTGAGTCAATATAGTGCGTTCTCCTTCGATATTAGCCAAACCGTCAGATATATACATATTTAAAAAAATTCGAATACAGAATAGTAATAGTGTTTCATGATAACTTTCATCTTGAAATATTTTCATATCTATACCGGCGATATACCGGGTAACAAGGACTCATGGTATACCACCTTTTTCTCCTTTTGTTTTCTAGCTATATTTCTGAAATTTTGAACATCGAATATGCTCACTAGAGGGCTTTTATCTCACATTTTAGGAAATTTTTTTCATCTTTCAATTCTCCTGGAAATGAGATCAACTTTCGATTTTCAAATGGAACACCCTCTATTCCATTTCATATTCGGTTGGTATACCATGTATCTGTGTCACGCGGTATAGGGTGTTCGAATTCCAAGATATTGGCTGATGATGTTTTTTTTGTAATGGGACACCCTGTATATTATTGCATTTTTAGGTTCTCCCTGGAGAGCCGATTTCATCAATGCATCACACTTGGAGACTAGCGGCATAGATTAAAAGGGAATGATTACTGATATATGAATACCTATAGGTTTTTGAACACCCCTATAGGGGTGTTCAAAAACGAGATTTTTAAATTTTATGATTTTTTTTAGGTCGAAAATATTCATTATTGGTTAAAACGGCTTACGTGTTCCTATCTCAACCCTCGATTTACTATATCTATCTATACTGACATCAAATTGAAAGAGATACACAGCCATATGGAACCACCCCAATTTTCGGAAAACGATATTAGGAGTCAAAATAGGTCGAAAATCACTTCAGATTCGGAATCAGAGGACACCCAATTCTCTAGCTATTCATATTTTTCCTGGGAAATTTTCAGTTCTGAAAAATTAAATTTTGTCGCACTTTTTACGGAAGCACCCCCGTATCTTATACGTAATTGACTTCATCTTCGGACTTCCCCTTACTCCTGCAAATTTCAGAACCGTACCTCAATAATTACGTCGTGAGGTACGAAGGTGCTTTCATGAGAAGTGAGACAAAATTTGATTCTTCTGAACTGGGAATTTTCTAGGAAAACTATGAATTGGGCGTCCTGATTCCGAATCTGCAGTGATTTCCAACCTATTTTGACTCCTAATATAATTTTCAGGAAATTGAGGTGGTTTCATGGCTGTTGGCGTGCAGTGTATATCACTGAAGATGACCCCACTTAGTCATAGAGTGCATTTTTGGTATATCTCTCGCTCCAGCAAATTTCAGGATACTCACCCAACGATTACGTAAGATACAGGAGTGTTTCCATTAGAAATGGGTCACACTGTATATATATATATATAGAACTTCACATTTTCTCCAGATACTCTCTGCGATGACCACGTCATTCTGACCATCTACCAATTTTGGATTTTCAAATGGAATAATACATTCTGTACATTATTCTATCACTGATTATGGGTTATACCATTACGATACCACAAATATACTGATAATATATCAACTTACTTGCCATTATCACTAGTCTTATTATTAGTAATTAATTAAATGAAAAATGTATTCAGATATTCAGTTTCTTTATTCATGATGTAAACTTAAATGCTTAAAGAATAATATTGTATTTTATGAATACCTATAATAGGTATAGGTATCCCAATTTTATTTTTTCATTTTATGGCCTCAATCTCCAAATCCTCATATCAGTATTCAAAGTGTCAGTTTTGTCAGAGATTATACGGTTTTGTGTTACTAGACTTTTAATAACATTTGTTGTCAGCCGCTAATCGCTATAGGTGATGGGCACAGTTGATGCTTGCCCGCGTCCGCGTCTCGCTTGGCGCGGTTCTCCCACTACGTTGTTTATGAAAATCCTTACTTGCGCTAGACGCTAGTGGCGGTGTCGCGGTATCAGGCAGTGTGTGTGATTCCCCGAACGATTCCAACTGGACTTCAAAGAAAAATCAATAAGTGACCAGTGTTGCCAGTATGGGCGATTTCTCGACAATTGGGCTATCTCTGAACCTATTTTGGCGACCAAAAATTGAACTTGGCGACAGGCGACTTATTGAGACGATTTGATGGGCTTCTGGGAGTGAGATGAGTATCGCGAGTCCAAATTCAATGGCTTTGTGGCTTTACCATCCATGTAGATTCGAGTCATCCGCACATGCAGAGCGAGATCCATTTGACGTTAGCAGGTGTTTTGTTTATATTATGTTTCTACACTCTACAGTATCATTCATAAAGTTGGCATCATATGGGAAAAAATTGTTGATAATAATATATCATAAACATCTCATCTATTTTCATCAGGTAAATGTGTCTGAAATGTTTCAAAAACGCACAGAGAGAACATGTCAACAAAAACTTCAAAATCTCCGGGAAGTTCAAATGATTATAAGAACCAAAGGTACAATGATACGTATAACTTCTTCATTCTCTGGCCACAGAACTCTGAAATAAAAAGAGAAAATCCCTTTCAACGAAAACCTATATAGATCCGGATCCAATATGCAAATTAGATCCGCCATCTTCAATTTCCTAATTTTGTCAAATACCAATTTTGAATAGAATAGGGTTATAATTACGAAACTCTACCATATTGGATCCGTCATCTTCATTTTTCTGATTTTGACAAAAGAATCATATTCCCCGATACCGAAAACCCTCAGATACCTACGAATTTTGAAAATAATCGGATCATGAACAAAACTCGTCCGCCATATTGGATCCGATATCTTTATTTTTTAAATGTCGACAAAACAATCATAAACTCCGATACCGAAAACCCCCAAATACCAATTTTGAATAGAATAGGATTTTTTTTCTCGCTTGGAGCGCACGATAGGGAATCCCTAAAATGTTCAAAGACATGTTCAAAGAACATCGTGCGTTCCTAGAGAGGATAGAGATAGGAGGTAGGTATTGGAATTTTTTTATAATTACAAAACTCTACCATATTGGATCCGCCATCTTTATTTTTCTGATTTTGACAAAAGAATCATATTCTCCGATACCGAAAACCCCCAGATACCAATTTTGAAAATATTCGGATCACAAGTACAAAACTCGTCCGCCATATTGGATCCACCATATTTAATTTCCTTATTCTGACGAAAGTATCATTATTTTCAATCCCGAAAACCACCCGATACAGAGATTTTGAATAGAATCGGATCATAATTAGAAAACTCGTCCGCCTTATTGGATCCGCCATCTTGAGTTTCCAATTTAAAAAATAGTTTACGATCGATTATCAGACCTACCAAAAATGCACAAAAATTTTCATAAGAATCGGTCAAGCCGTTTCGGAGGAGTTTGGCCACAATCACTGTGACAGAGAATCAATAATATATGTTAGATATAAACTATCGTATGACTTTCATTCTATGGTGAGGTCATCACAGGATGGGAATACTAGGTGGTAAATATAATAATGTGAAATATATCATTCCACTTATGAATTTCTACTACTACTAATTCGGCGACGTACTCTGATTAAATACTGGCAACACTGTAGGTGACTTTGTTTTTTTTTTTTTTTTTTTTATCGATTGGAGCGCACGAAAGGGAATCCCTATAATGTTCAAAGAACATCGTGTGTTCCTAGGGAGGATAGGGACAGGAGGTAGGTATTGGAATTTTTTTTGAATTTTTGGAGATTATATGTTGTTGGGAATACTTCCACAGGCAATGAATTCCAGAGCCTAGCCGTTCTATGGATGAAGGAGTCTTGATAAAGTGCTGTTCGACATCTTTTGAGGTTGACAACGAAAGGATGTGCTGACTGGGCTTGTCTAGTTCGTCTGATTGGTATTGCTAGTGAAGGGATGATTGCAGAGATTTCCGAAGAACATTTCCCGTGGAAGTATCGATAGAAAAGTGAAAGGTCGCCGACCTTTCTACGGTGTTCCAATGATGTCAAAGAGTGAGTGAGTGTGGCGTCACCCACCAGGCGAATGGCTCTTCTCTGGATGGAATCTAAGAGCATCAGCGTATGTTTTGGTGCTGAACCCCATATGTGGGAACAGTATTCTAGAACAGGCCGTATCTGCGCTTTGTAGATCATGAGAAGCTGTTGAGGTGTAAAGTAGCTTTTAGCACGGAACAAGAATCCGAGTTTTTGTGAAGCAGCTTTTGCGATGGATCTGTTCCCTTAGTACAGCCACAAACATTATTCAGAGACATCTATTGATGAGGTTCCCTATTGATTGAATTGAATGTATCTAAAGGATTCTGTAGAAATAATTCATGAAACTATAATTATGGCGCCACTAGACGGCTGTGATATATTTATAGTTTCACTGGTGTCTGTGGGCGAACTATTTCACTGTGATGCGCGCCCTTAACATATGCCCTTATATTTTTTTAAATGACGAAATGAAATGACATGATGATACTTTATTTATTACTCCTACACTCCTAACTATTTTACAAGAGAGGGGTATTCCAGATCTTCTCTTCATACTTTATCTGTCAAGTATATGAAGGGACGTACAGGGTGATTCACCATAAATGTCCCCCCCCTCTAGCCCACTTATTTATCAACCAATTAAAAAATTTGAAAAATCATACATAATGAATAGTTTCGACACAAAAAAATACTAAAGTTGAAAAATCTCGGATTTGAACACCCTATATCTCTGTAATCATTTCCGCTAGACCCCAAGTGTGATACATTGATGAAATCAGCTCTCCAGGAAGAATCTAAAAATACAATGAAATACAGCAGGGTGTTCCATTTGAAAAAATCAAGTAGTACTCTGAATATCGTTTGTTCCGAGTACCCTGTATTTTCTGATGCAACGGGAAAAAAATTCCTGAAAAATCATTCTGGATGATTTTTCAAATTTTTTAATCGGTTAAAAAATAAGTGAGCTAGAGAGGGGCACATGGACATTTATGGTGAATCATCCTGTACGAGGAATCAACAATATTACTCCTCTCCATGCTCTCTCTTTGGATGTTCAACAGATATAATTCAATGTTCGACGTGGCAAATAGCCAGGAAAGTAGTTGTTTTCTGTTGAATATCCAGAATGATATTATGTACATATACATATTTTCATCTGAAGAAGAAAATTCTCAACTTTCGAAGAGTGTGTGTTCAATAGATATAATTCAATGTTCGTCGTGGAATAAAGCCAGGAAAGTAGTTGTTTTTTGTTAAATAAACCGAGAAAGAATTGATATTTTTATCACATGAGAATGCGAATTCTCGATGTATTTCTTAATATGTATATCCAATTTTTCATTTTTTTTATGTTCATAATCTATCTGAGAATATTCCTTTTCAATACCTAATTGAAACTGAAGAAAGCTGAAATATAACTATGTACAAATCGAAACTGAAATTGACAATTGAAACATTGAAAAGAAATAGAACCCTAGTGAAAATAAATATAATAAACTGACTAGGAAGAGATTGTTGGACTAAGCCCTCACAAAGTGATAACCGTATACACGTGTTTCGGGATTTCGGCCCTCATCAGTACGGTGAAAGAAGCCTACCGCACATTTGTGATGAATAGTTCAGACACAATCCTAAAGTTGAAAAATTTTGATTTTGAACACCCTATATCTCTGTAATCAGTATGATATGTATGCATGAAATGAGCTCTTCAAGGAGAATCTTGAAATGCAATAAAATGCAAGGTCTCCCAGTTGAAAAAAAATCAACTAGTACCCTGTAGAAAATCTGAAAGATCGGTTCAAAAATAAATGAGCTAGGGGGAGGGAGGGGGGATTAATGGTGAATCATCCTGTACATTGGCCTCGTTGACAAAATCCAAAGTCATCTCCACAACATTGTGTCCAATGGGTCAGATGATTGTTTGGTACTTTGTACATCACCCTTTATGTTATATCTAGGTCAAGTAGTTAAGACACCATGTATGTCCAGTACTTTACCTGTATGATCCTGTATAATGGTAGTTGCTAGTGGTATTACCCTATATAGGATAGGATTTCATTTGTTGTTATCATGACGACGTGTTGTTAAAACATAAGATTGAATCAATAAAGTTGGGAGAGAAATTGCAATCGGTTGCAATTTCCCTTTTATTCTTCATATCATATCAGTTTTTATTCAACGATCGAAATACAGTCCACACTCATCACCAAGAGCATCGAACATGATACTGGAAGACAATAACATTGTTGTTGAAAGTATACCTCGGTATACTTACATGATGTAAGTTACATCTTATGAACATTTCATTACGTAGGACTAGGAAAAATAATATTCATACACTGTGTCTAAGATAGATATCAATAAAAGTGAAAATTTCACACCAAACATTTCCGATCAATTTAAAGCATGTATTTCGTTTCGTTACCATAGCAACTAAACAAATTTCTTGGAAATTTTTCCCTCCTTGGGGGACGGAGCATGAAATCACACTGGAAATTTTTTGACGTTTATATGTTAAATGACATTTACATTCAACTTCCGACTATTTCGAGTTCATTCTATGAGTCAATGAATAAAAATGATTTATCAACAGTTTACCATATATAATATTATGTAGGTATACTAGCAAATTCGAAATTTACAAAAACACATGTTGTTACTATACGTTTTAATTCTTACATTTCATCACAAACAACCATCAACATGTAAATTTTCTTACCGAATACCACTTTAGCTTCAATTAATATCCGGAAATTTTTTCGAGAACACTAATATTTTGAAAATTCTCCCTAGTCGAAGACGATAATTGAAGCTCTCGTGATATTATAAGTGAAAATTCAAAGCGGCATCTATTTAAAAAGTGGATCATTATCTTATGAAGCGTTAGGAAAATTTTGAGCGTTTTCATTAAGAACATAAATTCCCGACTTTTTTTCGTTTATGCTCGATCGTGCTCGGGGAAAATACTTTCTCGAGAATTTTACATCACTACCTACATCAATGCGCATTTTATGTGTACTATTCATCATCGAATTATCATCTTTTTTCTTTTTAGCCCGAAAAAAGAAGTCATTCCTTTGCCGGTTCAGCGGTTGGAAGAACCTACTCCTGTAGCAAATATAACTACTTCTCTAGTAAACACAACTCCTCCTATCGATTCAACTTATTACATTAGAGAACATGAGGTGGAGAGGGTGTACAAGTATGTATTTTAAGGTGTTTTCAGGTAGATAATTTGAATTCCTTAAAGAATTTGACGTTTTTGTAGTACTGTAACAAAATCAGGATTATTGTTATTGGGTTTCGCTTTTAAATCATTCGTTGCGTTTTATTAATCCGATTCCACCACGGGAATCAGTGCAACTTTTCCGATTCCGGTTGCTAGTTTCCATTCCGTCTCACTACAAGGAATGACGTGAATGACTGTTGACAGACATTTTCATTGTGAGTTTCACTAGTTCATGATTCTGTCAAGTAAGAAGAGGTTTGATAATATGTTCATTCCTAGATAAAATGAATTGTCTCGATCTCAGAGAAGTTTATTTTTAATCAACACAATCACTGCTCCAAATATTAGTTGATTCATTTCTAGATTCTTAACTCTTGTATTATGATTTTGAGAATATTTGGATCCCCCATATAAAAATAAAATCTCATGTAAATTCTCCCATGCAAGGTCATGAAATTTCTCGTTTTATTTGTGAAAGTCATTCTGTTTCCACCACCGCTACCAGAATGGAACGAATAAAACGAAACTATGTTATTATATAAAATTTCTTGCAACTTTATGCATATGAATAGACATATAAAAAGAGGGGAGTCATGACAATTCAGTCATAAAACACTATTTGTTTACAATCATACATACTTTCAAAGTTACTAATAAGTTAGAAAGAGATGGCTTTAAAAAATGGCAACGCTGTAACTGTGCGTCAATGTTCACACTTTTCTTCATCAGTCGCGTAGAATAAGCGAGGGTCAAGACAATTTTACTACAGTGACAACGCTATTATACTTATTAAAACATGTTTGGCTCTAATCTTTCAATTTTAATACCAAATATTCCTAGTACCTAAGGTAAAATTACCTAATTTTGATCCATCATTCAGTGGAATCTGAACAGAAGAAACAAGGTTTCCTGCAATTATTTAGTTAAATAACATGCAACATCGGATTTTGACATGTGAATGATTAAGAAAGTTATGCGTAAGATGGCTACAAGGACTGTAGCCATCTTAGTTATGCGTGACCTAACCTAACCTGACCCGTAGTAAACACGAATACAGCGTTGCCACACTTATTTCAGAATTCATATATTTCAATTGAGGAACAAACATCCAGAATGAATATACATAAAAAATTTATATTATATAATTAATCTATGATAACTGCTTCCCACGTTCTCAAACACAGGCGGTAGATCTAGGGCTGAAAACGATGTTGGATCGGGACAAAATGTCAACAATTTCGTATTTCCTCTTTTTATATATCTATGATATGAAACCTTTCATTTTCCATATTGAAAATATCCTCTTGTTATGGTCATTTTTAAAGTAGGTATCATCTAATTCGTTTTTTTTTGTGGTCGTTAACTTCGATACCGGTAAATTTTCGTCGCAAATTGAATGTAGTAAATGATTTTGGAATAACCGCAGTTCCTTGTCAAAGTATAAAAATCAGTGTGACCCCACAACCAAAGTACTTGGATAAGTTTCAGTACAGTACGGACACAAAGACACTCTGACAAGCACTGACATTTGAACATAACCACAAATAGATGAATGAAAAATGCGGAAACTGACAGTACATGAACATGAATTACATTAAAATTTAAAAAAAAATAATAAGGTGCAAGTTGCATGCTATCTTTAACTTTCGAAGTGCTTTCAAACGATTTAGTTTAGATAATCGAGTTTCCTTCGAATCAATCAATATACTTGGAAATCCTAGACCTTTGACTTCAATGAAAAAATCATTTTCATTCTCTTGCAGATGTTGTGCTTGTATGGAATCTCTTCCTAATGAATTATATAGTGCTTCCGTCACAATGTTATGTTATGATGACAAAACGGTGAAAGATGCTTTGCAACTTATTCTTGTTCCACAGTTGCACCAAAAAGAATACTTTGATGGGGTAAGCCGAAATAACTATTATACATACGTAGTAGCAGCGTAAGTAATATTTACTTCCCAATTAGTTTATAACATTTTTTCCACTATGCATATTGCATTTTATTCCTCCAAACTTGTTAAAATACTTGAGATATCTATACCTCTGGTATACACATAATTACTATAAGATTTTATTTTTCAGGATGCTATAAAATATGACGATTTTGTTTGTGATTCATGCTTCATGGTTCTGAGAAATACACTGAAATTTGTGAAGAAATGTCTGGAAATCCGTGAACAAATGAAGGATCAATTCCAAAATGAAAAAAGTAATTTGGTATTATACTATTTTGTAAATATTTCTGCTTGAGATTGATAGATATATTTATTATTGTATTCAAATCGGGAACGGTGTCATAAGTATTTTTCATAATTCTATAATTTGTCATCATTTATTCTCTACAGATTGTCATCTAAACTGCTCCACATTTGAAGTGAGACAAGCGAACATTTTGTTTGTTTTCGAACCGTGATAACTTTGGATGAGATCAACCGATCTTTGATTAGTTTTGAGATTGTGATTGCCCAGTTGATTGGCTATAACATATTTTTTTACGTTTCTCCACCATTTCGGAATTATGACCTACAGGATGATATCTGAAAGTGTGATACTTTCCGAAAAGTTTGAGGTCGCCCCGTTAGCAGGATAATTTTTTTTAAATTTTTCTGACGGCAAAAACATGAACCCTAATGTGTTTCCTCGAAATGGTTTCGGATTCATCAAGATCCATACAGGATGTTTTGAGATATGCAATTTTGAACAACATAATGGCTATTCGAATTTTTTGAATACCTTAAATTCATTGGTTAACCCCTCGGTATAATATGTTGTCTGGGAAATAATCAGAAATTGTCAAACATTTGATTATTGTAATAAAATATGCCACGACTAACTAATGAACAATTACAAATGGTTCTCAGAATGAGAGATGGTGGTTTGAATGTTGAAGACATTGGACAGTATTTCGATACATCAAGAGCTTCAATATACAGGGCAATCCGTCGTCACGATCGAACAGGAGATCCTAATTATCGTCACGGAGGTGGACGACAACGGAACACTTCAGATAGAAATGATAATTTCTTAGTTACTTCGGTACGTCGTCTTCGAACACAGACTGCTGGACAACTGAACTGTGCACTAAGAAATGCAACAGGAGTTGTTGTCTCAGATGAGACAATCAGAAGAAGGCTTCATGAGCGCAATCTGAGAGCGAGAAAGAGGGCATCTTGTACTTTGTTATAGCTGAACCACAGGATAGCTCGAAGACTTTGAGCTCAGAACCATTTGAACTGGGGAATGGCTGATTGGAGGAGATGTTTATTCGTTGATGAGAGTAGGTGTAATATGTTCAGATCAGATGGAAGGATTTTAGTATGGCGAGAACGGGGTGAGAGGTTTCTGGAGGAAAACATGGAGGCGCGGGTGGCATTTGGGGGTGGGGGTGTTACGATATGGGGCGGTATCATGATGAATCATCGCACCACGTTGGTTATTTTGAGGGAAAGTATGAATGCTGTTCGATATCGTGACATGTGTATAAGAGATGTTGCTATACCAGTTGCTCAAAACTTTGGAGACAATTTCGTACTGGTCGATGATAATGCACGACCACATCGTGCAAGAATTGTAACCGAAGTTCTGAGACAACATAATATTGAAAGAATGGAATGGCCACCCGTATCTCCAGACATGAACCCAATAGAACATGTATGGGCTAGGTTAAAATTATGTTTGAAGAGAAGAGAAGGTGAAATGATGAATATTCAACAACTGGAAGATGCGATAGTGGAAGAATGGACAGCTATTCCCCAAGATTTCATTGATGGCTTGATAACAAGTATGCCGAGAAGAGTTAGGGCTCTCGCAGCGGCCAGGGGTGGTGTAACAAAATATTGATAATCGACCACATCTGCCGTTGTTAATTTTTCTTTATTAAAAAAATATTGTGTTACGTTTTATCTGTATTCTCTTCGTGGTATATGTTCATCAATTCTCATTCTCTATATCCACTGAAAAAAAAAACATCCTAGCTTTGACAATTTTATTCATAAAATAACCACACTCCACATTCACTTTATTCCTCCCTGCGAACTAACCCTGAAGGTTTTTCGTTCAATCACGAAATCACTTTTGCTAATCCATGATATTGCATATCTCAAAACATCCTGTATGGATCTAGATGAATCCGAAACCATTTCGAGGAAACACATTAGGGTTCATGTTTTTGCCGTCAGAAAAATTTAAAAAAAAAATATACTGCTAACGGGGCGACCTCAAACTTTTCGGAAATTATCACACTTTCAGATATCATCCTGTAGGTCATAATTCTGAAATGGTGGAGAAACGTAAAAAAATATGTTATAGCCAATCAACTGGGCAATCACAATCTCAAAACTAATCAAAGATCGGTTGATCTCATCCAAAGTTATCACGGTTCGAAAACAAACAAAATGTTCGCTTGTCTCACTTCAAATGTGGAGCAGTTTAGTAATGAATTAGAAATATGTTGGAACATTGTCTGATTTTCTGCCATATAGATTTTCTGAATACTTTCCACAACTCCAGAAACGAGGAGAACGTAAGGAATTATCAAAGATTTATTTGCAGAAGGTAGAAATAGTTTTCCAGGAAAAACGCAAATTATCTAATTTTTCTCAAGAAATCAAAACGTTCTTCTTTTATATTTCGAAAAATATCTCCTTTTGGGACGATAATATGTCCCGGTTTCCGGTTTTTTATTGAAGCTAGTGTGTAAGAACATTTCACACCGAAATAAAAAAAAACATAACCAAAATCGTCTAATTGTATCTTGTAGGTTGTCAAAGATATCTTTATGTTTTCATACTCACGCGCGCACTGTAGGTATGTGTAATAATTAACAATGTTTCTATTTAAAATGTTTCAACATAAGACATGTCTGATCACGAATTTGACAGGAACATGAAACAATTTCAGAGTTAGGATAACAATGAATAACATATTTTGAAATAGCGGTCACTGGTTTAATGAAAATATCAGTACTAATATTAATATTATAAAGAGGAAAGTTTTGTTTGTATAGAATAGGCTCCGACACTACTGGACCGGTTTGAAAAATAATTTTATCATTAAAAAATGCTTCATTACTACGGGAAAACGGGTAATAGGACAACGGATAGTGAGAATTATCCTTCCGTACTTATAATCTTTTTCAAATAACTTCTAAACGGCTGAACTGATTGGGTTGAAATTTCATATGGTTTCCTGGATGATTTAAAATACAATTGGACGCGGTAGGTGGCGCTGCTGTCGGTACGTCAACTACCAAACGGCTTGTGATTGGTTTGAAATGTTTAATACGTAAATGAACAAAAAAATTCGAAAGATAATGAGAGAATAGAAATAGGTTTAAGTATATAATACTATAATAGTAGCTATTGGTAAGCAGACAAAACTTAAAAAAATAAAAAAAATATATACTATAGTAACGCGCCGCGCATAGCTTAGAACGACTGCAACAATTTTTTTATTTTTTCAAAATAAGTACACCAACCGTGCGACGCCGGATCGGACAGCTAGTCGTTTATAAGGGCGATTTTTTGCATTTTTTTCAAATTAATTATATATCACCTACTAGATTTTCAATCGGAAGGACAATGATAACGAGTTACTATCGTTTTAGTGAAACAAGTGGTCAAAATTCGAAAGAAGGAAGTGGCTAAGATGGTTCCAGATCTCCACTATGGCAGTTTCCTGCCTTTGCGATACTCGAAAATGCCGGATCACGATGCAGTCGTCAGTTTCAAGGACGCCGTCCCCGAATGCCTCATTTCATTGCAGCAAAACGGCGTGAATCTATTGCAGAACTGCAAATCGTATGAAAACTTTTATGAAAACAAAAGGGTGTTACTGGTGGGTACGATAGCATTGAAAGGCCACCGTTGTGTGTAATTCATTTCGGACGGCGGAAATTTGATCGAAACACAAATGATATAAAAACTTTTGATAGAAGTCTTGATCGCAACAATTTTGACAGAAATACATTTGAAGAGTTTGCATTTATAGAAAAAAGTTTGAATTAAGATAAAAAAGTTTGAATTAAGATGAAAAAGTCAACTCTTTTGTAGGTGGGAAGTCGCACGTACTTGAATTGCCCCCGTTGCGACGAACTTTTTGTATCCAAGGAGAGAAAGATCAATCATTACGCTGAAGTGCACAACCTTTCCAAGGCCTATCTGATGGAGCCGATTCACTACGAGTACGAACCGAACGACTCGAATGAATGTCAGGTATGTTTGTAAATGGATTCTTTTTTTTTATTTTATTTATCAAAGATATCTTCCAGTCAGAACAACTTCTGGTATGAGCATAAATACCATCTTGTTTCGAGGTTATAAACAAATTACAAGTAGAGCTGAACAGTACTTGGTCCTAATTTTTTTCTTGTAGGTCAATAGTTTTCTATAGAATGATTCATTACCGGGATTTTCCAGGTGAGGAATCGAAGACCATAAAGATTTTTTGCTCCTCGATTCAAGGTAGCAGATTTCAGATGTTCAATGGTTCTGCCTTTCTCCACAATATTGATTTCTTTCAATAGCTCTACGTCAGACAAAGTTTCCTTCATCAAGAGAACTGTTGGATTGTCTTGCCCTTTAATTTGATGGAGGTTTCGGAACAATATTTCTTCCGTGTCCTTTCAACACACGCCTTTCCAGCATGTATTTTATTTTTATGTTTTTCAATGAACCTTCCTTCTGTATTTTCTTCTATATTTTCCATGTAAACACCACAATCCAGCTGATATAAATAAACACAAAATGATGAGCAAACAATTGGCACTTAGAACCTATCTAAATAAAACGTGCCACAACATAAAACAACGCACTATACATCTGAATTCCATTTCCTGAAGTGGATAATTGAGAGGGCACTTGGAACCCTTCTGGGTGTATATTGGCGATGGTACATAGGCCCAGTTCGAGCAAAAACATGAAAAACTTGAATTTTGGTACTTAGTGCCTTTGGTACTTCCACTCTTCAACTCACCTTTGCCACAGAGCAGTTGAGAAGTTAAGGGTGGAAGAGTAACTTATCTTTTTCCCTGTATAATGATCAATCGGACAAGAATTAAAAAAGTTACAGGGTGTCAGGTTGATCGATTTGGCAAACTTTTTTGCTGGCCGGTTTTTGTTGTCGGCGAGTCTAATATGAATATGATTTATACAAAGTGTCCCAGAACAACGTATCATAAATTCTACAGGGTGAGCTAGAGTCCAAAATAAACCGATTGCAGTCTAACTTACCTCTATACGAAAATGCACTATTGAGCCGTGAGAGGGCATTGAAGAAAAATTTTATATCCAGTGTGTGCACTGATACAGGAAGATCAGACCGATCAAATATCAGTAAATAGTGAATCAAAAGTTGAGATAGGGACATGTGAGCCGTTTTGACCGATAATGAATAGTTTCGACACAAAAAAATACACCCTATATCTCTGTAATCATTTTCGATAGACTCCAAGTGTGATATATCGATGAAATCATCTCTTCAGGAAGAATCTGAAATTACGATAAAATACAGGGTGTTCCATATAAAATATCAATGTTGCTACTACTTTCTAGTAGAAGCGGCAACACTGCATTGTAGAAAATATTTGTAATGAAGAGAGCGTATTCTAAAATATGAGCTCGTACATTTTCATCAATTTCTCCCGACTGATTCTCGATATAAAGATAGTGTAAGCTCGTCGTGCCCTGTAGAAGTAAGTTGATTTCAATCAGTCTATTTTGGTTCCGAGTTCACCAGATAAAATGTATGGTACGTTGTTCTGGGACACCTTGTATGCAGCTGCTAACTATTTCGTGGCATCATACAGGGCTGCGGCAAAGTGTTCTTTAGCACGAGATCCAGGAACGTGCATCTCAGCAAGTGCAAAATGTTCGCTTGTCCGTATTGCGATGGAGTGTTCAATGGAAACAAGATGTCTGAGCATACGAAGCAAGCACATGGAGATGCGAATCCATTCAAGTGCGATAAATGCAAACTGGAAAGTTGGAACTACCACGGTCTGAGAAGCCATATTTGCAATGGTCGTATGTGCGAGCACTGTGGAAGAACATACTTTTACAAGAGCCGATATGTAGAACACAAAAAAAAATTCTGTAGGATGAAGACATGCAGAGAGTGCAAAAAAAAGTAAGTAGGTTAGTACATAGTGAGACATTGTATATTGTATGCCACTGAAATTTGCTTATTTCAAGATTGAAACACCAACCATAGTAGGTGTGTATTTTTTCCCTCTTTTTTATTTTGGAGTGCACTAAAGATATGTAGGATAAGGAGAGAAGGTAGGTAGGGGTTGCGTGCACGAACTGTCAGATGACAAAGCCTCACTTTTCTTATTTGTTTACAAGTGATTGAAATTTTTTCTCACAATTATTTTGGCATACGAATCGTGTTTTTCGGCTATTCATTAAATCGCTCATGCCATCACGTTGTGCTGTTGTATAATGCACAAAAAATGCAACGGGAGACGAAGGAATCCAGTTGGTACAAAATGATTTAAAAGTAAGTACCTACTATAGTCACTCACATATAGTTTTCATTTTTGAAATTTGGTAATTTCTTTGATTTCTCATCGGAATTCCTTCTGCAATAGGACCTTATAGAAATACTCGTGAAATTTCTAAAATAATACAAGAAGATTGGATTCATGCAATCAAACGGGAGGGCTGGTCTGACATGCTGACGCAATATGATCGTGTATGTTGTAGACATTTCCAACCTTTTAGCAGTATTAGCTTCTATTGCAGAAGTGGCAGAAGGAGTTTTAATAAGAAATGACAAAATATCATAATGAAAACTATGTGAGATCACTATTTTCCTGAAAAATCATATTCCTTCGTCTCTCGCTGCATTTTTTGTGCATTGTACAACAGCACAATGAGAAGGCATGCTTGAATTAATGAATAGCTCAGAAAACACGATTCGTATGCCAAAATATTGTGAAAAACTATTTCAATCGTTTGATTCCTCTGTAAACAAATAAATAAGTGAGGTTGTGTTTCAATGTTTCACAGAAGAGTGAGGTTGTGTTTCAATATTTTACCTCCAAGGTAGGTCATCGTGCACACAACCTCATTCTTCTGTGAATTATTGAAACACAACCTCACTTTTTTATTTGGTTACAGAGGAATCAAAAGGTTGAAATAGTTTTTCACAATATTTTGTTCGTGTTTCTTGAGTTATTCATTAATTCAAGCATGCCTTCGCATTGTGCTGTTGTACAATGCACAAAAAATGCAGCAAGAGACTAGGGAATATGATTTTTCAGATAAATAGTAATCTCACATTATGAAATGTTGTCATTCCTCATTAAAATTCCTTCTGCCTTCTGCCACTTCTGCAATACAAGCTAATGCTGCTAATAGATTGAAAATGTCTACAACACACACGATCGTCAGCATATCAGACCAGTCCTCCCGATTGATTGCATGAATCCAATCTTCTTGCATTATTCTAGAAATTTCAGGTATATTTCTAGTAGCTGATCCTATTGCAGAAGGAATTTCGATGAGAAATCAGAGAAATAACCAAATTTCAAAAATGAAAACTATGTGAGTGACTATAGTAGGTACTTACTTTTGAATCATAATGTACCATCCGGATTTCTTCATCTTCCGCTGCAGTTTTTGTGCATTTTACAACAGCACAATGTGATGGCATTAGCGAATTGATGAATAGCGGAAAAATACGACTCAATGCCAAAATAATTGTGGAAAACTATTTCGATCACTTGTAAACAAATATGTTTCGCCTCCAGGGTCGGTCATCTGACAGTTCTTGCACGCGACCTATTGGTTTTTTTTTTGAAATTTTGGAGGTTATTTCACAACAGTCTGACAGGTTTGACAAGCAACAGAACTAACATTAAAAAAAGTGCTAATATCATAAACATATTCGCATATTTAGATCTACTCTATGTAATATTGATGATTTTATATAATGATAGTATATTCCTAAACCCAGGGGACTGTTAGTACCAAATATAAGTCAATCTCATAGTTGAAACCCAAATGGCTTTCAGTTCAACTTGTCTTGCTATCAAACTTCACAGTTTCTCTGCAACATGAAAGGAAACCATACTATATCAAATTCAATAGATGATACTGAATGGTTATTTTGTCACATCATAGGCGCCGGTTGAGAATTCAACATTACATATTACTCTGATATTCGACATTTAAAATTTTTCAACCCTTCATGGCAGCAAGGAACGCAAATTATTGAAAAATCAAAATATGATATCAAAGAGCCCCAATAGCCCGAGTTGCCGAAAATACTTTGTTTGTTCTGAGATTCTCGAGGTATCCTACTTATCCTAGGTTTAGTAACTAGATTAGATTCTGAAGCAACTGACAGGGTTTGGAAAGTTGAAAACTTCTTACTCAATGAGAATATGAATGAAATATTTTGAGGGAATACTGCGACTCCGATTAATCCCGGCCATGTAACAAAAATAAATGTTTCTGAATATTCATAAAGTTCGGGAATAGGACCCTTTGATGAAAATGATCATTTGGAAGATATTCTACCAGCTCTTTTGAACATATGTCTACAGTTGTCTCATTGATTCACATTAAAGTCGTTACATATAATTTCTGTACAATTAACTCAAACAAACTGAGCAGACGGGAAACTATGTGAAAAGCATCTCTTAGATGCCTGTTTCACATTTTATCCTAGCTAATCTTGAAACTCATATATCGCAGTTCATAGTGAATTGAAAGTGATCAGAAGTGAATTACCAAATAACCAATTACCTAATGCATAGGTAATTTCGAATCATGGCATTCCTTGTCGCATCTTGCACATAATATGATCAATTCAAGGATCTTATCGAAATCTGTTAATAGTGGCATGCTTCCAAGCCATCACAAATTCCAACCAATCATATTGCGAGGAGACACTGATGCCACAGCTCAGTAGCGTCTGGATTCACAGGTATTGAGAGTACATCTTCAATATTGAATAATTCATTTGTTGTTCGACATTTCGAAAAATATGTGGTCGGGAAAACGTTTTGGACTTTCCTTCATTACGTTATGGCGAAAAACGATCAAATTTCATGATACTGGGAAGGACCATTTCAAGGGTGTATTGATATTTTACGGAGAATTGAAGAAACAGCCAGATGTATTGTTGAATTACTGATTCAAAACATTCAGATAGAATGAATCATCTGATTTGTTTCTATACCTATTTGTAAATATCTCATTATTTATAACCTTTTGGTTTACAGGATAAGTGTAACACTATATGACAAACATAAGGAATCGCACAATAATTTTCCTTGTCCAAAATGTGGAATGGTATTTAAGTCTAGATATGCTATGAAAAAGCACGTGAACCGGCATAAAACCAGTCTTTGTCCAATATGTGGTGAGTATCATTCAAATATTGAAGTCCAGTTAACAAAAGCGAGTGACAGTGATGTTGATGTGATATATATTCTCTCTTAGTCGATGCGTTTCTCTAATAATTTGCATATGACGGAACGCGAATGATTCGTGACATTTTTATGATCATTACTCATGGCTCCGAAAATTCTTTAACTTCAATGATTGCTTTTAACTGTAGTGAATTTTGAGTTTCAACTATATTTGGTTCACAATTGGTGATCCTACCTGATGAATAGTTTACTGGTTGTATAAGCATACTGCGTACTTGAAACTACTCAGACGAATTCCTTGGATAATAGTGATTTATCAGTTCACTAACGGAAAAAAGACGATATTCATTAAGCTAAAACATTGAACATATTTATCATTGGATTTCGGGAGGATATAACCAATGATCAGTCTGGCATCAGTTTGAGAAGTAGTTATTTTTCTCCAGTTAATCTACCATTTTTGTTCAATCATTATCTTGATCGCTAATTTTTTTTATCAGTGCCATTCGATAGTACAGGTAGAGCTTTATCAGGAAATATTTGCACTTATTTCAATGCCACCCTGTACTCCACGTCATTGCGCATGCGTCTGAAGCTAGTTTTCGCAACAAAATGTGCTAACTGTAGTGAATTAAACCTCGGATACTTATGTAAAAAAAATTTAATCAAGTTATGCAGGTAATCATTTTAGACAATCTGTGTGATATGCGAAAATATTTATGCGACGAATCAATAACGTTTCGAATGATCAATCTATGAAATCCAGCTGATTATGGCATTAATAACATATACATATGACGCTCCTTAACTTTTTCAAATATGATTTACATTAACAGTATTTTCACAAAAGGACTACGTCTTCGTTTACCTACTCTGGAATGATTATGTAATGGACGAGGAGGTAGTATGTCGATCTGAAACGTAAATAATATCAATACCAACAACTTGGTGTTAACATGGTCAGCTTTCATCAGAGAAGAAACTTATTTTTGTGAATTGGGGTTCGGAGGGAAAACGGGGAAGCGGTGGTAGGGAGGAGGGCGGTTGTTTTCCCCTCCTCTTTTCGCACAGTGTCCTCGAGAAACTTTGAGAACACATCAAATAACTATCCCTGAATAATATCCCGAAGTTTCATTAACTTCCGACCTATTTTTATCTGAAACTACCTATATATTGGATTGAAATAACAGATGAAAGCAGTAATCTTGCAGTCGGATCTTAGACTAAGAATTATGCAGCTAATTTTTAAAATGCGATTATCTCGATTACTACCGAGTTTTGGAATGGGGAAGTGTCAATTTGACAGTAATTGCTGCCAACGATCAGCACACAATTTCCTAACTTTTGAAATAGCGTCAATAGCAAGTACTGAATGTGTTTTCCTTTCAGGCAAGGAATGCAAAATTCTCGCAACACATATGTTGACCCATGATGAAAATAGGACCAAGAATATTCCATGCAACCAATGTCCTAAACTATTCTACAGGATAACCGAAATGCAAAGACATGTCAAAAAGGATCATTGTGAAATGATTATTTGCGAAATATGCGGTGAGCAAGTTAGAAAGTATTACATGAAGAATCACCACATGTGAGTATTTTTATCATAAAATTAATTTACTATAGACAAAATGGGTAATTGATAATCACTTCCGGTTTTACCTGAAATTGACATAGGTCATTTAAATCACGCCATTCGACAAAGCAGAAAAATCCCTGTTCGATGACATCACAAGTGGACATTTGTTTTTTGAGAATGGCGTTTTGGAGACATCATCCTGAAATTAATATGGCGCATACACTGTGACGTCATTGATTCCATTTCCATCAAGAAACCTAATAAAATAGATGAAGCACTGAGTACATTTTGATTTATCGCTAATCAGGATTCCTTTTAGTAAGTTTTTCGAATGACATTTCCCTTGAATTTTCTTCAAATTTTTGAATAGGAATTTAAGAAGAAGAATTAGCAACTAATTCCAAATCAAAATCAAAGTATGTACATGTCAGTATCTACAGATAAATACTTCACACACTACACCTCTTGTTTTCATTTCCAATTGAAAATTATTGAAGGTTTATATTCATTTCATTAACACCTGTATGAATAACTACGACTGCATGAAGAAACATTACTGTTACGATAATAACTTAATAATAACTTCTGGGTGCGGTCTTTTACAAGCACTCAGTAAATAACAAAACAATTTATTCAAATTCGAACACTACAATCTACAATACACGATTAAGAATCACAGTCACTATTTATATAACTTGAAAAGCACACTTTTAACTGATCTTATCTCATACTGTCGCTATCGCCGTATCGGCCGGTATGCATATTTACAGATGCCAGGGTGTTGAAATCAGTTAAGGTTTGGGCGAACAATTCATTTATAAATGCTAAAAGATTTGGATACTGGAAGCGATGAGAGTGTTGAAACCAGTGATAGTTTGTATTGGGCATACATTTACAGTTGCTAACTGATGTTGACAACGGTGTCAAATTTCGCAAACGCGAATTGCACATATACATGATTGGCATTATAATAATATTTGATTCCGCATTTTTCAAAACTATTGGAAGGATTTTGTTACAAGTTGAGATAACTTCATGTCCCGCAGTTTCATTTTTTGTATAGTTAAACTTAACAACATTGTTTTCGGCTGTCGTCCGCATTCCGTTTGTTGTTTCTGTTCTCGCACATGCGGACTCATTGGAATCTTTCTCATGTATTACGCAATGTGTGTTGTGTCAAAATAGAGAAGTATGATGATAATGTTTGCTAATCCCTAAAATGGATTGACGCTTCGTGTGAAATATTGTCATCTGTGGTTGTGATATCCAATACAGTGTTGAATTAGAAACAAAATTTTCCGGCGTCTGTGAATCGGCATGTACCGATTGGATACAGAAGTATTCAAGCAAACATTTTGTGAGACAGTTTCAGAAGAAACAAATCTGTAGATAGCAACTGTTTACGCAATAGAAAATCCCAAATAATCTATAACAAAATGAGTGCAGGTACTACCTCCTCGATTAACCAACAGACAGTATTAAGTTTATTTCAAGTCCTAACCTCGTTTTAACGTGCGATAGTGACAGAATATGAATAGTTTACACTACCTGCCATTTTTGGTTCATTGTAATCATACTTAATGTCAAGCAGCCAGTAACGCATCTTGTCCCCTTTTCAAATAAGGTTTTAAGGGTTACATCTACCCCTCCTAGGGTATTGAACCAAGATGGCTAAAAATATGCATTTGAAGTCACAGTGTCGCCATATTGATTCCAGAAAAAATGTCTCTTGCACTGCCATTTTGAAAACAAATTTCCACTTGTGATACATTGGGAAGAGATATTTTTTGTGCAATTGAAGGCAAAGAGAGTACAACTTCGCAGCAAAGCCCACTTCTGAATTTGACATTCCTAAACTACGACAATAGCACATATTTTCGTTTTATCAAGAATGTCAAATTATTGTTTAATAATTCATATCATCATTTTAATTATATAGTTCAATAATTTTGACGATTCCACGAAAATAGTGTGTATACCATGGCCGCGAAACTTTGTCGCAACCTCGGCCAAAAACGGCCTTGACGGTAACTTCTCTTTCCATAGGCCGGCCAGAGAGTTATTTCGCGGCCAAAGCATACAAATAACTATTTTCGGTATATCGATTGGCGTAAAAATATATACAGGGTTCCATTCAAAATTCTACTTTTAGGTAAATTTCTGATAAAACCGGAAGTGATATTCAATTGTTTTTTCATGAGAAATATGGATTTCAAGAAACTTTATCCTCGATCCAAATGTCAAAAGTCTAACATGTGAAACAACAACGACGTAATGTCGCCTATAGCCAAAAAATATGTTCGTGTTTTAGGGTGAAGCATACTACTACTAGTAATACTACTGCTACTTCTACTCCTAAAGAATATAAGTGTGAAACATGTAGCCAAAGTTTCGAAAATACTCGCGCATTCAAACTTCATGTCAGGCGACATACTGGATTTTTGGAAATGAGAAGAAAAAATTCGAAGAAATATGATTTCAGAAAAAACGGTAAGTGAAATGTTGTTACTAAAACATCAATTCGCTCTTCTTAAATTGTCGATTTTTAAGTCAATTGTTCCTACTGAAATATACAGTGCTTTCATATAGTACTGAATAAATTCATGTTCAGCCAAACTCCAATTCTCAGGAAGTTCCTGGAACAGGTCGATTTTTGATCTCAACTTGCCACACTTATAAGAAAACATTCAATATATAGGGTGATCCACGTTTGGTGAATTCAACAATTTATTTAATAAATACTGATAGTAGGGAAGCCCAAGCGGGGATTTCGGGATTTACTCGAGTGCGGCAGATTAAGGGTATCCTTGGACCTTGTGGAGTACTCCCACCAAAACTGGACCCTTTATATGGCATCGAAAGTGTAGGGCAGCCGATCAGATTAAAAAAAAAATCGATCATCAGATATTTGAGCGTGGCATAAGGAAATGAAAGAGCCACAAAGTTCCAAAAAAAAAATCGTCACCTGTACATTCTCGACCGCGGTTAATTTTTTTCTTATTCTGAAGGCAATTATTCACAGATCACGGAAATAACATAATCTGCCCATTTGCACAAGCCGAAGTAGCGAAAATCTTCTAATTAATGTGGTGCTCGCAGCCACTGGGAACAATATATGTAATTGTGGTAATGTAGGAAACTAAAAAAAAAGTATCACTTCGTATCAACAATATCAATGCTTGAACTTTGTCATTTTTTGGCATTTGTAGAGAAAAGTTTATTGAGTTCATTGCAGTGAGTTTTATGTTACAACAATGAGTGACAATAGTTCGAATGGTTTATTTTGTGGTAAAAAAAACATTCGAAAAAATAATAAAATTTACGTCGGAGACATTGAATAAATGTAAAACAGTTTTGGATTATCGTCGAAGTAAGCCGGTTTGCAGAAAATCCCGAGGCAAATTTAATAATGTCGAATTTTCAGATGAAACCCTGTATAACGCAAAATATTTCAGAATTGTACTGCTCATGGGACTAGACCATCTCAAGATTTTTTGTTCATCTATCTCAACAGCAAAGCCGTTATCTCACTTTGCCACACTATTGGCCAACCTGTTTGTCTACATGAGCCTTCCATCTCAAAATTGTGAATTCGAGCTGTTGAAGTCCTGCTACAAAAAACTGACGCAATTTCATTGTTATTACATTCAGTCAACAACAAAAAATCCAACCGTCAGATTAACGTAATTCCTCTACATAATTGTTAGATTATGGGTCAATACGACAAGGACATCAAGATGCAGCGTCTGTATAATAATCTGACGCGTTCGAGTATTTCAAGATCACGATTTTTTTTTTCGTTTTCAAAAATTGATCATGACTTTTGGTCGCGTCCAAATCGTCAATCTTTTGAATAGGAGCTCCTTGAGGGTTCACTTAACGTCCCTTCCCAATATATGACGCGCTCGAATACATTTTTTTTACTAGGGTCCCTTGATGGAAATTGACGTTAAAGTCATCTTAACAGGGTACGGACAGATCCTCGTCTCCTCTCACTCTGAAGTGTTTGTGAAACAGTTATGTTCCATCCTTATTCAATTCTGGGGATAAACAATAGATATTTGACATTCGTTGTTTTTTAGGTTATATTGAAGTCACTGGCGTATCATACGTAATTTTCATATGGAATTCCTGATTCAACTATACCAAGATGTAGATGAACAATCCTCTAGTTTTAGAGTTTAATACTCCAGCATAATCTTTGCGATTTAGGGAGAATATAAATTGTACTGAAAGCTTAATATATTTCACCAAAAGAGACTGTTCTTAGACTGTATACCAGAGTTGAATGAATTGGCTGAATCAATTCTGATTTCAAGCTGAGCAGTAGTTTATCTATGAGCTGAATGAGCTGAGCCTTATGATTGAGAAATGGTGGACACCTCGATGTGGGTATCTAGACTACAGTACTCATGTCATGTGTGCTAAATATATTTTCAGAAATCCAACTCGAAGAAGAATTTATGGAGTTACTAATATCACACTATGTTTAAAACTTCGTCTTGGACGAAAAGTAGGCTGATAAAAATTAATACGTTAAATGTGCACGAAAATCAAGAATAGAATATACTTCACCCCCATGTTATACATATAATTTTTCCGTCTCTTTTAAATCGAAAGTCATTTTCGAATAATTTATTGATGAAAGTATACGCAGTATAACTTATAGGCACGTTAATTCACTCTTGCAACCTACATATTTTCTATTTGTGGTAGAGTAATGATTATATTAACTAATGTCTTTCTCCATATTGGGTCCGTCATCTTGAATGTTTCAATTTTGACGAAACAATCATTATCTCCTACCCCGGAAATCACCAGATACCAATTTTGAATAGAATCAGATCTTCATTACAAAACTCTTCCACCATATTGGATCCGCCATCTTGAATATCCCAATTTATACGAAATAATTATAATCTCCGACCCCGGAAATCCCCAGATACCAATTTCGATTTTTTGAATAGAATATCGGATCATATTTACAAGTTTCGTTCGCCATATTGGATCCGCTATCTTGAATTTCCCAATTTTGACAAAAAATCATAAAGTTCGACCTAGAAAACTCTGAGATACTAATCTTAAATAGAATCAGATCATAATTAGAAATTTCTTTCGCTATATATTGGATCCGTCATCTTGAATTTTCCAAGTTTGACGAAACAATCATCATCTCCAACCCTGGAAAACCCCACATTCCTTCCAATTTTGAATAGAATCGGATCATAATTACAAAACTCGTTCGCCATATGATTTTCCTCAACAAGTAAATACCCTGTACATACTTATTATTAAAATTTTGAATGATTTTCTGTAGCGCGTATGGATGTGATGTGACAGCAATGTCAGGGATGCCAGTAGACAAAACTAAAATCTCTAGATCATTGAAAAAGAATGCAGCTATGATCTGTCCGTACCCTGTTAAGATGACTTTAACGTCAATTTCCATCAAGGGGCCCTCTTTTTTACTCATTCCTTATCCCTTCGTACGGCCACCCCTACCATGCAAACCGGCAGATTAATATTTTTCGGTTATCAGAAACACGTGGGGCGCACACACTATTAATATCCGATGCGGTCGAGTATATCTATGAAACTGTTTTTTTTACATTTCTGAGCACCTGTACACGCTCTCCCCACCAGTGAAAGGTCATATATCATATACACTTTTTTTCATTTTCGCATCTAATCTTCACAATCTGATACGTCCCCACGACGCTCCAGTAAATCCCTATTTATCCTCTTTGCCTCCCTTACTATGACATAATAAAGGATATTTCTATATGTTCCACTCACTGAGTCGTGACGTCAGTAGTTATGAGTGTATAACAGAAGAACGAAATTGTGGAATGTTCAGTACAGCTGGTTATTTAATTTTATGTTCACATATCATTTGACGTCCGTCATCAGGGTGATAAGATAACTGTGAACTTACAGATAATGAATATGTTGAGATCCCAATTTTCTATTACAGATCCAGTCTTCTGTAAGCATTGTCTCAAATCATTCAAGAATGTGGTTTATTTGGAAAAGCACATGAAGACTCACACGAATTCCTGTCGAGTTAGGTGCAGATATTGTTCCAATACTTATGCCAACGTGAAGTGTAGATGGAAACATGAAATGCGACATCATAAAGTGTAAGTATAGGGTTTCCTGGGATGTGTAGAATATTGATGTAATACATGTAGTGAAATTGTGGAACTGTATGTGATTGGACACTTCAAAACTGACGGAAAATTTGAAACGTCTCACTTCACGTAACCAGTTGCTTGAAGTAAAATATATAACTGGTGCTGAAATGTTTATTTCAACTCCAGTTACGAAATAAAAATAAGGATGGCAAAGGCAATTCTGCATTTTTTACTACTACTTCGATATCACTGGGGAAATGTTAACTTGAACCAGCTATTTTCCACTAATGAAAATATCAGACGGGTCTATTTAATGAATTTCGTCGCTGATTTGTGACAATATTATTGTTTGGCGGATACTTCAAAGTGACTACTCAATTTCGTACATTATCGGTAGAACTCATATAGAACTGGTCATTATATCTGTTCAAGCGGAATTATCCATAAAAATTTGAAAAATATTGTATGTAACACGCTAGGAAACGCGTTATTTTGTGTGACTGTGGGATTCTGCGGAACTAGCGAAGTGAGATACCGAAAAACACATAGTTGAATATCTATTTTTGTTTCATGAAAAATTCTTTCAGAATACTGTTTATTTCTTTGAGAAATGTTATTTTATTTTGTAATCATATTTCAAATTGATATGATAGGACCATTGTATCTCTATTCACTAAAAAAAAGAGCCTGGTAATATGGTCTGGAAACTTACCAATAGTATTGCAGATCTTTTGATATCCGGCAATTCAATTTTTCATTACTATATCCACATCTCATGTCCCAATATGAAGATATGATTAGTTCCAACCAAATCCATGAACAATCTGAAGATCTTTCGGAAACCGCTTTTATTTAAATATTTTTCTGTGCCGCTGTTGGCGGTAGATTCTTGAAGGATTTGTTGACGCGAAGCCGGAACATTTCATTTTGGTGTCTCAACTGACTATAAAGACACCACATTCCATTACTTCGCCTTCTAAAGGATCAGACTTTTAGACTTGAAAAAATTGACGATGTAATAGCCTAAGATCCGACTGCAAGATTACGACGTTCAAGTATTCAATGAAAATCTGATTTCAACATATATTCATGAATAGAAGAATATACTCTTACCGGGTTGCTTATCGAAATGTGGCCGCAAGTATTTGTTAATAAAATAATGATGATTGACTTTCTGGAATAAATGTCATCCATTTATTTTTCAAATGAAATATGTTCCACCTTACAGCTATGGATGTGAAGAACTTGAAAAGTAATGGTTGTTGTTGAGCACTTGGCCGCAACCTCTTCGTTTCTTATTGTTATTGATCATTTTTCTGAACATGATAGACTATGTACTAACTCTGCCAATGCAAATATAGCCGCTAATAGGGGTTGCCACTTGTTGAAGATAGCAGAAGCGAACACGACACTATTTATTTTCGAACTCATTTATTTGAACTAAAGAAACACTAATTTATATCGAATGACTACTATTTATGTAAAACGATTTATATCACGCGGTATATATCTGTCTCTCTGACACTCGCTGCTTAACTGCCTGACAGCAGTTGTTCGGCCGTTTATATATGAGATCACTTGGCAGGCTTTGGTTCGAGAACGTTCTCGAATGATCTTCCGTCTCATTCTTTTTGTTCTAGAAGCTTCTTAGAACAAAACCTCTCTCTAATTGTTCCATCGATTGTTTCCAGAACATTCCAGAATCTTCTGTGACGTTATTTGTCACTGCGGCATATATTAAGTGTTCGGAAATATGCTGGTGTATGTAGGAATCATTGGGAGGTTGGAAAACAATCTGGGATGCGTGATACAGGATGATCGTTGTACTCCTGTCTTACTGATGATGTTTCTGAAGCCCCTCTAAGGGAAATATCATTACAATAGATTCGATCGAAAGAGAATGGGCTTATATCACAAAATATTTTCATTTCATAATTCGATAGAACTCACCCAAACTAGCTCACCACCGCAAACCGTTTCTTGCTGTGAGCTCCCTACGTTTTATTAAAAATTATTGAAATCCCCGATTTTTCGGACCTCTGAAAACGAGGCAATGATGTGACGTCAAAACTCTAATACTGAAACAAGACTATTCCAGACAGAGATGAATGATACATGATTTCTGACAGAGTAAATTAGCGCGAGATCACAGTTGAAAGAATTAATATATCAGTTGCCTCAGTCTCCGTTGGCCTTTTGGTATTTTCTCTTAAATATGGCGATATGAGGTTTCTACGTCATAAGAGGGTCCGTTTTCAGATGGTACTATTATTTATGTCCAAAAATAAAACATTCCAGTTGATTTTTCGATCGAATTATGTCGTCAATCATTATTTATGTATAAAAGGATCATTATAAACATGGTTTGAGTTGAAAGTTCTACTAAGGTGTACACGCCCATTTAGCGCGTAACATCGCTAGTAAGTCATTGCGCATGCTTCGAAAGCTAGTGTTCTCAACCTGTGGTTCAAACCGTAGTGGATAAGACCTCGGATACTACTGTGACAGAAAATTGAATCAAATTATGCAGGTGATTTTTTTTTCACTGTCAATAAAATGTCAGGGTATTTATATTTTTTATACGACGAAACAATAACTAACAATCACTTTTTGAATGATGCATCATTTAGATCGAGCATATCATAGCCTTTATGACACAGAAGCAGAGACGGACTGGGGGCCGGGCGGTCGGGCGATTGCCCGATGGACCGGTGCTCTTTGGGGTCGGTAGTAATGTTGAATGAATAAAAAAATATGAACATGGATACTGCAAATAGAGCTTCTAAAAAATATAAAATCTAGAAAATCACGATTCATCTGTCAAGATTTACTGATGATCAAATAATATTAACTGAAAACTCAATAGGGAAGGATTATGAAAAGGTCGAAAAATAATTACCCTGCTGATGAAATAAGCCTTGACAGTTTGCAAATGGAACTGATAAATTTTACCTCGAAGTGGGAAAGACTGTAACACAAGATCTGCAAATAATGTTCATTTTGTTGCTACCATGTTTTACACAAATACAATTAATACGTCGAGGCCTATCCGAATTAAAAAAAAAATCATATATATATTCTCACTGTTTCAGTCGCAGATATCCTGTGAAATAATTTTCTGAGAATAAAAATCAATTTTGAATAGACTATAATAAATTCTTCATGCCAAAAAATTTGGAGGTTTTCATGATGATGGGGTGCGAAAAAGACATTTTAAATCAATAGGAAGCGATAATATCATTTTCGATCGCATTGAAAAGAGATTTACCTTTTCGTTTTTTCGTATGAAATATTGGTATTAAATTATTCCACTGTGTCGTTAGGAAAACCTAAATTACTTATTGCAACACTTCTCACGGTTTTTTCATGTAAATAATAAGTCTATGCACTGTTCAAAATCGTTGAATTCAGACCTCAATACGTCGAATTAATGGTGGCATCAGGTTTTATGCTGTTTCGTTATTGGTCAGATAATCTTCCATTTCCACTCATGAAGCAAGGTTGTCAAGTCATCAATTATAATCAAGTTATCAAGATGTTTGAGTCCTGTTGTTGAATAAAACATAATGGGAGGAACCCATGATGTTTTTCGAGCAATCAGCATGTCCAAATATTTTTTTTTCTCCATAACAAAATATCATGTGTAGGTTGGAGACTGGCCACATTGTGCTGAATGCTGAGAACTGACAAGACCACGCCCACAAGTCGTGCGCCGTGGTTATCAAGTCCCCTGATTCAAATGTCCTCTAGTGTGAATTAATATAATTATTATTTGTATTTGTAACCAATCTTATAATGAGCTGATTTATGATCTCGCTTTTTTCGCACGTTTGAATATCTTAGATTATTAATCGCCCATAAACTAGATGGTTTAATAACTATCAATTGAAACTAATTGAGGTTATATTTCGATAGGCAACACGTGAAAAATATATTTCCTACAATATACAGGGTGACATAGAAAAAAGTACATTGCATAGTGCCACACAATAAAATACACTGAAAAAAGAAAAAAAAGTTCCCATGAACACGGGTCCGCAAGGCCTTCATTTAAAAGATACAGGGTGTTGATTTTATTTTATTTTATCTATTTGCAAAAACAATGATAAATACTTCAACAATTACATTTTAAAACCTCTAACAGTTATTACATAAGTTTGACAAGTGTCATTATTATTTAATTGTTATTTATCATTGTTTTTGCAAAGGTAACTTTGGCGCTTTTTGAATAATTTGCGTGCATTGTCGGCTTTTAGATGCATTTGTACTAGAACCATTGCTTCTAGCGACTTGGACAAGGTATACCTTTCTTAAGTATAAAAGAAGGGATAACAAATTTTTTCCGTCGAAAATGACATACAGTGTATAACAAAGAAGTTACGACCGATTCAATAGGGATGGAACCCTGTATGTAGCGCCCTCTATCAGTCATCACAAAACTAAGATCATATTTGAATTTAGCAAGATGAAAAACCCCTGTATACCACATTTTATCCATTTCTTGCGTCTCTGGCAAAGATATTCAAAGAAAACAAAAAAAAAATTCAACACCCCGTATCTTTTAACCGAAGGCCTTGCGGCCATAGGAACTTTTTTCTTTTTTTAGTACCCTCTATTGTGCACACTATGCAATGTACGTTTTTCTATGTCACCCTGTATATTCCGATATTCATGAATATAATATTGAATGATGAACACAGTAATCTTGCAGTCGGATCCTGTACTATAATTGAGACCTCAATCTTGCGTTCATATTGCAGTACAGGAGAAAAACAGAGGAAAGCCTTGCCTGGCTTCAAGAAAACAAGCGAATCGAACATATGCACATGCGAGGTGTGCGGCGAACTATTCCAAAACGTCGATCTGTTGAACGTTCACAAAGAAGAGTTCCATAACCTGACGAAGCTGTCGAATAAAGTAGTCGATGATCTGGCCAAAGAAATGCTGCTGAGTTTTGAAACGTTGGAATGCGATGAGTCATTGTTTTTTAGGGAAGAATCCGTGTTAGCTGATAACGTTGAAATCGTCGTTTCTTATGATTCTGATCATCAACAATAAAATGCTAAATTAAGTTCGATTTATGCCTTGTTTCTTATTTTACATACTTCTTCAAGTTCATGCGTTTTTGTTTTAATAATGAATTAGGAAAAAATCCGTTTGGCTTTTGATGTTGAAATCGTTGTTTCTTATAATTCTGATCATCCATCGACAATAAAATGTTGAATTATGTTCGATTTATATGTTGTTTCTTGTTTTATTCACACTCTCCTTCAACCCCCTGCATTTTTTTTTTCATCAATGAATAATGATAATCAATGTAATATGACTATACTTAATAGGCACTGGATAAAATATCCAAAATTACGTTCTTGAATGAAAAAAAGATCCAATAGTTCTTCCGTCATTGTTCAAACTATGCAAAAAACTATTCAAAGCAGCTCTCTCATTGCTTAATGGCATCAAACTAATGAATGTTAAAACTTCACAAACGATAAGATTTCCACAAAATTTATTTAACACACGACATGTTTCGCTAACACAGTAGCTTCTTCAGTGATGAACTAAACTAACGTTGGCTTGCTTAACTTTTATATATCTTACCTTCCCAACCTGAAGGATTAGTTACCTAGGTACGATAAACCTCCATTTTCGGAAATTAGGCACAATATCTACATTAAATTACGGTATACCGTAATTCAATGTAGATATATACAGCGTGATATTTTCGAACCATTCGACTGCCCAGTCAACGACAATATGAAGTCACACTCATTTATGTAATCATAAAAATTAACTTTTTATTCGAATTCAAAGTGCATCATGTAATAATACATTCATCAAATTCAAAGCATTATACACAATGCAAAAATACAAAAATATATATGTATTCAATCTAGGGTTGAAATGCTCCACCACAAATGCATTTTGAACATTCCCAAACATTCATTACCGAATCTCACAAACCTGAACAAACACAAAGAAAAAAAAATCGTGTAGATAAATAGAGGGGAGTCAAGTAAAACGAACACATATTGCAATGTATGGATGAGTTTCGAAATCAATTTTTGTTAGCTGATACCTCCAACTCACTAATTTTTTGTGTTACTTCATTACATTCTTCATCTTCAGATTCATCCTTGCTCTTGTTAACACTCACATTCTCACACTCTTCTGCAGCCTCATTTTCTTGATCACCCTTCCCGTTGTATAGATCACATTCTGTTGTTAAGATCTCTTTTGCTTCTTCAAACTTCTTCTTGAAAAGTAAAGCATCTAAAAGAAAAAATTATAAGATGATGTATCAATGAGACATTGTCGATTTTTTCTATCTTTTCACAAATCTTGGTTTCCAAAGAACTTTTTTGTATTCAGTATCTAGATAGATGGCGATTGAATTGTTAAATCATTAATAATTAATTTCAAAATAGCCTTTTCGCTTCAAACACACTTTGGTATTTGGTCACCAAAGTCTATATGTACACAACCCGAGACATAACCTTACTCTAGAAATATAATAGTATATTACGTAATGTGTTGTAAGAAGCATATTACGTACTATACTTTACCTACAAACTACCATATAGGACATCAAAAAAGTTTGGACAAACAGTCTGAATTATAATTCTTGACAGTAATGTCATCCGCTGTTGACGGCGATTACGCGATCATGACATACCTTTTATACTGGCGGAAAAACTGTGCGACGTGCTTTCTGTGCGTATAGAGCTATTTACTGAGGCTAATATGGCGATCTTATAAACTCCAACAAGTTGGTATGTTTTTGAAACTACAGAACTAGAATCGCAAGTGTTTTGAGATTCAAAATGATATTTTTCAACGTAAGTCTTGAATTAACGGGAAGTTCAAGGAGTTTGATTTGAATGTAGGATATTTCTTCTTGCAATATTCGATAAAGATGATTGTGTTTCTTATTGCATGTAGAATGGGGTTGTATATGTCGGCGTCAAACAGTGAAATCCGTCATTCTCTGGAATGCCTAGTCATTTCACGTAATGCCGGCAAACAGCGTAACTTTAAATTTCGTACACCGTTTGCCTAATAGTTTCAGGCAATCCCTGTAATGATGGAAGGAAGGTTCATTCAGGCCGAGTCGTCTTAGGTTGTTTAGAAGGAGTAGTCTCTTCTGTTCTCCCAAGTAATTTTCTGAAACATATCCTTCCTAGGAGGAAGGTTCATTTAGGCGGAGTTTGGTTATATTTTGTTTAGGAAAAATAGTCTCCCTTCATATGCATATGCAGAAAGGATATTTTCATCCCTCAACCCTCCGGCAAACAGAGTAACGGCTGAAAATGGAAGTTACGCTGCTTGCCGACAATACGTGAAATGACTAGGCATTTCAGGGAATGACGGATTTTACTAATTGAGGCCGACATATACACTAGTCAAAATAAAGCCTTATACCTATTTTATTTTGATCATTTCTTGTATTTGTACACTCAATAAGCGCCATTAGTGTCTTATTGCTCAACAACCAATGAGAATATTTCCCCATTCTACATAGAAATAAGAATTCACTTCTGCAGTAGGAATTTGTGAAATACTGAAGGGCGGATTGTTTTGACCCAAATAGGGCAATAGGACCAATTATGCATCAATAAAATATTGCATTGGAAAAAGATACACGGTGTTTCAATCGAAAAAGTATCGACTATAAACTTGCAGATGTGGGGAAGGCGAAGCTGCGAGGCGTACGGGAGGCTGAGATTTGAAATCTTTGGAGTCGACAATCTCCAACAGGAGGAGTTGATCATATTAGAGTGAACGGACATACTGACCTATTGGTCAGATAATCATCCATTTCTAATCATGAAGAAAGGTTGTCAAGTCACCAATTATAATCAACATGCAACCAGCATGTCCAAATATTTCTCATTCTTCATAACAAAATATCATGTGAATGTTGGAGACTTGGCAACATTGTGCTGGGTGCCAAAAACTGACAAGACCACGCCCACAAGTCGTGCGCCGTGGTCGTCATGTTCACTGATTCAAATTTCCTCTAGTGTGAATTGATATACTCAATTATGATTTACACAAATTTATAATAAGCAATAAGCCACAAATCATAAGGGAACATTTAGCGACAATTTAATTTTTATTGCTAATTAGGAGTATTACCAATACTCAATTGAGAATTTATGAATGATCGAATAACTAATATTTCTGTGAGGTTCCCAATCCTTTTACATAATGCCAAGCATATAGCCGAACTCAAAACTCAAGTTCTGTGATTGATCAACCCTGTACAAATATACCAGTCGCTTGGTATTCAACCTGTTAAAATCCCGCTTATACAAGGGTGGATCAAAGCAGGGATGGAATAAGTCATGACTTTTATAAAAAAGTCATCAAAGTCCGACTTTTTGAATCAAGTCAGACTTTTTTGAATCAAGTCAGACTTTTTTGAATTAATTCATTCGAATAAAAAAACAAATTTCATTTACCCAAAGCGAAATAGAAAAAAAGAAACAAAAAAACTATGTTTTCATTCCCTTCAGAAATCTTGTAGAATAACATCATAATATAACGTCATTTTTTCAAAAAAAAATTAAAAGTGATGATAGAATACAAAATAATAGATACATATAGATCCAGTATCATCCATAAAGTTCGTAACACATGGAGAAGAAGTTTATTAGTAGAATATCGAAACATTTTTTCTCGGAGATCTCATATGCATGTCTGACTACTTAAAAGTCGATTTTGAAACATGTCACTTGATCACTGGTATGGCGGTAAAATCAAAATTACGATGGCAAAAAGTGGGGTTAGATGGGAAGATGAAATTATTTAAAAAAAATAAAAATAGCTATTTTCAGTACTCTCAAATAATGGCTGGAAACTCCAAATGTGAGCATGAAATTGAATTCTATTCAACTTGTACATCATCAACATCACTACTGTCAGAAAAAAAAAAGAGAATTGTAACAAAATTGAAGAATATTCGAAAAAATATAGCTATTTCCAATTGAAACTGAATGTGGAATAGCAACTCAATAAGAAATGTGTATGGATATTTTGTTATCTAATCCCACTTTCCGTCGCTTTTTAGTATTATTGCTATTTATCACCATACCAGTGATCACGTGACATGTGTCAAAATCGATTTTCAACTTATCGGATATGCATAATGGATCGCCGAGAGAAAAAAATTGGATGCTGTGATAATAAACCTGTTCTCATATGTTATGGACTTTATGGATGATACTTGATACTGTATATATCTGTTAGTAAACATCTCTGTCATGCTTGAAATAACAAAGTCTTGCCAAAATACGATCGAATTTTTCAGTTCAAACTAGTTAAAATCAAAGGTAATAGTGCAATTTGTCTCATTTTTGAAAATTTGAATGGATTCATGACTTTTTCGAAAAAAGTCAATGGAATTAATTCACGAATTAAATCACTGATTTGATTCATATGAATTAATTCATGCCAACCCTGGATCAAAGTAAAAGTTTCATGTCAAATGATGATGAAATCAATTATTACTTACTCTCAATAGTTGCAAATTTCACAGCCAGGCATTCGGACTTGGGTCTTTCGTCAGCAAAATCAGCAAGAACAGTATATACAAACGCTTTCTCACTTCCAGCACTGGGTTTGAGCTCCATCCAAGGTGTGATAAAGTGATTGGCACACACTTTCAAAGTTTTATCTCTTCTCATGACGATTCTCATGGAACTTGCCTCATTGTGTTTGAGGAGCTTCAATTCTCCAGTGCCCCTTTCCTACAGAAAGAAACCACTTTCGATTTAAATGAGAAATCCAGTACAAAGTTGCTTAGTTTACGTTGATATACTTGATTTTTAGGAGATTACTGAAGGGAATCCCTATTATGCTGGAGGAAGATCGTACGAACTTGAGTGAGATAGGGAAAAAGGTACCTATTGAATTGTCTACTGAACTTGTTTTTGAGAATACTTCCAAAGCTTTGCCGATAAACGAGTTTTGTCAAAGAGGTGTTCGACATATTTCGAGGTTGACGACGAAAAGATGTTCGGACTGGGCTTCAAAATTGTCTGACTGGTATTGCTAGTGATAGAATGATTGGCAATATTTCTGAAGAACATTTCCTATGGAAGTATGTATGGAAAAGTGAAAGGTCGCCGACTTTCTCACGAGGTTCCAATAATGTCAGGACATGCGTGAGTGTAGTATCACCAACCAGGTGATTGACTAGTCTCTGAATGGGATATAAGAACATATTTGTATATATGACAATAATGATCATTACCATTGATACTTTCGGTGCTTCTGACCACGCCGGAAGCAAATGCTTGAGTTCCGCTATTACCTTTTATTTATGATTTACAAACTTCCTAGACGAACCTTGAAACTGAATATTTAACAGGAAACTTTTGTTGATACAAAAATATTATTCAATTCTGTAATTTGTTTTGTTTTTTCGTCTTTTATTACCAACTTCAAGTATCTTCAATTTCGAATACAACTGAACAACTGAATAGGTGTTAATATTTACAAATGCAAACTTTACATTTATAAGATGTTTAAAAAAATTTTTGTTCTTGGATGCCAGTTCAGAGCGGATAGTAATTTTTCCACCACTAGCTATAGAACCTACCATAATTTACTCCTTTTAGGGGCGATAAGACTGTTTATCCACGACTGTTGCATAAAATATTCATAATACATGTACTTCATCAAGTAAAAAATGTCCATTTTTCACACCAGTGAATAATAGCAGTGAATAACCATTATTCACTGGTCTAGAGTTCCTAGGGTGCGGGATATAACATACAGGGTATGTCATAACGAGCTTACACTATCTCTATATCGAGAATCAGGCGGGAGAAATCAATGAAAATATCTATGCTCACATTTTAGAATACGCTCTCTTTATTCAAAATATTTTCAGCAATGCAATGTTGCCGCTTCTATCGACCGATATAGAAATTTTAGCCGATACCGATAATCAGCCGATACCGATATTTCAAATACCGATATACCGATATATCGGTCTATCGGCCGTTAACAAGTTTTCTCTGAAGCTGGTAATATTTATGATGCAAAACATAGCAGACTAACTCCTGATAGTCCTGATAGGACAGAAAGCTTATTGTTTTTGCATCACGACCTACCAAAACTAAATGATCAGTATTAATCAAATATTTTTGTATTTTAGTAAGATGAAATAATCTTACCTTACAGTTGCAATCCGCCTATGGTTTTATTTTATTAATTTTCAATTACTAGTCAAAGAATTTAGTTGATTTTACGTTACATACTTTTCATTGGTAATAAAGATATATTTTTGAAGGAAGTGTATTTTTTTCATTCATTTTTCAAATTGACTTTTTTTTACCAATAAAAAAATATATCGGTCTATCGGTTTTTGATATTGGCAGATACGATAATCGGCCAAAGAGGCCGATATCACCGATAGGCCTATATAAATATCGGTATCGGTCGATCCCTACAGAATACCCTGTATTTTATTGCATTTTCAGATTTTCCTTGAAGAGCTGATTTCATCGGTACAAAACACTTGGGGTCAATCGAAAATGATTACAGAGATGTAGGGTGTTCAAAATCGAGATTTTTTAACTTTAGTATTTTTTTGTGACGAAACTATTCATTATCAGCCAAAAACGGCTCACATGTCCCTATCTGATATTTAATCGGAACAGATACAGGATGATCAGAATTCTGAACCTTGAACACCCTATATCTCTGTAATCTTTTTCGATCCCAAGTGTGATATATCGATAAAATCAGCTCCTCAGGGAGAAATCTAAAAATGCGATAAAATTTAAGGTGTTCCTTTTGAAATATCAATGTTGCTACTACTTTCTAGTAGAAACGGCAACACTGCATTGTCAAAAATATTTTAAATGAAAAGAGCGTATTCTAAAATATTCGCATGCACATTTTCATGGTTCAGAATTAGGATTTTTGACCACCCTGTATCTATTTCAATTAAATATCAATTGATAGTACATGAAAAGTTAAGGCAAGGACAAGGAAACCGTTTTGACCAATGATGAATAGTTTCGACATAAAAAATTCTCAAAGTTGAAAAATCTCGATTTTTCACACCTTATATTTTTGTTATCATTTCCGTTAGACCCCTAGTGTGATAGATCGATGGAATCAGCTCTTCAGGGAGAATCTGAAAATTGAATAATATGCAGCCCATTTGAAAAATCAAAGTTGTTGCTACTTTTCAATATAGGCGGCAACGTCGCAACACTGAGAATATTTTAGGTCGATAGAACACAACTAATTATCCAAGGCATGACTTTTCAGAATGATCCGGAGTTGCGTTCTCCAGAAACGTCTATAATGTGCCATCCACCGTGAATCAGCCTGTATACAGCTTCAACCAAGATATCAACAACGAAATTGATGAAGACCTTCACATTCTACCATTCTACGGTATGCAGACGACACCTATTTAATTTCTTATAATAGATCACTGAAGTCAACAACAGAAAAATTACAGCACCTGATAAACAACACCAGCACTTGGTTCAAATTATGGAGGCTGAAACCTGATCCAAGAAAATCATAGTTTGTTATATATTTTATCGAAGATTATCAGACAATATAACTACAGTCACAATCAACAATCACACCCTCAGAAGCCAAAATTCAGCAAAGTAGGTTCCTTGGTATTGAAATGGACAACAAACTCAACTTCAACAGTCTTACAAAATAAATCAAAAATCAGTGCAAAGTAGGAGGAAAACAAGATTATCATCACGTGCAATTTTTTATTGTCATCTTGGCTGTAAACAGAATATCTATGTGGTGTCAATTCAATTAATTTTCTTTTTTTATCACTCCATTTTTTATGTAGAATAATAGTAGATTATATATCGAGAGAATAAAGTGATACAGGGTGGTTCAAGATTCAGAATTCTGATCGCCCTGTATCGATTCCGATTGAATATAATATAATTAATAGTTTCGACAAAAACAAATCCTGAAGCTGGAAAATCTCGATTTTGAACACCCTATATCTCTGTAATCATTTTCGATAGACCCCCAAGTCTGATGTATCGGTAAAATCAGCACTTCAGCAAGAATTTAAAAATGCAATGAAATACAGGGTATTCTATTTGAAATAACAAAGTTGCTACTTTTTTATAGAAGCGGCAACACTGCATTGCTGATATTATTTTGAATGAAGAGAGCGTATTCTAAAATATGAGCTTGCATATTTTCATGTATTTCTACCGACGGATTCTCGATATAGAGATAGTGTAAGCTCGTCGTAACATACCCTGTATAATGATTTTAAAACATGGCTAGTGGTGAAAAAAATCGAATATTCACCTTGGTAGTGAATAATGTCTGTAGTATATAGATGATTCAGGGTATGTGATTCCAGTGTTCATGTTACGAGGATTAAAAATAAATATTTCGCCCCTCTCGAAAGATAATATCCGATGGACCAGTATATAACTCAACATGTGGATTCGAATGCTTGTAGTTTCAGCACCACATGAGTTTCACACTGGTCCATCGGATGTTATCTTTCGACGAGGGCGAAATATTCACGGAAATACTGACGCTCTGCCACTAGCTCAGTTTGGATAGCGGCACGTTCGGATATTCGCAAATGGGACATTATCTCCATTCATTTGCGTTTTGTTTCAACTCGTTATGACATGACGGAAATATGTCCAGAATAACGGCAGCAAATACATCGCTGTGCCGTGAGGTTTTTGAGATCTACTATTCAATTTGTATGGATGCCATGATCCTCATCTCGTTATCAAATCACGAAAAAACTTTTCACTGCGGGAACCGGATATCTACGTAAAATAATGTGGTGTTCGTATAGCGGGAACCGCATATGTACGCACTAAATTTTTTATAATTATAATTATTGTATTTTTTCTTTGACGGGAAAAAGTTTGGCATTTCATCTCTGTTGGCAGGTTATAAAATGTCACTTTTCAAAAATTACTTTTTTCACGTGGAAAAAAGTGAGTCTTTTTTCCCGGATATATACAGTGTGACCCATTTAAGATGGAAGCACCCTTATAAAACTTACATTTTTCAACCGATTGGAATGATTTTTTTTTTGTTAGGTAGATATTCAAAAAGTCTATTAGGACACCAAATATCATGAATAAATCTCCATTTCCAGGGCCAACTAATCTGATTTTTCAAGGTCAAAAATCTAAAAAAATTACTAGCGATTTTTTTAGAAAAAATCTGACTACACCACTGGATTTGTGACATTTTCAAATGGGTAACATGTAAATTACGTTGAAATGCGTCAATCAATAAAAAAGTTATAAAGGAATGAAATTTGAAAAATATGCCGTTTAATCAACCCACCAATTCATGTTCAGCAATTTTATGAAAATTCTGTATACTCCACTGGATTCAGGATGTCTTGAAATATTACTGATCACAGTTTCATCGAAATCTGTTCAGTAATAAAAAAGTTAAATTCCTGAACATGAATTGGTGGGTTGATTAAACAGCATATTTTTCAAATTTCATTTCTTTATAACTTTTTTATTGATTGACGCATTTCAACGTAATTTACATGTTACCCATTTGAAAATGTCACAAATCCAGTGGTGTAGTCAGATTTTTTCTAAAAAAATCGCTAGTAATTTTTTTAGATTTTTGACCTTGAAAAATCAGATTAGTTGGCCCTGGAAATGGAGATTTATTCATGATATTTGGTGTCCTAATAGACTTTTTGAATATCTACCTAACAAAAAAAAAATCATTCCAATCGGTTGAAAAATGTAAGTTTTATAAGGGTGCTTCCATCTTAAATGGGTCACACTGTATATAGTTCCGAAAAATGAGTCAATAATACCGTCTCCGAGAAAGAACTACAAGTCCTTTTATATTCCATACGACTTCGCGGTTACGTATATTACTAAACAACCACTAAATTCGCAATTTTTTGAAATCAAATCACAGAATTAGACTGACAGAAGTGACAGCAGATACTTGATTACTTCAAAAGGATGATGAAGATGCATACAACGCAGGTGTCCCTATTGTTAAAAACTTACAATTTCACGTCGATAATTTTCAGATTTCAAAATAATGTAATATCTTCTCAATATTGATTCGTCCTTTCTTCGGTCACAGAAAAAAATAGTGTATTATACACGAGGAAAATATTAGATTTTGGCTCCGCTACGCGTCGGGAGACAACACAACCTGGAGCTAAAATCCACAACTTTTTTCCCTTGTATAATAAATAACTCGCTTAGCGAGACGTTTACAAAAAGTTTCACCACCCTGGAACCGTATGAATCAGCGTATTTTTTACCAGGAACGACTTCGCACGTGTTGGTTCTTGAAAACTCGAATTCATGTTAGTTCAGTTTTCTATGGTTTCCGGGGAAACAATATCAGTCACATGAAAAAATGCGAGAAAAAATGAGCTGTTTCAAAATTCCATTTGGAAATTATGAGAGGGTCAACTCCAAGTATCTCCTTTTCGAAAATGAAAGGTTTTCCGATCTGTAGAAGTCACGTTGAATTTACTTTCTCCAAAATTCTAAATTTCCTAGATAATTCTGAGTACGGCTCTGGATCAATTTATCGGTTCACTGTGGAAACATTATATTTTATGTTCACGAGTTTATTTCTCCACATAACTGCGGGAACTGTGTTGATCAGCACCAGCCCTAAACAACCCTACAGAAGACCAGAATTTAAAAAAGCTATCGGCAGTGAAAAGTTCAAGTGCATATTACCGCACAGGAGAGTGTGACTTTTCAATCATTTTGCTCAGGATGGTGACTGACACAGGTGCCGTTTGAAGAAATACAATGTTTCTATACATGCCTTTGGAATATACAGCGTGTCTCACTCTAAACGGCCCCCCTCAATATCTCAGTTATGGGATTCCAACCAAATTTGGTGTGGTATGAATAACCATCAATATGATCAGTATTACAAAGATGCACATTATTTTGGACAGTGTCGTGCGTTTTAATTGAACAAAAAGGGGTCGATTTTTCATAAAATCATATTAGGCATTTTTTTTACAGGAAATCTAACCTCATATTATTGTTCCTCGTGCTTTCGAACTCCCATATTCAAAAAATCACCTAATTCCGAATTAACAGGATTGGCTTAATTTTTTTCATTTTCAGTCTGGAATAAATAGTGACTTCAAATCAACTACGAATTTTGGAACGTTCAATGGCTCCTTTTTAATGTTGAACTCACCGTTCCCGAGTAAATAATTATTACGTTCGCAAAAATGCTGTTTAGATGTGCCTGTTTTTCTGAAACTCTTCATAGGCATTTTATGAAAATTCACATATGTGGGTTTGAAACCATGCAAAACAATATTATGAAGTCAGTTTTCCTGTGAAAAAATGCCTAATATGATTTATTAAAAAACTGACCCTTATTCATTTCAATAAAAATGCACGGCACTGTATAAAATGATATTTGTCTTTGAAGAACCGGTCATATTGATGATTGTTCATACCGATACAAATTTGGTAAAGATCGCACGACTGATAGCTGAGATATAGAGGGGGGCCGTTTGAAATGAGACACGCTGTATAACATTTCATTATCAGATGACGGTCGAAATTTGCACCATTTAGAGCCGGCTCTCCTACTATGAGAACTAGTATTGAAAATACCTTCAAAAATTTAAAAAATACCTAGTTCCTTTTCCTCCGTCAGTTTCATCATTTTTCTACAATTTTTATCAGATCCCTGTATGAATCCAAATTGATTTGATTTAACACCGGGAGACGGCTTTTCACGCACGTGTTTTTAAAGCATTCATTGCGGGAGCCCAGCGTTCCCGTCTACATACAGAGTGGGCCATTGAAAACGAAACAGCGGCTCTGTAGGTCTGCAAAAAACCGGATTATGAAAAGAATCTGAAACACGTCAACTACATTTTCGAGGGGGACATCGTTCTTAAATATTATCAGCCCTGCGGCGTTGCCGCTTTTAACGAAAAGCTGCAACAACTTTGTTATTTCAAATGGAACACCTTGTATTTCATTGCATTTTCAGATTCTCCCCAAAGAGCTGATTTCATCAATGCATCACACTTGGGGTCTAGCTACAATGATTTCAGGGATATAGGGTGTTCAAAATCGAGATTTTTCAACTTAAGGATTTTTTTGTGTCGAAACTCTTCATTATTGATCAAAACGGCTTTCATGTCCTTATCTCAACTTTTGATTTACTATCTACTGACATTTAATTGTAACAGATACAGGGTGATCAGAAGTCTAAATCTTGAACCACCCTGTATTTGTTTCAAATAAATGTCAGTAGATAGTAAATCAAAAGTTGAGACAGGGACATGAAAGCCCTTTTGACCAATAATGAATAGTTTCGACACAAAAAAATACTAAAGTTGAAAAATCTCGATTTTGAACACCCTATATCCCTGAAATCATTCCAGCTAGACCCCAAGTGTAATGCATTGATGAAATCAGCTCTTCGGGGAGAATCTAAAAATGCAATGAGATACAAGGTGTTCCATTTAAAATAGCAAAGTTGTTGCTTTTTTTCGTGAGAAGCGGCAACGCCGCAGGGCTGATAATATTTTAGAACGATGTCCCCCTCGAAAATGTAGTTGACGTGTTTCAGATTCTTTTCATAATCCGGTTTTGCTGACCTACAGAGCCGCTGTTTCGTTCGAGGGGTAATCCACTCTCTCCAAAATGTACACGGATTGGACAGATTGGACGTAGGATATTATCGAATATTAAAAATACGAGATTGGACATTCACATTGCGAGAATAGGAATATTGGGCTAAGAATGGACCTTGGATTGGACAGATTTCATCCGGATTGGACACCAAGTGTACACATATTGGACATAGTGGTTGAACCCTCGGTTTCGTTTTCAATGGCCCACTCTGTATATTGATATGTCAAGATGCAAGTAAACATGTCTCAACAGGATTGTGGATGCGGTTTTCATTTTATTCAATATTTCAGTATCGAAGTAGTAGCTGCATCAGTTGGTTGGTTTTTATTTGTTTCAAGTGAATTTAAACAACTATGGCTCGAAAATATCTCAATGACGATCAAATTGAAGAGTTGTTGTATACTAAAAGAAACTTGATTCTGCTTCGCGCCTTGTGATGTTCCACTGTGTATTATAAAATGTTTTGAAAGGTATCACACTGTCAAAAATTATTAAATTCCATTTCATATATGGGAATATTTTCAATTCATTATAGCTGTAAGGAATCGCATTATAACATTTAATTTTAAACAAAGACTATTGAAATAGAACTTATTTTGGGTTGAAATATGTAAAAAAAATCACATTCACAAGTTATCCTGTGGTTGCAGGAGATTCCCCCAACGCTAAATTTTTCCTGTTTTGAGAGCATGACTATAAAAATTTTACACCCAATGAAAGGGTTAATGAAATATGCACCTCTGCATTTCTTGATAATCAAGGATTAAATAGAAGGTAGGTAATGTTTTGAAAAATTACATAAAATGTATTGATGTGTTCAGTAAAATTGGGATCAACACTCAGAATAGGTACTCTGGTCAACCTGAAGTATCCATGTATGGTACCTTTTGCTCTGCAGGTACCTACAACTAAGATTGCTGGTGCAGAGTTTATAGATTCAACCAAACTAACAATTAGGAATCAATAATTATCAATCAACAATTAAGGGGTTTACACATATCTGATTTTAATTATGAATAAAATGTGAAATGTTTTTTGATTAAGGAAATGTATAGACTGCTGACCATTTGGCAAATTATACTCTTTGTTTAGGATGCCGACCAGTGGACTTAAATGATCAAAAAAATTAGATACACTTACACAAACACCTCGACAAACACAGTAACCCATGGGCCAAACAAAAACCTGATCATAAAACTATTGTGAACTAACAATGGAGGAAGGAGAAACTAGATTAGAAAACAATAAAATATAAAAAGAAAGTGATGTATACTCAACCCAAACAGACCAACCAATTAGTGAAACAAAAATCTAATGAAAAAATAAATTGATTGAAAAAAAAAATAAAAAAAAACAAACAAATCCCATGTGGGATTTGAACACAGGACCACTTTCCTGTTGCTGATATATGCATTGATAATCTTAATGATAAAAATCGGCATTCTTGCCTTATGCAGTTTGGACATTAGACCCTCGTGCCAGAAGGTGTCAAATGCCTTCTCACAGGATTGACAACCAAATGTCTAACCACTAAGCTACCAACCATCTTGGATCTTTTTGTCATACAGAATGTATTCAACTGAATGGTCAGCAGTTTAGAGAGGAAGTATATTTTGCTGACTTGGTCAGCAGCCTATAAATACACTTCCTTTGAACCTTTGATTAAAGATCAAAATGATGTTGAAAAGTGATTTCAGTCTACACAATTCATGAATCCTGAATCCATAAAAAATATTCCAATTAAATATCACCAAACTCCACTTGAACAATAACAAATCCAAAATTCATGTTCTGTCTCCAGAATTTCCTGATTCTTAGTTGTTTAGTTGAAAGTTGGTGAATTTGGTATTTCTTGATTCAAATGACAGATGTAAATGTATAAACCCTCATAGTTGTTTCCTTGTATTCAACTTTTTGAGATTATTGTTGTTAGTTTGATTCTAAGTTTAGTTGCATCCATGAACCCAGCATGGGCCTTATCACTGGGAATGTTAAGATGAATAAAATTCTTTCAACTGACCATTATACTATAGGTACATGATTTGAAATTGATGCCTCATCTATTCAATAATGATAAACCAATGTTTGGGTTGAAATAACTATTCAATATTATGATGAAAGGAAATGTAAAAACTACAGGACTTGCCTTCCATTCTGGAGGTTCACTGACAGAGTCGAAACGGTACAGTTTTGCCCGAATATTTAGAAGCACCGTTTCATTTTCCTCATTTGTGGTCACTTCCACTTCGGGCAATGTGATGATAGGTTTGAACTGAGGATCAAATTCAGTATCACTGCCTTCGCTCTGTCTGCGATCTTTCTCCGGGCTTGCTTCCTGAAATTAAAAACATCAGTGAAACAAAAGGCCTCCTGAACATTATTGAAAATAATTTTGTAAATATTATTGTACTCACAATTATCTCGCCCTCACTCATCCTCATTCACGCTTCACACACACCCTATTTTATAAAATTATTCAGAACTTCTATCAATGCTTCTTGCAATCCAGTATATTGATACCATTTTTTGACAAGTTGCCAACCAAATGAAAATATAGCGGATCCATTACGTGCAGTCAACGTAATTTCCGAGTGACGGTCTGTGACGGAGTTTTCCGTTGGAACATGAGGCGTTTTTCATAAACTGACATCTGTCAAGCTTCACATGTACCGTGACGTCAACATAAGGTTTGTCTGGTTATGTTCGAGGAAAAATTACTTATGTTTACTTTGGGCGGTTTCGTTTTGTACTTTCGTACTTACCAACAAGTCGCCAACCTTTAGGACAATCTAGTACTAGTATCGTAATCTTGAGTACAATGTTCTTATGCCAAAAGAACACATCCACATATGTGAACAACTCATTGGTGGAGAAGTGCCTAAATCTTTCGAACCATTCCCATCACGTGATATTTTGGGATTCCTGTTTTTCGATGTTTTTTTGCATTCAAATTGTGGAGGTTGGGTATATGGGTTGGGTTTGGTCAGCAAGTTTCATTCTGGTCCACTTAGCATGGCGTTGGCCCACTGTGATCATTTTGTGCAGTGATTCAGGCTTCCAAGGGTGATTTTTCAGTTTTTCTGCCAGCAAATGCGCTGTGCTGGGACCAATCTGACAAGAAATTAGGAAATGGTTCGAAATCTTTAGGCTCGTGGTGACAACTGACAGCTGTCAGTCAATATTTATTATTGTTTTATCGTGAATGTTTTGGTGGCAAATCGGCTCGATTCATAATCAGATTTTTGTGAAAATAAGTATTTTCAGAAAAAGCAGAATGAGATTTCCACTGACTTTATATTGTGTACTACTTGGATTCGTAATCAGTGTGCATTCTACAGACGCTTGTAAGGGTTGTGTAAACTTAGATGAATATAACTTCCACAAAATTATCTCGAGGTTTGATGCAGTTCTAGTTAAATTTGACGTGGCTTTTCCCTACGGAGATAAACACGATATTTTCAATAATTTAGCTACGGAAATAGTGGATAATAGTAATTTCATCTTAGCACAAGTAGGTATAAAAGATTATGGAGAAAAGGATAATGAAGGTCTTGGCAAAAAGTTTGGTATCAACTCTAAAGAAGATTTGCCAGCCCTTAGGTTGTTTGTGCAAGGAGAAGACGAACCTTTTTCCTTTGGTAAAAATGCAGTATGGGCAGATGATACCTTGAAGAAGTTTGTACGTGATCATACAAATATCTATTTGGGCTTACCTGGCTGTTTGGAAGCATTTGATAAGCTAGCCATGAAATTCAGTGCACTCACTAGTCCTACAGATAAAGAGACAGTCCTCAAATTGACTGAGAATGAAGTTGCCAAATTAACTACACAGGTACATATTACCTCTATAGTGTGTTTATAAGAAATCTGTAACATATATGATATGCTTAAAAGTATATTATCTTTTTCAGAGGGAACATGATATTGCCAACACATATATCAAATTCATGAATAAGGTTATGGAGAATGGAGCATCATTTATAGCACAGGAGATGAATAGGCTTGGTAAAATAGTTGGAGGAAAAGTTGCTGATAAGAAGAGAATAGAACTGACTAATAGACTCAATATTCTTAAATCATTCCATTCCAATACAAAGAAGACTGAGCTATGATGGCTGTGGATATTTTATTTGTATGTCATTGTTTTTGTTAGTTGTTGTGTCTACTTTTCAGTATCTTCAAAGAAGGTGAAGGAAATTTAGTTTGAATGGGTTTTGTGTATCACCTTATTATACATGTTTTGCAGTTTTATATGTATTGATATCTTTTTGTGATAAATCAAGATGGAACTCTAACTATATATAGCTAGTATTGAAAATATTGAAAGGGATGATTACATGGTATCACACAAATATGAATTGATTTTATTTTCCAAGGTGGTGAATACACATAACTAAATTATAATGTTTTACCAATGGAAAATAGAATTGAATTTGAAGGAAGCATACATCTCTGGTTCTACTTATTGTTCCTTAGGTAACCATTTGTGCATTTGATTTCTCCATTGTTTGCTAAATATGGAGAAAAAAATCTAGTGATCTGGAGTTACAGCTCACTAATTTTCTCCATATTTAGCAGACAATGGATTTCTCACAGAACAGGTGTTCATTTATATTTGTCATTCAGTAAGTAGGTACACAATATGTTCAGAGTATCCAGAATTTATGGGGAATGTATAATCTCTGAGATATCTGAAAGTGTTTATAGACAATGTGAACACATCATTTGGCTAAAATATGTGGATAAACATGTTTACTACAATTCAAATGTTGATAGTTTTCAGAATAAAGGGTTTTATAGCTTTTGAATCTGCTCTCACAAAATTTGACAGGGTTGTGATCTGGATAAAGTGGGAGTGGGAAAGGGAGTTATGAGAAGTTTCAGTAGTCTTTATTATAACATTTAAATTCAAAACTTCAAAACGGCACCTTCCATGAATACATTCTTTGAACAAGATATGATAAGGAATAAGATCTCATAAGTTATGAAGCTTTTTAGATATAGGTGCAGTGCTCCTCTGGTGGTGCCCTCAGCAATGTGCATGGTCATGGTGCCAAATTTCATGATGCTAATTGAATATTAGATAATGATATTTTAGCCTTTAAATCCTGGATTATCATTTCTGAACTGTCCTTTTTCCATTCTATCTACTCACTAGAACTATAAAATGCACTGATGATGTACCTATATTAGGCAGGAACATATACATATTATGATGAGCTGATTAATGCTTTATGATTTAATTAAAAGTAACTGTGTAATACCTGGATATACCTATCTATGTTCCATATTTGAAAATAATATAAAAATCCTTTTTTTGAATATAGTTGGCAATCAAAATGTTAGACTACTCTTTTTTCTACGGCCATATAGCACAAAATTTTTCTTGTTCCATTGTGTTCAATCAATCACCGAGATATTTTTGTATGTCATCATAGTATCAATTTTATTTCTGTATCTGATATCACAATGTTTTCATTGTGTTATTATTTCACAAAATCTCAACTCCCATGAAATGTAAAATTTTATGCAATGTTATGTGATGTTTTATTGAATATACAAATCAGTCAAATTAGAATTTTCAATGTACAGGAAACCTTCTTCCAATGAGATAACATCATACCATATTCCATTACTTTCATCTTTTCAATCATAAATTGGCTGATTTTCATGCTTTTCACCATTCCTTTAAACAACCATCGTTTTGACGCAGAATTCAATAATATTTAACAAATTGCTGTTAATAATGACTTCCCCATCCCTCTGATTAATAAACTCTACATCAGATATTTGAACAAATTTTCCAACCATTTCTTGACCAATCATAATATGAACCTCCTACAACCAATAAATTTTGTTTCCTCAATTTATTTTTGCTCTGTTTCACTCATGATCAGAAACATTCTCAGTAAGAAGCGGGGGTGATAGTTCAGTTCAATATATCTTTTCATTCAAAACTTCAAATAATCTCAGAGGTGCCATAGTCAATATCAACGATTCCATTCCTGATTTGGGCAAATCTGGTGTCTAACCTTTTGACCTGTTCCGAACAGGATGGTAGGGTGTGTTACATTAGCCAGGCAGGCCGCAGATTCAGAGCTAGGAGTACTGAACATGTTCGTACCATTGATATTAATTCTGAAAAAGATTTCCTTAATTCCAATTCTGTGTTTCCTAACCACATCGTTATTTAATGAAAAACTCAATGGTTCCACTTTTGTCATAAAAGCAAAAAAAATGAAATTACTTGAAGATCTCAAAATTTATAAAGCCCTGAAAAATCCTGAAATGACATGCAATTATGAACATACCTACTCACTTATATTCGAAATTGATTGAATATAATTCGTAGCAGGAATGAAAAACTTATCACCCATTGCTGGTTTCTGGTCTGGTTTCCTCTTCTGTACAATTTTTTGGTCGATTAATAACACTTCGCTTCTTAGATCTTGAACATAGTTGGTATTATGAGTAGGTATCTCAAATTTAAAATATATTGAGATTCGAAATCATGAAAGTTATTTACATGGAATAAGAAACTGAAATATTTATATGAGAACTTTTTCGAATTCCGTTGCTGAAACGCGTTCTTCGATTACCCAAAAAATGAACTGGACAGCCCACAATCTTGTCCCTAATAAGAAACACTGGATATACCTATAATGGACCCATTAGGCGCCTACCCCGGTTGCAAGGAGGGTTTACCGCTGCCAAAGGTTTGATACTCTATCCTCGTAAGGGTACCGGTCGTGTCTCCATTGAGACATAGAGGTAACGATCGAAAAATGTTTTATGGTAGGTATATCGCCTCTTCCATAACAAATAGTGAATTTTGAAAAATTATTCGAAATAAAGGGAATATAATACGAAACAGGAATGGGAAACTCATTACCGGTCGCTGGTTTCTTGTCTGGTTTTCTCTGCTATGCAATTTTTCTGTTGAGCTCAAATGGTTTATTTATCACACGGTTTTTCTTGTGTGATGTGCTGAATATGAATAAGAGGACCATCGAAAAATACCCTTTTATATATCATCAACTTCCATAATAATGAAAGTACCTTATTGATAAACATTGTTCAAATGGCTATCGTTCGAAGCCCTTCTGCCAACAACATTCATAAAAAATATAAATTTTGAAGACATGATCGAAATTAATTGAATTTCTGTGAGTGATACAATGAATATGAGAATAATAAACATCATGACGAGATATGAAATAGGAATACGTAAAGAAACCTCGAAAGAAACTCACCATTGTGGAACATACAATTTCTTCTCTCATCATACTACAAATACAAATACTTTTCGTGAACAGTCCTGTAACAAAATAAATTAAAGAATTAAATTATTATCGATATAATTATACAAGACTGAGTACAATACAATATTTGCGTTCCGTTTCGTGAGAAATTCAATTCCGAGCACTGATCACTGATCTCACTCCACACTATATTCCTCAATTATTACGATTATATTGAGGTTGAATAGTTGAAGTCGCAGAGTGACTCATTGGGATACGATTATTATCAGTAGTAATACTATAACTACTTTGAAATATTCGGGTTATACATCGATAACTTGTTGCATAATTACAAAGAGCGTCAGCTTGACAGTTGAAATAATCCGACCGCGGAGCGGGAGGATTATTCTGTTAAACCGACACGATTTGTAATCATTGACTGAAAATGTTATAAAAATCGATTTATCGAAAAAATTAACGATTTCATTTTTTCCTGACTGATAGTTTTTCGTCTTATTTCTCAAGCAAGTTTCATATATTATCATTGCTGAGTTCATAATTTGAAATGCGTAAGAGCGAAAAAGCAGCCGGAGGAACACTTATAAGTCAAATGGGATCATCATCATTGGTGGTGGCAGTATATATCAATCCCGAAACTGACAGAGAAAATAGTGAATCTGAAATAGATATTTGGAAAAATACTGCAAATCGGCCAGAAGATATAACAGTGCCCGATTAATGTCCGTTCTCCCCAAATTAATTTTTGAACCACCATATCGCAACGAAATTTGGAGGGCTTAAGTAGGAGAAGAAATCCTACTCTTTCGCGAAAAAACAACAGCTCAAAGTTTTGAAATGATGGCTGGGCGCCAACTTGAATTTTATTTTAATGGAACAGCTCGTATATATCGGGTGGTCACAAAAAAAAGAAGTTTTTATTTTCCTCGTGGTTTCATCATTTCTCAACCGAATTCGAATTACTTGGCGTCGCTTCATAGCTAAAGGGCTATAGTATACAGTGAAATATTTGAAAATTTCATGATGAACAAAAACAAAATGGCGGATTCTACCAAAGTATTGTCATTTACAAAAACCGCTGGAGAAAAATAAAATCAGATTTTTTTCAACCTGTACCGATGTCATCTTAGGCTATTCATTTCTGAAGAGAATGAGTACTCGAACATCGAAATCGAACAAATAGTCCAGTAGATACACTCATTTCTTTGCAATTTGTTATGGAGTGAATGTCGTGCTTATCTCGTATAAACGATTATAATTATTTTGATTCAGGCTCCATGAAAATTCAATCGAATTTGAATTTTTTAGAGTTATTTCAAAGATAAAGAACTGTAGTACACAATGGAACATTTGAAAATGCAATAATTGAAAGAAACAAAATGGTGGGGAATCCAGAATTTTTGTGATTCACCCCTTGAATTTTTTCGGCGTCATTTCGATACACCCTGTATATTTTATATTGATTCACAGATAATCATACCTGCGTGCTGCGTGCATATAATATTTACTACTTCTAATGCCTGCGTGTGACGGCGGACGGCGTAACGAAAATTATTTCTCTGTCACACTCATTGAGCGAATATCTTCGTGATCGTTTGAAATAACTCTATCAAACCCGGTATATAGCCCCTTACCCAATATGGAATAAAATACAGGGTGTTCCATTTCATAGGTTACGTGTAAGGATAGTTTTATACTAAACTTTCGCCTAATAAATGATTATTTGAAAATATTAAATTGATGTCATATCCAGTAGAAGCGGAAGATGAAACAAAATCATAAAATGTGAGATTGTGCCCTCTAGTGAGCGTATGTCCCAAATTTCAGAGATATAGCTAGAAAAACAAAGGAGAAAAAGGAAGAGTACATGAGTTTGTGTCACCCGGTATTAGTGAAGAAAGCGAATGTAAACATAAAAACACTTACCAGCTTGAAAAAATACAATTTTCACCGAGATTTTCACACACTCAAATGAAAAAGCAATCACTAAACCGAATATGAATTCTAATTTTCTACTCTTAAATAATTCAAGTTCTTTTTTATATCACTCTTGAATCGACCGCACACGATGAAATCTATAACCAGACTGCTGTTGGGTTTGATTCACAATTCTAATGACTAATTCGTTACGTCATTCTTTCAACCGAATGATTCCCGAACAAGTATGACTAAATCCGATAATATCGATAGTAGGTATACGGGGTGGGGTGAAAAGACATTTAATATACATTGTCACCGTTGAAGTTCGTATAATATGTGTTTTTATTCAGTTTGTGCAAATCAGGACAGTTCTTATTTTGGAAATACTTTGAAAATGAAGTTCATGATTTTTTTTTTCAATCGATAGTTATCGAATTAGACATTTTCTGTCAGAAAATACAAAGTCAAAAAATTTATTTTTCGAATATAAACGATTTTAAAGAGGCACATAAATTATAAGCTGAAAGAACATAGGGGACATCTGAGAATTGAAAAAAAAAGTATACCATTGAAAAAACTATCGAGAAGTTAGTTTATTATGATTATTATCTCAAAGACAGAGCAAATTGAAATAATAATCGACCTATTTTGACCTATTTCAATTACGATTTTATAAGTTTTTATATTGGAAATAATTCGGTAAAATGTATACAGAGTCACCAACAATCTAGGGTTATTTATGAACCGTTTCCGTATGGTTCTCGATCTCCTGAATAATTTATGAAAATGACAATATTTTCGATTTACAAAAAATAACTGAAACACCACAGGGTGAAAAATGACAACGTGCAAAGTAGATCAAAAGGTTTCCCGTTAGTAGACATATTTTTTTCGACAATTATAAATTCCGAATCATATTCATATACTGTGTATCGTATATGTGTACACTCCTACTCCCGTTTCTTAATTCTGATGTTTAATGGCTCAAAATTCGTGACTTCAATATCACCACCAAATATACATGAAGAAAAATTTATTGTTGATTTCACAAATCTTCCTTACACCTACACTGAAAATACATGCTTGCAATATTCGTAGAAATGGTGGAAGTATTTCCTGTGGTAGTAGTAGAAATTAACAGCAGAATATATATTCTTTTAAATTATATTCTCAAGTGATTTTCTGAAAAATATACTTTCTAGGAAAAAGGTTCATTTAGGCATAGTTAGGATAGATTGTTTAGATGAAGTAGGCTTCTTTCTTGTGCCGGAAGGATATTTTCCTTACTCACATTTGAGATATACTATAAATATTCAGGCTGAGATAAATCAGATTATTTAGAAAAAGGTAGTCTCCTCTCTTAAGCAGTAGGGATATTTTCCTTCATTGAATTATCAGCAAATTAGGCTGAGTTAGGTTGGATTTTTCCAGATATTTTCCTTCGGTATATACAGGGTGTTTCTCAATTGAAAGTCAATATGTTGGAGTAGGCAATTCTTGGGCCCATTCTAAGAAGAAAGTTTCATATGAATGTATGACCTAATCGTCCTAACTTTTTGAGATACAGGGTGGTGAAGTTCTCAAAAATTAATATAGCCTACTACAATGAAAAGTTATAATTTCAAAATACCAATTAGGCATACGAAGTTCATAAACTATGAATTGTACTTCTGAAATTCGATCTGAAATAAAATCTATTCCTCGCATTGTGATATTGTCATATTAACGATATTGCTATAATCATGTAGTGAAAAGCTTTTTATTTTTTTAAGTGAAAACCGTGCATCAGATTAAAAAAATTGTCGTGATCGAATTTGCTCAGAAATTATTGTGAATTTCAGGAATTATTTCAATTTCGAGATTAATCAGTGGCGTACCATCAATGTCTGCCAAAATAGTTATGTGAAATTCCATACGAACGCCACTGGTGACAACCAAAAAAATGTGGTACACTAACTGATGTCTCTTGATACATAGTACATGAATGCCAAATTTCATTAGAATATCTCAAGTGGTATTACAGTTAGGACGTTTATAGGTCATACGTTCATATGAAACTTTCTTCTTAGAATGGGTCCAAAATCACCTTCCGAAATATTGACATTCAAATATGAAGCACCCTGTATTATTTCTACCCATAAGTATTTTGTAAAGTAGGTATCTATACATTTTGGTAAAAATGTTTATTCATGAAATATTCATAACAAGCTATAAGAATATCTACAGAGGGTGTCCGGATTACATCAGCGTTAATTTTGTAATGAAAAATAATGTTGAAAATAAGTTGAAATTATTGCTGATAAAACTTGAACCATTCGAACTTATCATATTATAGGCACTATTTATTATTTTTGTACAATCGGACTTGTTCTTCTTGAGCTTCTAGGAATGATTTAACTTGTCTCCAACGCTTCTGAGTATCCAAACTCAACTGATCCATAGTAGGCAGATCACCTCCAAAATCAGCAGGCATGCAATGGGCTGGAATGTGTTTTTCGAAAAAATCCTCCATGTCAGTTTCTGGAGGATGCGCGATTATCTGAAAATTATAAGGTTGATTTGACGTTGAATCTCTAGAGATTTTTTCACACTGTATTGCTTTATAAAGTATCCTATAGAATATCCGTCTCTTAAAAAATACAACACACTATTATGAACTAATGAAAGTGACAAATTTCAGACGTGTAACGAGTAATAACTAATATAGGGAAAATACCCCAGGCCCGGATTAGAAATTTCGCCGCTTTAAGCAGCACATATTTCCCCCCGCCTCGTACAAATGTTTCGTTAGGTTCTACTTTCTCACATCATATTGTGGAAGAACATACATATATTTTCAAAAAATAGGCAATAACTCAAATAATATATAGGTTACAGATCATATGTTGTTAAAACATGAATAAAATATTGAATAGAAGAATTGCTTGAACATATAATTTTTTCTTCAAATTCGTTCCAATTTCATATGAAGTCCAAACAATCCAGCATTTTGTGCCGGAGTTCCCCGTGGTGTTCCGTGACATTTCTGTGACATTTCCGTGTTGATCCGTCACGTTTCCGTGACATTTTCGTGGTGAATCATCCATTTTAGGACATTTGAAGTTATTGAAAAATCCAGGTCCGTATTTAAAAAAATTAAATATGATGATGACAGCTCAAAGACGAAACATCGCTTTGAAAATCTGATTACACCATTATGTAGAATAGGAAAAGTAGCAATGAGAATGTGTAATTTGTTTTGCTACATCTATTTATATAGAATCTTCGGAAGTATTCGTAATTTTTCAAATTTCAGAACCGTATCTTCATAGTCATAAAATTGCGAAACTTTGCCCCTATTCAACCCTCTTTGTAGCTCTTACCGTTTTTGAGATCCCCATGCATCTCCCCAATTTCTACTCACCCGGTAATCATCATTTCACGCAGAATGTAACCTATACATATCATTGAAAGATAGATGTATAGAAAATCAAATGTTGTTATCACTTCGTATTGAAAGGAGTTTCGAGATATCTCGATATCGTCTACTTTGTAAAAATAGCGAGGCGTGGGAGAATCTTGCTGAATTTCTGGAGTTTCAAACCAAATACACAGGCATCATGTCACATTCATTCGAGTTCAGATTTTCATTTTGACAATTTTTTGTTTAAATGGAAATGGTGCATCATATTTTCTACTCTCAATGGTGAATTCATAAAAGACACAAAGTCCTAACTGAAGAAAATCCAGTGATAATAGTTTATTTGCTCACTTTTGGTACATAAAATAAAACGAATGTTCGGATTTTCAAATAATCCTCACGACGCGTCTGAACTGCCATCCTGCCTTTTTTCACGAACTTTTGTCTAATTCACAAGTGAAGGGGCAAGTGAAAGAAGGGGTCAAGTAACATTTTCTGGAAATATTCGGTTATGTCATGTAAGAAGGTGTTACGTGCATATTCAACTTGTCCCGTCAGGATTTGTTTCTATTCTTCATATCTGAGCAGATACACAGTGGCAGAAGGGGCTATGTTACATTAAACATCAAGGATGCAATGGAAGGAGGAGCTATGTGCCCATTGCTTACATGTCAGGATATGAAAGAAGGGGTTATGTACGTATAGATATCTATCAAGAAACGATATGATAGCAAAATGTTGTAAATCATAAAAAATCAACCTGAAACTATTCCTCACAATTGCATAAATCCGATTATCAAACTAGCTTCCATTAAAAAATGCCAGGCTAACTTTACTAAGACCTGTTTTTCTCACAAATTCATATTTGTAACAAAACTCCTTCTTCCACTTGCCCCTTCATAATTATGCAACTGTAAATTAGAGTCTCACAGTCTCAGTTCTCACAATTTTTCACCAGACCGCCAGATATAGGCAGCATTCATTCTTCGATAGCACGCGATTCGCTGAGACTGTGAGACGCTGATTTACAGTTGCAACATAGCACGCGATGCGCTGAGACTGTAACAGTTGCAACTGTAAATAAGGCAAATGTTCGTGAAAAAAAAGTTTTAACAGGATGGCAGTTCAGACGCGTCGGCGTATCATACATTGCAGCAGTCAGTCCAAGCACAATACACTCAACTAAACTAGTAATATAATATCAATACCTGCTTCATAAACTACTAATGCTCTTAATTTATAATATTTCTATTTGAAATTTGAAAAAAATCTTTAATGTGCGGAAAACATGCATTACACTCGTAATAGATATGTCAAGATCAAGATGATTCCGCACGGATTATTTGTTGCGTCCTGTCTCTTTTGAAACCTGTCTCTAGATGATTCTCATCAGCTATTATTGAAATCGTGTATCATCAATGGACTCTTCAGGTCCATCGTTGAAAGTCTAGTTCAACTTCATTATAAGATTAGAAACCATTTTGAAATTTTTCGAAAAATTGTTCATCGTTCACGCCATCTATCATCGAAAATGAGAACCCTACGTTCCGAACTCGCATTCAATTGTTCATATCGAGAGCTAGTCTGACGAAACAATTGAACAGTGGGCACACCAGAGGAATTATAAACCTCTCAATTAAAAGGATCACCGTGTAACTATGGTCATACCAAATCGAACAACTCCTTTTTCATGAAAGGCTTGGCAATGGCCAGTATTTTCTCAAAAATGTACGATGCGTTCAGAATATGAACTCTGACGAGCTGAGTCGGCAGAGCTTCTTGGAGGTAAGCGAAGAATTTTCGTAGCGGACCAAGTTTCAGCCTGGTCAAATGCATGATACCCACCTGAAAATAACAAGCATTTTAGTACCCAGAATCTAGGTAGGTATGTATACAGGGTGTCCGGAAATTATGTGCAAAAATCAAAGGAGTGATTCTACATGATGAAATAACAAATTAATTTTATATGTAGGTGGGTCCGAAAATGCATAGTTTAGAGTGTGTAGAACTTTTTGAAAAAACTCGGTTTTTCATGAATATCTCAAATTTTCTTCCTACAATTTTCGTGAAATTTGGCAATGATATTTTTTGTCATGAGGGGCTGATATAGGCATACTTGAATTGGAATTATGAAATCCAGTGGCGTCCCGGGGGGCAACCTACCGAATATTATTGTCAATAAAATGTGCGCCACTGAAAATTTTGAATTCCGTATCTTCATAACCTATTGAACAAATAAAAATACGACAACATTCGTGTTTCCAGAATTGTTTCGATATTTTGCTTCATTTCCATGAAGATAAATAAACACCAATTTATTGCATAAATTTGTTCCAAAAAATTTCTTCAAGAACTGAAGGGACGCCACTGAATTTTACAATTCCAATTGAATTATGACTTTATCAGCCCCTCATGAACAAAAATATCATTTGCAAATTTCAAGAGAATCGGTGGAAGGATATTTGAGATATTCATAAAAAAAACCTGTATAGGATGGTTCAGATATTTGAAAATTGAATTCTAGAGAGTGATACGAGGCAAAATTCAGCCAAGACAGTTGATTTACTTTGCTGCCATGTGAAACATATAACTTGTTCTCCAAATGTTATATAGAAACAATTTTGTGTAGTTTTTTATTGAAAACTCCATCATTTTGTGTCTACCCAATGTCAGTGTCAAATTTGATCACTAATTTCATTCAAATTACTTCGAATGTTGCACATCTTCAAACTTTTTCAGCCTTGGCCTTGGCAGAGGAAGTACACCTTTGCTGCCTGTTAAACGTCATAGAGAAGTTACTTTCTATGCCGTTTGGAGAAAATAGTAGATTGTTTTATTAGGATCAAAATTGACACATTCTTTGACAAGCGAATTTTGCGTTTGCGAGGCAGACCGTCAGCGAAGACGAGCGAAACCAAATTTTGCGACAGTGCGTCCGATTGTTCGAGTCATATATTATTATACACACACTGGCACAATTAGGGGAACGGGCAAAATTTACACTAAGTTTGACATCAATTTTCTTTCGAACCGATCGCTCGATTCAAATTTTTTTCTTCACGAAATGTAGCTTGATTCTTCACGAATACATCTGAGAAATAATAACCTTCAAACGATGAGTCTTTCCATCATATACAGGGGTGTAAAGAAAGTACGAATTTTTCGGTATTTTTTTAGACATCCTGTGAACTGAACCACTGTTAATTGAAGCGATTTCTCAACACCAAATTGGAGCCCAATCTATTCCGAATATTTTCGTTGATTATTCATCTTGATATCTCAATTATTCAAGAAAATACAGAGTTTCAAAGGAGAGGTGGATATTGGTATCAATTTTACACCTCAAAACTCAAATTGGATCTGAAAATGTGTCGTTTCTTGACTAACCTAACCTAACCATGACTAAACCTCTGCCATAGGAGACAGAAGCAGTAAAATCAAATTGTTTATTTTGTTCACCTCGGCGATATAGTCTTTCCCTGCCATCTATTGAATTGGTGCAGATGCGGCTCTCATATGTTAAAAGAACATTGGCCCACTGGTCATTTTCAATTAATGCTACAGCCCCCGCCACATCAGTAGGAGTCAAATCTCTCACGTTGAATTTTCATTAATCAAATTTATGAATTGTGAATCGCTTGACTTTGACAATAATTAATGACATTAACAAAATAGCCAACGTTGATTAACAAAAATAGCATTTCACCAAATGAACATTGGAGCAACTTTTATCACCCCTGCATATTCATGAGAGTATTCGTATTCGTGTCTTTAAACAGTAAACCGTAAGGTAAAACTGTGAACAATTCTCATCTTGAAGTAAAAATCCTCACAGAAACAAGTTGAAAAACGACACGTTCTCCCCAGTTCGAGTTCCGAGGTGGTAAAATGAATACCAATATCCACCTCTTCTTTGAAACTCTATATTTTCTTGGATAATTGGGATATCAAGATGCATAGAAAACGAAAATATTCGGGATAGATTGGGCTATAATTTGGTGTTGGAAAATCGTTTCAATTATCAGTGGTTCACTCCACAGGATGTCTTAAAGAATACCGAAAAATCCGTACTTTCTTTACACCCCTGTATATGATATAAAGACGAATCGTTTGGAGGTGGTTATTTCTCAGATGTATTCGTGAAGAATGAAGCTACAATTCGTGAAAATCAAATTTGAATCGAGTGATTGGTTCGAGAGAAAATTGATGTCAAACTTAGTGTAAATTTTACCCGTTCCCCTAATTGTGCCAGTGTGTGTAGTTGGAAACAAGATTCAGAAACGGATGTAAATTGTAAACGCGCAAGAAATTATTGCCGCATTGATGAAATAAACCTCTGGTGTACGCACTTCAATCATTTCGTGTTTTGCAATTCCTTGATTTTCTCCAACTTCGATAAACATAACATGACGTGAGTGAATCTCGCTAAGTTTAGTCTGGTGCTGCACGAAAATTACAGGCATCAATGTGTCAATTTTGCGATGTTGATCATAAGCTCTACCTACCTTGAGCCGCACTAGGAATCACGCCATCTAACATTTAATATGTGAACCCCACGTCATCGTCTGAAATTCAATTGTTTATATCGAGAACCAGTCTGACGAAACAAATGAAGAGTGAGCGCACCAGGTTTATTTCATCGATATTGCCGCTATAAAAACCAAAATGAATCTAGTTGGGGGTCGAAGACAACTTTGAATGTTATGTACATTTTTTAAAGCATTTCAGTGAATTCCATTCATCCCTTCAATATTAGTGACTATGTCTCAATCACTTAAGAGTTATTAAATGTGATGACTGTCATTGTAATTATGGAATAATCATTTGGTCATAATATCACGGGACAGTATGTACCTATGTACAATGGATAATAACAAAATATTCGAAATATTAGGCGCATTCACCATTACTAATAAAATTACTCTAGGATTTGGCGAAGGAACAGATGATATTCAATGAAACAAAAGGATAATGAATTACTTATCGTTTTCCGTGAAATAAAGTTCTTCAGATCCGATTGTATTATTGAACTGCTCAAAGCTATCAAGCAACTAGGAGAAATGACAGTTCACAATCTAGAATTTATATGAATGGTGTAATCTTTAATTTCCACTTTTTGGTGAATGATCTGCGGCGCTGGTGTGTATTACATTTTCAAAAAGTGGTTGTTCATTTTTGCTGCCAGTTTTTTTGGAGCTGTCATGAAGAGTTTTTCTGTTTGAAATTTTCTCCACAATAATATTCGATAGGAGTCATTTCAACACGTGGTACATATAACCCTTGATTATATACACTAGTATACTCAAAGATATAACTTAGACATCATATTATGTTACGATGGAAACCCTGATGTGATCGTGATATTTATACTTACCCCTTTTATATTGATGATAAAAATTAGTCCATTTGGAGGATCACTATGAAGAAAGACATCAATTAGGGCGAATGCTGCCTTGATTTGCGATTCAATATTGAAGTTGTAATATGTGGTATCTTTCAACGATCCCATCGCTATGACATAATTTTCTTTCGTTCGTTTGGGAAATACGACAATGTGCCTGAAAAAAATTGTTCATTCTCACCAATAAGTAAACTGAAATTTTACAGTATCATTCATTGAGAATGGGCAATCTCTGAATTACAGATAGTAAATACCAAAATATGAAGGTTTAGCCCAACATGCCTTGTGATGATGTTGCTGACTTAGAAGATACAAGGCTTCAAGAAAAAGATTTTATTTTGAAATTTCTCAATAACTTTGTAAGTTTCAATAGCATGTACATAAAATTTGGTAGTTTTGAGAGTTCTGACATGAGAAATACGAATCTTCTTTGCCAATTAAATAATGGTTGAAATAAGTTAAACTACAAGTTTTCTCAATTATGGTGCGATTCATTTCAAAATTGGTATCTAGGGGTTTTCGGGGTCGGAGAATATGATTCTTTCGTCAAAATTTGGAAATTTGAGGTGGCGGATCCAATATGGCGGACGAGTTCTTAAATTATAATCCGATTCCATTCAAATTTTGTATCTAGAGGTTTTTGGGGTCGGAGATTATGATTCTTCCGTCAAAATTAGGAAATTCTAGATGGCAGATCTAATATGGCGGACGAGTTTCGTGATCATGATTTGATTCTATTCAAAATTGGTATCAGGTGGTTTTCGTGACGGAGATTATAATTCTTTCGTCAAAATTTGGAAATTCAAGATGACGGATCCATTATGGCGGACGACTGTTGTAATTATGGTCAGATTCTATCAGAATTGGAAACTGGGGGTTTTCGAGGTCGAAGATTATTCCTTCGTCAACATTAAGAAATTCATAATAGTAGATTCGATATGGCAGACGAGTTTTCTAATTATGATCAGATTCTATTCCACATTGGTATCTAGGGGTTTTCGGAGTCGGAGATAATGATACGTTCATCAATATGAAAAATGTCACTAATGTCAGTAACATGGCTTCTGGGTGATTCTTAGTAGTTTCCGGATGAATGATGATTTCGCGAACTAAGTTATCTTCATTGCAAGAGAAATGAGAAATACAGTCGACGGAAAAATTTTGTAACCAACTCGTATATTAAAAGGCGATTATTGATCTCGAACATTAACGCGCTTGCTTTGCTCGCACGTTAAAATATCTCGACCATTACTCGCTCTCATTAATACACTAGTTGGTTAAAGAACTATTATCATAGATGAAAAACAAGTAAAACAACCATCTTTCACCAGAATTTTCATTAACAATTCGGAGAAAATGATCGAAATTATCATACCATTAGCGTCACGACAAGGTGCTAATCTTTTTATTAGATTACGATGCACACGTGGTTAAATGCTTGGGTTGTTTTTAATTGTCTGAAATCCTTCTTCAATTCAAAGGATCATAGCTCCCTGCTTAGGAAGAAATTTCGAAGGAACTTTTTGCCTTATTATCATGCAACGAATACGCTCCTGAAAGAATGCCACTTACTTTCGAATCACCCTGTATATTTGCCACGAGAGGATTCTCATCGTTACCGTTTTACTGAGCTAATAGGCAATTGTCACTTACGCAACCTTATGTGTGAACTGATTTTCCTTGTTGTCTACATCTCTATCTGCGAAAAGCTCAGGTGACGCATGTTTTTGTTTGAAGTAGCTCTCTATGGTGATCTGAGTGAGCTCTGTGACGTTTTTGCAAGCTATCAAAAACAAGACTATTTGTTCGTCGGACATTGGAGGAATGTTCGTAGTGTAGTTCAGCCATTTTCTTATTTCTTCGATTTTCGATTTCGTAGTTCTGCCTTCTTTTATCAAATCCTCAGCTTTGAAACCATATTTGGGAATCACTGATGTCATTATTCAGTCTGAAACTAATCAGAATTGAAGTGAATTTAGAAACTTCACAAACGATTAGAATTCCAGGATGTATGACAAATTGATATTCATCATACAGGACGTGGAAAGATGAATGAGAAAAATAACAAGTTTCCATCATGGTTCAAGTTTGAACCCCTTGATTGGGTGAAAGTATTGAAAATTAATATAAAGATGAATTATGAAAATGATAAAATGATTATAGTGTAATGATATTTCTCTTAGAGCGGCTCTAGCAGAAACATCATCAGTAAGACAGGAGTACAACGATCATCCTGTAACACGCATTCCAGATTGTTCTCCTACCTCCCAATGATTCCTACATACACCAGCATATTTCCGAACACTCAATATATGCCGCAGTGACAAATAACGTGGCAGAAGATTCTGGATGTTCTGGAAACAGTGGAAACAATCGATGGAACAATTAGAGAGAGGGGCTTTGTTCTAAGAAGCTTCTAGAACAAGAAGAAGGAGACGGAAGATCATTCGAGAACGATCTCGAACCAAAGCCTTCCAAGGGATCTCATATATAAACGGCCGAACAACTGCCGTCAGTCAGTCGAGCTGCGAGTGTCGTCAAATTAGTGTTTCTTCAGTTCAAATAAATTAGTTCGAAAATATATATAGATAGTGTCGTGTTCGCTTCTGAACCCGAATAACGTAACAATATATATAAAGAAATACATTGAGAATTCGCATTCTCTATATGATGAAAATATCAATTCTTTCTCGGTTTATTCAACAGGAAACAGCCACTTTCTTGGATATATGCCACGACGAACATTGAATTATATCTATTGAACACACACGATTTGAAAACAAAATCTTCTGAAGTTGGAATTTGTATTCTCCTTCAGATAAAAAAATGTGTGCACATAATATCCTTCTGAATATTTAACAGGAAACAACTTCTTTCCTGGCTATTTGCCACGTCGAACGTTGAATTATATCTGTTAGATATCCAAAAAGAGAGCATGAAAAATCAAAATCCTATGAAATGGAGAATTCATATTCTGCCTCAAATCGGATAAATAATATGATGTATTATGATATGAAAATATAACTTATCGATATGTTCAGTATTGAAATGAAAATTGAAATGTATAGGAGAAGTATACTTGTATAAACTTTGATATTGATGAGCTCGAAAATTAAAAAAAAATCATTCTGATATGGGAATTATATCTCTTACAAACAGGTTGTATGACTTTATTCCAATGAACTCATTTCGGATTTCAAACCCTCCTCAGTAACCTGAAGTCCAGTTATTCTTTCACCCATTTTTTATGATATGCACAATTTTCAACTCTCTATAATAAAACTAAAACTATAACGAACTGAATCTGAAGGTCAACAAATAATTTTCATAAAAAATAATTTTATATTTGCTAATTGTGAATACTTATGGCAGCGTTTTCTCAACTATAGCTCTAAAGAGCTGACGGACGATATTCTGAAAAAAATAAAAAAAAGCTAATTTTGATTGAATCTGAGTGGCTTGCAAGTTCTTTCTACCCGCTCATTTATTAGATATTTACGATACGAGTATCGTAAAGACTCATATAACGATAGGAGATGGGAAATTTGTGATAACCCATCGAAAAATATTCAATATTCCTTGAACTGCCGATTCATTAGAAATATGTAACAAGCAAGCGTTGCAAGGGTTGGTTGAAATTATATTTTTCTCACTTTGCCGCACTAGTGCAGTGTAGTATTTCATTACGATACTAAAATCAGTGTCGTAATGTTTCACATTACATATTGGTAGTAGGTAAAATTCCTTAATAGTTTTCGAACCCTTAAAATCCTACTTAAGCATACCCTCACAAATTTATATACATATCACACATTATTGCTCAAATCAGAATTGCTGGCAAAAATACGTTTAAGTTCTCGTTTGTAGGTTCCTTTTACCAAATTGACACTACAGAGATGTGTTGAAAATGCATCTTACAAGTAACCGAGTCTTTGCTGGAATGTCCTATCTACTCAGGCATAATGCAAAATGCGATTCTCTCCGAAATCGGCGATATTCATGGTCTAGAACATATCTACTCAACTGTGAGAGTATTTTACACTTAACAAATCTTGTGAAATCCCTGTTGAATATTATGAAATTACGATCGTTCATTATGAACGAATGTTGAAAATGTGACTATTAGGTATATTCTTAGGAACTTGTATATCTCTGTAATGTGTAATGTACCTACATTATTGACCAAGGGAAAGCTTTCGTGACTGTCCTGTCGGTTATATTCTCGGGAATATTCGTGAAAACCAGTCGAATGTGACCAATAAATAGTTAGATTTCTTCGTTTTTGTCGAGCTTCCGGCAATTTTCATTTTCTTTATCAAGACTAACTGAAAACATCATGAATGAACAATAATGTTAATATATAAATGTACATCAATGAAACTGGTATAAGTACTTACTAATATGAAATTCTATATATATGATATATAAAATGTGAGATATAATATGTTATTGTTGATTGTATATAAAGTATGGATCATTCAAGCAGGACGAGTTACTTTAATATCTTTCAGTTATTTCAAAAGGAATGTATATATGGTACTAAGATGTGAGATGTTTCTTTTTTGTGCTGATTTTATATAGTATACCAATTTCATTGATGTATATTCATACAGGGTGTATCTATATAAATAACACCAAAAATGTTCAAGGGATGATTCCTTGTGATATTTTAGGAAATGAAGTTCATATAAACAAATGTCCTGATTTGCTTCGTTTTCGAGATACATGGTATTGATATTTCCATGAAAAATCACTTTTCTATTCAATTCTCAATTGTCTTTTCATCTATTTCAATAAAACGTTGTGGTCTTGTTAATAGTAATATAAAGCTCGCTTCTTCTAGTGTAATTAGATTCGGAATAATATTTCCAGTGGCGTCACAGTGGGTAAATTTATCAATATTCATTGTACACCACCGGTTCTTCTGAGTTTCATATTTTTATTATTGAAATAACAACTTTTTTATCGTTTGTGTGATTTTCGTATCTAGCTTCGTTTTTGAGGAAACAATAAAAATCCGAGTTGAATCCAAATTTTAATGTAGGTGTCAGTCTCCACCCATACTGAATTTTGGCACCATGGAAGCTTATACAGGGGGTTATAAATAAAAACAAATACTACTTCAACTTCAACATCCTGTATCTCAAAAACGGAGCAAGTTAAGACACATGTTTATGTGAACTTCATTTGCTAGAATATCACAAGGAAACTCCCCTTGATTTTTTTCAGTGGTATTCAGATACACCCTGTATATCAACATTATTTTTCATCCGATGTTGGTAAGGAAAATGAACATTTTTGAATGCTCGACAAAAAACTAAGAGATCTAACTGATTTATTGGTCACCTTCGACTGCTTCCCACGAATATTCTCAAGAATATACACCCTGTATCTTATTCAAGCGTTCTGTGACTGAATCTATGCTGAAACGAAAGTATTTCCTCTAGCCTCTAGTTTTTTAATATGGGTTATTAACGGTATACCCATATCGTTGGTAAATAAAATGTTCAGTCAGTTATGAATTATATTATGGAAAACTTACCTTTCTCTATATGAAAAGACACAGCTGTTTTATTTTTGACGCGTCTTGGTTTGCCAAAAGTTTAATTTAGAATTGACTAAGCCGATAAAAGACAATCACAACTAAGTTTCAAACGTCTAATACAATTTTTACCAATACTTAGTAATTATAAATCTTTCGAGGTTACCGATATGCCAATTATCATTGTTTAGTTTATCGAAAAACATAATATAATACTTTGCAATACGTACCTAGACATTTTAACAGATTTATGTTGTCTTGCGAGACAATTCCTAATGGAAAATACTGGTTAAAAACTTTTTCACAAATACGTCATGTTATCGAATTTTTGATTTTCCTATAATTATTGTATCTAATTAACTGTGTCTATGTGTATTGTAATATCGATAATTATAACGAGACTGTTTGACGTTTGTACTGAAGCGATAGGTACAGGAAGATCCTCAATTTAGTGGTCACATGTTGTATAAATCAATTAATATACGATGAGTTGAGCATTGAGTGCAAATAATCAGTGAACTATTTTACAAATAATGGATATAAAGGAATATATTTTAATCTTGGAATATACGTATTGAATTGACAATGTGAGCTGAGAACGTTGAATACTATATAACGTTTGAGATTCGTTATTTTCACAAATTCATGAATTCGACTTACATTTCGCCGACACTCGCTCGGATTTCACAATTTCATAATCCTTTTCGGAAAGAGAAATGTTTTATACATTACAAATAAAGAAAAAAGTCAGGTATATTGCAAATTCGGCTTCATATTGAATATCATTTATGTTTGCTTCGGATACTTTATGGCTATCCCTGGGATATTTTTTATAGGTATTATTTTTCAAATCCATCCGATCCATCGATGAATATTTTTTTTTTATGTTCTAGTTCCCACGAAAAGGGATTTCCTGTAATGTTCAGAGAACATCGTGAGAACCAAGGGAAATAAGGTAGGAATTGGTGTTCTTCTTGAATTTCTGGATGTTATATGCCTCGGGGAACACCTCCCTTGGCAATGTGTTCCAGAGCCTCGCTGTTCGTTGGATGAACGAGTCTTTGGAAAGAGATGTTTTGTAGGTCTCCAAAAAATAATATGTAGTCATGATACGAGCGCTTTCCATTGAATATCTCTCATCTCATGAATATCCTTCTGAAGCTCAGGAACTTTATAATATATGATTTCGAAAACCTTCGGTAGAAGGTGACAAAAATCAATGACAGCATTGATCGCCCCAATTTCGGAAACATCCTGTATAGTTGAGAACGAAGTCGACCTAACTCATCGAGAAATACTAGGTCAACTATTTCAAGAATTTTCGAGATTTCTTGGAATCAAGACAAGAAATGAAGTACCAAGAAATGGCCAAGGCAAGAAATTATCAATTTCTTGAAACATTTCTGAAGACATGACAAGAAATATCCATCAAGACAAGAATTCTTGTCTAAAATTGACTGTTTCACCCCCCCATGATATTTAACTTAGGACCGCCCTTATTGTAGCCATCAGTCAGCAAAGTTGACATTTTGATTCTAGAGTACCACTAAAAGTACGAGAATACTGTCTTTCATTAATTTCTTGATCATTATATTGCATAATAGTGCATAAAATAGTATATGAACCACGTGACCAAATTCCTTTTTAATCCCGATGCGGAATATTTGTAGCCCGACTGGGTTTCCAATTTACTAGTATTGCAGGACTCTCATTACACATTTTTATCTTCTCATTGAATCGAAAGTAGGCGTTTGCTTACTCATTAAAGCTGTTCATTTACTCCCACGAGGAAGAAATTACTTCCCGTGCTGGGAGGTAAAATAAATTGGCATCGCGCATCGCCATGACGCCATGTCTACTATTATAGACCAAGAATAACAATTCACTCTTTGAATAGTCCTTCTCATATAGATATATTTTCAGGACGCATGCGCTTGTTTTCAGATCCAATATTTGATTGGGTAATGCGAAGGTGAAGTCTCATCGGCTATTGGCAAGGTGATCGACCGTTGGGGGCGCTGTTTCAAAACAAGATGGCGGCAAAGAGTGTGTAGTTTGTTTACAAAATTTCTTGAAATTTGCATATATTTTCTTCTTGATATTTCAGCGTGTTATTTTTCCATTGGAACCTTCAGTTGATTTCGCGTATTATCAGAGATTTGTTGATACTAATTTATAAAATAATATAGAATTCATTAGGCAATTGATATAAAGTTCATGTCTTGTACTCAAGAGAAGCAAGAAGAGAAAATTAACGTAATTTGTTGAATGGTATTCATAAAATATGAAACCCACTGAACACAATAACAAACATGACCTTGAGTTACGTCCTAAACTGGTTTCAATTTGCCCACCAGGTGCCGTATCGGAATCGTCACCTTGCCGTTCCGACACAAAATTCTGATTGGCCATTTCGAATATTGCGGTTTTTATTGACGTTATTGACGGTCTGTCAAATATCAACAGTGTCAAACACGTTACTTATTCGTAACTAAAAGGAAAGTGGTGCAAGTGTTTCGGTGAAAATGGCCGCCACCGTCGTTGGATGCGAGATGTAAACACGGATAGTCATTTTTCAACTAAATGAAAAGGCCTATTCCAATGATCTCATTCACTTCCTCATATTTCGAACTTACTTGATCAAAACTTTCTTTCAAATGTAATAAATACACAATTGACAAATACATAATTACCATAAGTGTCAAATTCAGTATTCAGTTCCAAATAACGTCAATTGTCCATGGCATGCTGAACCTTACTTGTAACACACATGTTGATTTTGATCGAAAGATAGACTGTCAGAAACAAAATTTCAAGAATGACTTTCAGATATATGAGTTCGTGAATAGGATCATAAATATAAAGGTATGTCACGACGAGCTTACACTATCTTTATATCGAGAATCAGTCGGGAGAAATCCATGAAAGTGTGCATGCTGATATTGTAGAATACGCTCCTCATTTAAAATATTTTAGAGAATGCAGTGTTGCCGCTTCTTATAGAAAGTAGTTGCAACATTGATATTTTAAATGGTACACCCTGTATATTCTATCACATTTTGAGATTCTCCCTGAAGAGCTGATTTCATCACTTGGGGTTTATCCAAAAAGATTTCAGAGATATAAAAGATGTTCAAGATCAAGATTTTTCAACTTCAGGATTTTTTTGTGTCGAAACAATTCATTATGTATCGGCAAAAACGGCTCACATGTCCCAATCTCAACTTTTGATTCACTATTTACTGATATTCAATCGGTACAGATACAGGGTGGTTAAAAATTCAGAATTCTGATCACCCTGTATCTGATCCGATTGAATATCAGTAAATGGTAAATCAAAAGTTGAGATAGGGACATGTGAGCCGTTCTGGCCGATAGTGAATCATTTCCGATAGACCTCAAGTGTGATGTATCGATGAAGACAACTCTTCAGGGAGAATCTAAAAATGCAATAAAATACAGGGTATTCTATTTGAAATAACAAAGTTGTTTCTATTTTTTGATAGAAGCGACAACACTGCATTGCTGAAAATATCTTAAATGAAGAGAGCGTATTCTGAAATATGAACACGCATATTTTCATGGATTTCTCCCGACTAGTTCTCGATATAGAGATAGTGTATGCTTGTCGTGAGATACCCTGTATAGCTATGCCATAGAAGCAAAGCTTCATTTCCTTCCATGTATGTGTTAATTGTCCATAAAACTTCACACGCGAGAGAAATAGATACGTTTGCTCTCTTGATATACAGGGCGAAATTCGACCGACAACGCCTGACAGGTGATATCCCTCGTGATTTCATTATCACTGAGATAGGGACATACGGTCTTCAAGTGTTCAGTTCTCGAGATACAGGGCGTTAAAGTTAAGAAATAAAAACAGTTGTTTCGCAATATCTCAAGAAAAATTGATTATAATGCATTCAACTTCGGTATATGGTTTCATCTTTGAATGGGTAATTTTTTGACCAGGAAGCCATACCGGACATTTTATCCAGCGATGCCCTACAGGGGGGTGTGACAACTTTTCCTCCCATTTTTTCTACGCCACTGATTAAATTTCAATTTTTTTCAAAAAATGCATCACCTTCGACTGAGCTGAAATGAACAGTTTTCGAGATATTCGACCCAAAATAGAAGATTGCATAGTAATATTTCACCATTTTCAGTAGTAGAAAATTGCAAAAATATTTTTCTGGTGTTGAGTAGATTAGATACTATTCAGATCCCATTCTGTAGTTGAACAGAAACGGTTATTGCACGCATAAAGGGAAAACAAACATTTTTGCAATTTTCTACTACTGAGGAAGATGAAAAATTACTATGCAAACTTCTATTTTGAGTCGAATATTTCGATAACTGTTGATTTTAGCTCAGTTGAAGGTGATGCATTTTTTCAACATTATTGAACAATAAATTCGAGAAATTGAAAATAATCGAAATTTCATGAGTGGTGTAGAAAATATGGGAGGAAAAGTTTTCACAACCTCCTGTAGCGCACCTCTGGATAAAATTTTCGGAATGTCTTCCTGGTCAAAAAATGAACCATTGAAAGATGAAACCATATACCGAATTTGAATGCATTATATCCAATTTTTCTCGAGATATTGCGGAAAAACTATTTTAATTTCTCAACTTCAACGCCCTGTATCTCGAGAACTGAACACTTGAAGACCGTATGTCCCTATCTCAGTGATGATGAAATCACGAGGGCTATCACCTGTCAAGCCTTGTCGGTCGGATTTCGCAACACCCTGAATAAATAGTTACTTTTTTCTTCCCGTGGTATGAATTGACAGCTTTGCTCCCTGAGACAATCCTGTATACTTTAGATCCAGTGTTTCCATATATAAAATTTATCACCTATTTATTGAAAACCAAAAACAACAATACATTCCTGATGCTAAACTTATTGGTTTAACAATGAATCACAAGAATAACATCGACACAGATTTGACTCAGAACATGGATTACACAGTTTTGTTGTATCTTGAGCAGAAAGTCTATGCTACATGGGTAAAATCACGTCAAGAGTTGTTAGACATTATTGAACATCACTCAAATGACCTAACAGCTGATCCTCAACTGGTTTGAAGAATAATACATTCTTAAGAAAAGAATATAGAATCGTGAATTCGTCGAAACGTAGGACATTTTGAACACTTACTCTAACTGATTCAATATTCCATGTTTCTAGTCAAATATATCTACTCTATTTTCTACTTATGATTCTTTGTTCCATCGATAACTTCAGCATAAAAATAATTTTATTGTTTTTGAATATAAATAAATTGGTAATTGAACTCAATAAAATTCATTTTATACCAGCATCATTACTACTCCATTATTTTCAAATCGAAATATTCCGAAAACGAAACATAATATCCAGTTTCACCATGTGTACCTTTTTGGTGTGAAATTGAATGATGTTCAAGCTCATATCATATTTGGATTGAAAAATCTAACCTCAAAAAAGTTATGTTTTAAACTACTCGGCACGAACCATGTAACTAGCGCCCTCTATGAGAGTCAGATATAAAAACAGATTCATGCGATGTGTTAGATTTCAAGAAACAACCATGCAAAATTTCATCACAATGTTGCCAGTAGTTTCAACATAATCGTGAAAAATGTGTAAAAAAATGTTCAACTCCTTGTATCTTGTATCATGAAAACGGATGCCGTTACGACATTTCTTCACTGAGTAAACCCAACTTATTTTGCAGTGTTCTCCCTACCCTAGCAAGGGGGTCAGGTTTTTTTGAAACACCCTGTAGATAAATGAATAGTATGAAAATATGTGCGAATGCTTAAAACGTAACGGTGTTGTCTATATCAAGAGGTGTATCTGGTGTTATTAAAATCAGATAACGACTAATTAATGATGAATTCCTGGACTGATTAAGTTTCATTATTTCATCTATATTTAGTGAGTCCAATCCATTGTACCGAACGAACGCATCGTGAATTCTTCGCGAAAATGTGTTTATGCAATACGGGGTTAATGAAAAGTCAAACGTTTTCCTTGGAGTTGAGTATCGTCGCTAGAGTTCGAGTGTACTTGGCACAGTTGTGGCACGGTGCAAAGAGAATGACAATGGTATACAATGTACCGAGTGCTTCTGTTATCTTTCCAGAAGAAGCTAAGGTAGAAAATCGATGATTCCCCACACTTGCCAGTGGCAGGGCCGGATTAACCCTATCAGGCCCTCTAGGCAATGCAATTCTCGGGGCCCCTCTCCCCTTTTTTTATATACCCTTTTTTAATTTTTGAAACACTTTTTTCCATAACGAAAGTTGAGTCGATCAGATCGATTCCTTTGGTATCCTGTTACTTCAATCTCTCGTGTGATATTGTTACAACATGGTCACCTTGAATTGATGCTACAGCAACACCTCACATGCCTGACTTGGCTCTGCAACGAAATGGCGCGTAACAAAAAAGCGCGTTCTGAAATAGCGCTCATTTCCGTTGTAATTTCAAATGTTTGAATGTTTTCACATCTCAAACATATCTCATTAGCCATTATACCTATCTATCAGTGATTGAATATCCAACTCATCAAGTGAGTCGTTGCATCGTTGCTGTGAAAACGAATTTCTTCAATAGTACCATGAATACGTCATTCGATGTTTCAATATTGCCTGTGCACCTATGGCCTGTAATCAGTGGAAAAAATACTGGATAAGAAAACTAATAAAATTGGAAGCTCGTTTATTTTCTGGTCTCCTACTTGGAATATATTTGCACGCACACGAAAAAAATTGCCCAGGACAAATAACTCGTTGGAAGCTTGACACAATTCGTTCCAACATTCATTGGATTGAAATCATCCATCGTTTTATAAATTGATAATAATCATCTGAGAAAAGAACAGAATCGAGATCATGATGGATAAGGAAACAGAAATGAGAAGTCACGCGGTTATATAAGGACTCGGGAATAATATTGAGGGAGTATACACTTTTTCAAAAATTAACTCGTTCAATGAAACGTTTTTTGGGGCCCCTAGTCGGTGCGGGGCCTCTAGACAGTTGCCTATAGTCCGCCTTATGAATAATCCGACCCTGGCCAGTGGCGGATCCAGCAAGCTTATTCGGGGGAGTCATGATTCTTTTTTCACAAAATGATAATGTTGTCGAATTTTTATCAACTTATCAATAAGAGTGGTAGACGGATTCATGCCAGAGTACTTGAACATGTGAAAATAATTGAAAAATCAGTGAACCCCCATATTGATGAATTTGTTCATTTGCAAATTATATCCTCAACCACTAACAATCTTTTGATATCAATAACGACCTGAAATTTTACATATTTGCCAGAAAGGTGCTCTTCTCAACCTATTTGAAATTTTCGAAATTAACGCGTCCTTTAACGACTCTAATGTTATCTCAGTCAATGAAAAAACTCATTTTTATTGCAAAAAATTTTTCAACTCATAGATGCAATTGATGCACCATCTTTATTTAGGGCTATATTTCTTAAACATTTTTTTCTATTAGTTAATTCAGAGATTACATCCCAGGATGCCTTCGACTTATTATCAGCTCTATTGATTAGGTTTTGGTAATAATCTTTTTCAATTTTATTCATTAGTGATATATGTTCTTTCTTTGTAATTCTATGAGAGTCTTTCAAAGAAGGGTGAACATTTTTGATCGGTTCAGGACGGACCCCGGTCGGACAGGAACCAATCTTGAGATTTTTTTTTATGTTCTGGTTCTGGTTCCCACGAAAAGGGATATCCTGAAATGATCAGAGAACATCGTGAGAACCAAGGGAAATTAGGTAGGAATTGGTGTTCTTCTTGAATTTCTGGAGGTTATATGCCTCGGGAAATACCTCCCTTGGCAATGTGTTCCAGAGCCTCGCTGGATGAACGAGTCTTTGGAAAGAGATGTTCTGCAGGTCTCCAAAGTGACCACGAAGGGGTGCGAAGCCTCAACTCGACGGGTTAATCTCGCGGGAACTGCCAAGGAAAGTACAATTGTTGATATTTCAGAAGAGCATCGTCCATGAAAATATCTATAAAATTGAGCCAGATCGCCAACTTTTCTACGGCGTTCCAGAGAAGTGAGTGAGTTTGTGAGCGAGGCATAGCCCACGAGTCGAATCGCCCTTTTTTGGACAGAATCCAACAGTTTCAGGGTATGTTTGGGTGCTACACTCCAAATATGGGAACAGTATTCCAGGACAGGCCGGATCTTTGCCTTATAGATCATGAGCAGCTTACTGGAAGTGAAATAGCTCCTGGCCCGAAACAGAAAACCAAGTGTTTGGGATGCACTTTTCGCAATTGATCTCAGGTGATTTTCCCAAGAAAGGTTATTGCTGAAAGCAATATACCAAGTATCGAAATGGATGTCTTCAAAGGTATGGTTAGTCCTGACAATGCTTATGTTTGGCACAGTGAGATCGGCTTTTCTAGAGAAAAGGCATGCTTGTGTTTTGTTTGCATTGAAATCTACCAAGTTATTGGATCCCCATTCGAGAATTGTTGCCAAGTCCATATTTATGTTGTCAACATTTCTGCCTCGTTCGTTTCTGATTTGCCAGGCTGGTATTGGAGCCCGGGAAGAGAAGGCGGTATGGAGGGTACTTTCATCCGCGAAGCTGTGTAGTGGACATGAAGTTGCTTCCAACAAATCGTTGATATGGAGTAGAAATAGTGTTGGTGCTAGAATTGATCCTTGCGGAACACCAGCATTTATGGTGAGAGAGTCAGATGAAATCCCGTCGACCACTACATGGAGAGACCTGTTTGAGAGAAAACTAGCTAGCAGAGAACAAAGCTGGGGAGGCAAGCCATAAGATGGAAGCTTGACGAGGAGTCCGTGGTGCCAGACTCGATCGAATGCTTTGGAGATATCAAGTGCCACGGCTAAGGTTTCACCATATTTTTCAATAGATTGCTGCCATATATGTGAGACGTAAGCGAGCAGGTCACCAGTTGATCTCTGATGACGGAAGCCATATTGCCTATCGTTGAAAATACCTGAATGTTCCAAGACTTTCATGAGCTCGATGTTAATAGCTTTCTTTAGGATCTTTGAAATAATAGATAGCAGTGCGATCGGTCTGTAGTTGCTAATTAGGGTCTTTTTGCCTTTTTAAGGAACTGGTTGTACTCTTGCAATTTTCCAGTTGGACGGAAATATCCTCAATTTGTAAGAGTAGTTGAACAACTTGCAGAGAACAGGTGTTAGTTCAGTTGCACATTTCTTGAGAACAATTGGTGGGATTCCGTCGGAGCCACAAGCTTTGTTGGTGTTGAGACCCAATAAAATCTTTCTTATAGTACGTTGGCGAAAGGTGATCTCGGGCATATGACTGTCAATTGGCGTTATATTTGGAGGTTGTTTTCCTGATGAATCCAGAGTGGAATTTCCAGCAAATAAATGCGCAAAAATGTTGGCTTTCTCCTGGGCAGTCGTGAATACCGAATAGTCTGGCAATGTCCTCCATAGAGGGACAGCTGCAAAAGCAATTCCTCAAAATATGGCAGGACACACCAGGAATGAGACAATCGAAGCTCCACATAAAGGAACTTTCGAAAAGACTCCCAAAGGAGGTTTTTCTCCTCAACAGGCGAAACCTACAAATGGTATTGGAGCTCCTAACGGGGTACAACCACCTCAATAGGCACTGCTCACCAAAAGTCATGGAACCACCTCAATTTCCGGAAAATGATATAAACTAACTATTCACATTTTTCTTGGGAAAAATTCTGGTTCTGAAAATTTCATTTTTGTCTCACTTTTCATGAAAACTCCCCAGTATATTACGTAATTATCCAGTAAGGGTTGTCAAATTCCCAGAAGCAAGAAATAATCCAATGTCCAGTTAATGACCAGTGAAATCAGTGATATACACTGCTCGCTAGCAGCCATGGAACCACCTACATGCCCGGAAAATCATATTAGCAGACAAGATAGGTTGAAAATCACTTAGAATTCGAGAACAGAAAACAGATCGTCTAATTTACTAACTGCTCATATTCCTTCTGAAAAATGTTCAGTTCTGAAATAATAAATTATGTCCCACTTTTCACAGAAGCACCCCAGTATCTTACGTAATTATTGATGTAGGGGTCTGACATTTTTAGGACCGAGAAAGAGACCAATGACCAAGTAGTATCATCTTCCATGATACACTGCTCGCCAGCAGCCACAGAACCACCAACATTCCAGGAGGAAAAATTTATCAAACCGGAAAATTCACTCAATGGTTAGTCTGAAATTGATGATTATGAAGTCAGTTCTCATCAGGATAAATCAAATAACAATCTGAACTAGTATAATCGAATAGATCGATTATCAGGAGTGATCCAATGGATCAGAAATCATGATCGGTGTCATTGAAATGGATTATGAATGAATGAATTTGTTAATAGTAAGAGGAAAATCGTTACCGATAATAATGCGTCAAGATATAGGAAGTTAGTGAATTGAGCGTCCTGATTCCGAACCCGAAGTGATTTTCAACCTATTCTGCCTCCTTATATCATTTTCCGGAAATTGGGGTGGTTCCATAGATGTTGGCGAGCAGTGTATATTACTGTATATCACTGAAGATGACCCCACTCGGTATATCTCTCGCCCCAGCCAATTTCAGAAATCCAAACCAAATCCATCCTTAGAAAAAAAAAACAAAATTTGACTCATGAAGCTTCTCTATAAGGAAAAAATATCAAGTTCACTCACCTCATCAATAATTCATAATGTATTCAAATTGAGATTGAGATAATATTACCCATACATTCACCATATTGTTGACGAGTATGACAAAAATCATTAGGAAACACATATTTGAATTGTATTTCCCTTATTCTACGGAAATGAACTCTAATATTAGCATTATATAATTATGATTTCAATGTTACTATAATCCATTACAATCAGAACTCGAACACAAAATGATGCATAGGTATTATAGGCTTAACATCAGCTGGATTCTAGTCATTATCAACAGAGATAGCAATTTTTCTATGATTTAAATCAAATGAAAGATGATTCTATACCAGGACATATTATTCACGCTGGGCAAATACTCTGAGAAAAGTATTCGAATATTAAGTATTGTACTTGAAAAGTACCGAGAAGTATTTAAATTCTAAAAAGTATTTGTAAATACAAATAATGCCCAGCTCTGTTCACGGATAAGCCTACTTTATATGTCTATGGTTCTACAATATTGACCACTTACAGTGAGGAAGTCGTAGAAAATATCGATTCCCGACATGCATAACAATGAAACATTTCTGAACCTTCCCACTGGTCTTGGAAACATGTCTTCTGCAACCATCTGATATAATATTTGGTACACGTTAGAATAAGCTACTTATGTCACTAAACAACAATAATGAAAAATATCCTCGGGAAATACCATGAAAGTACATATACATTCACTTATAAATCAATGCGGGAGAACTCTATATTTCCCAAGTTTCCACACTTTATCGCTCTCGCTATCTCTCCGTCAGATGTCCCGGTTTTCCCCGATTTTTCCGAGCGTTTCCACGGCCTGTGACGTCACCCCACCAGGTCCTCCTAACAAAATCAATTCAGTCGCGCGCAAATTGATCATAGTGACCTAAATGTAACGATGCCGCCATTATAGGGTATATTCGTGTCCGTCCTTACGTTAAATATTCTAAAAAATCATCAAAAGAAGGGGTGAGTGGTTGATTTTTAGCCGGAACTTGTTGCCTGAGTAGCGATAGACTAATCTTAGGTTATATCATTGTCGATTTGTCTTAGGTAGGTTGAATTTTCTCACATACTGAAGGGCAAGAGAGATTTTCTTGACATATCGTGCATGTGTAGGCGAAATTTACACCCTTTGAACGGAACTTTTTTACGAAAAAGAAATTTTTTCAGTGAAACTGAGGGTTTTCTTTCAAGTACCTATGATAAAGTTTAGATTTTTGAGAACAATATATCACTTCGAGTTGACAGATGGATCAATCATCTTCATATGGATCTTGAGTCTTCCTATAATATTAACTTATAGTGCCTGCACCAATGTGTGATAGTGCATATATGAGTGACGCAAAAAACTGTAGTTCACAAGGATTATTTGAAAATAAGTCTGTATCTGGCATGTGAAATGAGTGTGAAGTTTCTGTGAAATTCGAGCGGAAAGTCATCGAATTAAGGGGAACAATATGATCATGAATTGCAAATTACTAGTGAATTTCAGGTTATTATAATATACTATAGTGAGTTTAAAGTTTTTATACCAAGAACTTATGTGAGTTATATGCTCTATTCTGTTCAGCACCACCATAATAGTTATGGCATGAAAATTCGACGATGATGATGAATGAATAAACAGGATGTATCTAAATAACCCCAAAAATATTCAATGGGTCATTTCTTGTGATATTTTAGGAAATAAAGTTCATATAAACATGTGTCCTAACTTGCTTCGTTTTCGAGATACAGGGTATTATAATTTCCATGAAAAATCTTTTTTCCATTCATTTCTCAATTGTCATTTCATCAATTTCAATAAAACGTTGTGGTTTTGTTTCATATTTTTATTAGATTAAACTATTGAAATAACAATGTCTTTATCCTCTGTGTGATTTTTGTATCTAGCTTCGTTATTGTTTATAAAACTTCGATTTGACTTCAAATTTTGATGTAGGTAAATCTCTGGTAGTAGTCCATGCTCAAATTGGAGGTGATGAGATATTTAAGAGAACAAACTGAAAGTCTCGCTCCAAGTAGATTTTTGATACAAAAAAGAAGCATCTTAAGAAAAATGTTTATCTGGGGGTTCAAAAAAACAAAATTCAAAAATGTTTTTTAAAATTATTTGGGGCCCAATACCCGTGTGAACCATGTTATCAATTTGATAGTTTCTTTTTTCCTCCTACCTAGCAAGGTATGTCACCCATTTTCCAATAGTGATGGATCTTCTTTTATTTATAAGTTTTTTTTGTATTTTAGCCTGATGATGACTCCTAGGAGTCGAAACATGTAGCACGTATTATATTATTAAAATTTACTTGGAGCGAGACTTTAATGTAGGTGTTTTCAAGACTTCCATTGAGATTACTCAATAACCCCAATTAGAATCATTCTGAAAATTTGGGACTTCCTTAGTCTCCATCCATACTGAATTCTGGCAGCATGAAAGCTCATACAAGGGGGTTATAAATGAAAACAATTAATACTTTCAACTTCAACATCCTGTTTCTCAAAAACGGAGCAAGTTAGGACACACCCCTTGAATTTTTCCGGTGTTATTTAGATACATACATTTTTCTGCAACCGACACAAAAGTCGTCCATTTTGATACCAAAATTAGCTCTTAAATTGACGTTTCTATTACTGACACAAAAATAGGTATTATGCTAGGCAACATATTTGGTTCCTAGGGGCTAAGGTTGAATTTTAGTTCCTAGGAGCTAAAATTGAACTTTAGCTCCTAGGAACTAAAAATGATCTACTGGACGTCATCAAGAATAAACAACATTGTGATGGTTGGTTATTTGGGTTGAGACGCATACCTGATTTGTTTCCGATTTCAGCAGATTTGGCATTTCATACCCATGCTGGAGATATAAATACACCTTATGATAGTTTAGTATTGGAATAATAAACATCTCAGTTAAGTATTTTTGTTTTGATCAGGAAAGCCTTAAAGATTCAAATACTTGCTTGATCTGTATTTCATTCGTTATTCTCGGGATGGATAACTTGTTTTTGAATAATCACGGCAAGCAATAGTTTTTTTGTCTCAAACAACGATATTGTTAAGCTTCATTTGATTATCGCATGTCAAACACCGTGTAGTATGGAGAGGAATAAATAATCACTATTATCATCGTTGATATGCTCACTAACCTAATATTTTCCACGTCTAGTTCCTATAGCTGGCACTGGCGCGGTATTTGCCATTAGAGCACCTGGTCCATACACAAATATGTCACTCTGTGGATGTATTTATATTGAAACTACAATTCGAAAATCCTAGAAAACCTAACCTGCTGTTAGTGCAGGTAGAATATTCTCACCACATGGATTATTTGTCAATATTTGTTGCATTGCATACATATGGCACGGCATTGATGGTTACTTCAAATGTTTATTTGAGTTAATTGGTTCGGTTGCAGAAGAAATAGCATGTTTCATTCGGATCAAAAGTGACTTTGTTCGACTCGCAAATTTTGCTTCCGCTCGGAAGTGTCACTTTTGATCCTAATAAAACAATCTACTATTTTTCAGCCGCCAAAGTGTCAGTTTTTGAGGAATCTCCTGAAACATGTCGATTCTAATTTTCAATTTGCCACATTTATACTATTGAAACTTTTCTCAAATGGAAGACCCTACATATTATGAAATTCTGGAATCTCAATGAAAAGTTGAATTCAAAATTATATTACCCATGTGGTGCATACAATGCGGTGCTTCCATTAAATTGAGTACTCTTGTAAAACAGTGAAAAAATTCATTTTTAGCCAAATTTTCCATTTCTGAGGAATCTCCTGAAAATTTTTATCAAAATTTTCCATTTCTGAGGAATCTCCTGGAACACGTTGATTTCTGTTTTTTATTTGCCACATTTATGAGAGAAAATGGAGTATACAGGATGACTCAAGTTTGTGTTAGGGCGTTCGCGACAATTTCTTTAAATGGAACACCCTATATTATTATTATTCAATTTTTGGATTGCCCATGAGTCGCTGTATTCAACAATATATCACTTATTGGGTTTGTTTATACTGCGTACGTTAAATTCCGTGCTCTCGTGAAATATGGAGTAGCAATTAAAAAAAAAACCGATAACGTATAGTTCCTCATTCAAGAATCATTTTGTATATCTTAATTGAATTTTCAATTTAAAACACTGTCCAAATGCAAATGAATTTCGACGGCTTCAAGCGTTCTTCCATGAAATTATTCTTTCAATTCTCAACGACTTCATCCACTATACTTTACGAGAGCGAAGTGGACGTCATTACTCAAACGCGGATCGCCCTGTATAATAAATGTTTCCCCATGTATGTGTCCAAATGAGAATAAAAATGGACCTGTCTCAAGAGTTTCCTCATCAGAATTGGATAGTTTGGCTAAAATGAATTCATTCAGTACTTTACAAAAGCACTGTATTGTACAGGGTGATTGTTTATATTCTACTCAATAGCTATCTCATTTAGTATTGGTCGTACCAGAGATTATACACTCCCCGTCGTACAAAAACGTTCAATTATGCGAATATGGGGTATTTTTCTAGGGCATTCAGATTCCAGTACTACAAATGCAGAAAAACATCGTAAACTCAAAAATTATACATACAATGGTATTTTTTTAAATGGAACACCCTGTATTTTATTCCCTAATAGGTTGAGCTCTCTCAACTGATTTCGAATACAAGGATGAGAGATCTCTGAAGTACAGATAGTGAACACAAAAATATGAAGATTTTACCCAACATGCCTTATATAGTGTGACCCATTTAAAATGGAACCACCCCTGTATCTTACGTAATCGTTGGGTAAGGATCCTGAAATTTGCTGGAGCGAGAGATATACCAAAAATGCACTCTATGACCAAGTGGGGTCATCTTCAGTGATATACACTGCTCGCCAACAACCATAAAACTACCCCAATATCCGAAAAATGATATTAGGAGTCAAAATAGGTGAAAATTCACTTCAGATTTCAGTTCGGAAAAATGAAATTTTGTCGCATTTTTTATGGGAAGCACCCCCGTATCTCACGTAATTGACTTATTTATCTTTGGACTTTCTCTTCCTCCGGCAAATTTCAGAACCCTACCTCAATAATTACGTGAGATACGGGAGTGCTTCCATGAGAAGTGAGACAAATTTTAATTTTACTGAATTGAAAATCTTCTAGGAAAACTTTGAATAGTTAGTGACTTGGGCGTCCTGATTCCGAATCCGACATGATTTTCAACCTATTTTGACTCCTAATATCATTTTCCGGAAATTGGGGTGGTTTCATGGCTGTTGGCGAGCAGTGTATATCACTGCAGATGACCCCACTTGGTCATAGAGTGCATTTTTGGTATATCTCTCGCTCCAGCAAATTTCAGGATCCTTACCCAACGATTACGTAAGATACAGGGGTGGTTCCATTTTAAATGGGTCACACTGTATAAATGTTGCAGAGGAAAATTTGATTCAGAATTTTCCCTCAACTCTGGTCGAACATTCACTTTGAATTTCTGTTTGTCCTTGACGTTGTCAGTCGTTATCATTGATAACTGTCTTTTTTTACACTATCACTCCGCTAACTTCATGATTTAAAATTATTGAAATGTTATAGTGAAACATATCTAATATATCTTCAAGAGCAAATGACGCTCAAACTGTTAGAGCTAGACAATTCGAAAAATAGCACAGTGTTTTATGTGGAATTGATCACGCTTTCAGATTTCAGATTTTGATTATCATTAAATGGGCAAAGAAGATATGATGAAATTTACTGAAGTAACAGAATGCCACTTGCGCCCTCTATGAGCAATCACAAAATAAGTTGCAAATTAGTGTTTCTCATGCCAGAAAACCTGCTACTACAAAATTTCATGTTCATGCTCACAAAGTTATTACGAGAAATTTTAAAATAAAATCGCCGTCAAGAACACCCTGTATCTCCTAAACTAGCAACGTTCCCATCAGGTATGCTATAGGCTAATTCTTATTTTTCTTCGTGTTTTCTATCTGTATTTTGAAAATATCCTATTCTCAATGAATAATCCTGTGTATATTCTTCGATATTTTCGTATGAATCTGAGGCAGCTGTAGAACACAAGTCGCAGCATTATCGTCTGGCGTTATACATCTGCCTCAGCTTCACGAAAAAATTGTCCTATTCGGACAATGAAATACAGGAGGGCGTCCCTTCAAAAAAATACTAATTTATGCGAGAATTTATGTGAAATGTTCAGGTTCACAGTGCTTTATTGCATATTTGCCCATTTGATCGTTTTTGTAAGACCAATATTAACTGAGATAGCTGACAATCACTCTGTAAATACATATTAGTAATATTATAGTTGTATAGTGGTAGGACAAGAAACGATCCATCGGCGATTTATGGAACAATATGTGACAATATTCGGTGCTGATAAGATAATTCCAGTAAATGAACGTATTAATATAATTTTGTTGCGAACAGCAGATTAGTCTGGTTATATGACTGTATACCTATACTTTTGAAATGATACGTTCAGGTATTTCCGATTTCAGAGGAAATTTCACACCCTATATTTGTGATCAATTGAAAGCATGCATTTTGTATGTCACCATAGCAACTGAAAAAATTTCCGATAATTTTTTTCCTTCTCCTTGGGGCAAGTAGCATGAAATAGAAGTGCCTAAATCTGTTGAACCATTCCCATCACGTGATATCTTCAGATTCGTGTTTTTTTATGATTATTTTTCGCAATAAAATTGTGGAGGGTTTTATTCTGGTCCACTAATAGCATGAACTACAAATCGAACATCCTTGAAAACCGATATAACATGATCCGTAAATGCAGGTAAAATGCAGGCATCCACGTTTTGGCTATAGTATTGAATTCGTGCAAGGTATTATAATATGATAATTTGTCAAGTAAGTCACATTGGTGGGAACTTCACATATTTATTTCAGTTGTTTCTTTCGGTTGCAGAAGAAATAGTATGTTTCATTCGGATCAAAAGTGACTTTGTTTGACTCGCAAATTTTGCTTTCGCTCGGCCCCGCTAGACGCTCCGCCTCGCCAATGCAAAATTCCCTTGTCAAACATGGTGTCACTTTTGATCCTAATAAAACAATCCACTATTCTGCAAGTCCATACATAAGGCATGCTCAACAATACTGAACTCATCCCTGGTGTTACCAAAGTATTATATACTGTGAAAATAATTTGATATTAATTTTGACAATGACTGCAACTACCATGAATCTTTTGGGATGTAAGTTTTTGAAATGCGATTGTCTCAAGAACGGTACAAGATATCGATCTAAATAAAGTATACTATTTTTGCTGAACAAATACGCATGAATCGAACGTTGAAAGCAAAATGTCAGATCTGCACTTCTGTCATTTTGTGATACCATGGCGACCGTTCAAAAGGTATATGCATGAAATATAATTGTTTTTTCCTAACTTTCAAGGTTCATAACTCTGTAGAACATTGCATTATATCTGTTGAACATCCATATAGCAAGAAAGTAGTTATTTTCTGTTGAATATTCAGAATGATATTATGAGCATACATATTTTTATCTGAAGGGAAATACAAATTCTCAACTTCAGAAGATTTTGTTTTCAAATTCTTATCGTGTGTGTTCAAGAAATATAATTCAATGTTCGTGGTGGCATATAGCCAGGAAAGTAGTTGTTTCCTGTTGAATGAACCGAGAAAGAATTGATATTTTCCTCACATAGAGAATGCGAATTCCCAATGTATTCCTTTGTGTATATATCACTTTCTCATATGTTCATAATTTATCTGAGAATATTCCTTTTCAATACTCTCATCAAATCAAGGGGTTCAAACTTGAACGATGGAAGCTTGTTATTTCTATAGACTTTCAATCACAGATTCGTGATTAGGTTTTCTGAATTCAGAATTTCTTTCCACGTCCTGTATAATAAATATTAATTTGTCATACATCCAAAAACAACTATCTATCATCACATGATTCCGTCAATTTGACTTACAGTACAGATCAACTGCTGTGATTATACCTTTGAAGTGGCACAAGGTTCCATTTTGGGTCCATTATCGTTCACTATCATTTGTACTTCACCAATTCCACAAACATTTGCAATTTTGTAAGTTCCATGTTTTTATGGCGACACCTATGTATGAATGTTTGATGATGATGCGAAAAAAACATGTTGGCAACTAAATAATGATCTTCAAACTTATCAAACTTATCATGGCTCTGCTGTTTAGTACAGAAATGTAACACGAAACATCAATATTAATGAGAATTAACCGTGCCAACAATCTGAAATTATTACTCTTTGGAAAATGCTGATTCTTTAAATACTGAATTATTATGCTGACTGTTCATAATACCGGGTGGTCCAATTCCAACGGGGCCACTATAAGTATAGACCTGGCTTATTGAAAGTATCTCCCAATTAGATCAACTAGCCAAGAATCTCATTTATATTTCTTTGGAGATGTATTGAACTCATCTAAAATACACTCCTCCAAGAAATCAACGCACCACTAAGAAAGTGTTAAAAATGTAGGAAGCATTTTCGTCATAACCACTTTTCTGATTTGAACGTTTTTTGATTTGATGACAGGTTATCTGTCCTACTACTCGAGAAACAGCATTTTATAGCGTAACATGATTTTATGGAAAATTATTAGAGAGTTGAAGTAATCAGTGTACGTAGACCTCCACGTAGACGTTTACGTACGCAAAATAACTTTGACGTATTGTCTTTAAATTGAGTTGATGTCGTCACTCTGGTCGTCACTGTCATTGTAACGTAATATACATTTTATTTCCGATTTGTATTGGGCATTTTTTTTGTGTCTTCAGATCCGAACATTTGTTCCTGTTAAAATGAAAGAACTTCTTGATGTAGAACTCCTTGGGGATCCCGAATTTGAAAATGCCGACTCATCGGCATATATCGAGTATAGTTTGGTTAACCCTTTCGAGCCTGTCGGTACACATATGTACCAGTAAGAATCACGCGAAAACTACAAGCAAATATCCATATTTTATATGGTTCCTCTATGTACCAGTACGTCTTCTACTTCCTCCCTATGTAACTTTGATGCGCAAAGTTTCATTCGGGGTTATGTGGTAGTTATTTATTTGTACCGGGCTACGTTCTACGCTCCGTTTTCAGTTAATTTTGACGAAAAAGAGTGACATGAATTGCGCATATTGTGTGTGTGGACTTAGTTGAAGGTAAACTGCCAAACACTGGTGGAAATAACAAAAAAAACAGCTGTTTTCTACAGTGGTACACATATGTACCAGCAGTCCGTAACTGCACTCGATTTTGGTACATGTATGTACCGATAGTCTTCTGTATTGACTTGTTTTTTTCATGTCCCAGACGATGTCCAGAAAGAAATGTATGGATCAGTTGTACCACATCGCTGACTATTTGTCAGAAGTTTCAAGTTTATCCGACTTTTCGTTGGGCAGTAGCGATTTATGACGACATCTCCAAAAAAATTCGTACATATAATATGTACCATCCCCAAGGACCCTCAAAGACTGGCGGTACCTATATGTTCTACCCCCCCACCACTTCTAATGAAAAATAAGTAATTGAAATTTCGATGTAGAGGTTTCATTTGATCGCCACTGGCATTAAACCAATGAAAATATTACTCATAACCCTCAAAACGAAAATTTGTCTCCAAAGGGTTTAGATACGTTGATATTTGAGGAATACGTGAAAGTACGTGAGATAACGTACACCCGTACGGATGGCTCCAAAACCGAGGAAGGGTCAGGAGCTGGTATTTATGAACCATTGCAATCTATTCGGATAGCCAGGCGGCAATCAAAGCAGTTAACCCAATGCAAGTTAACTCAGTGCTAGTATGGGACTACTCAGAAACCCAAAGTGAACTGGATAGTCAGACCAGACTGACTCTAGCATGGATGGTACCAGCACATACAGGGTACAAAGGCAATGAAGAGGCAGACTCACTTGCCCGAGCAGGAGCAAACAAAGCTCTGAATGGCAATGTGTTATTGCGAGAGCTATACAGAAGATAAGTTTCAAATCATGGATGCAAACCAAATCTCCAAAATGGTGGAACAACTTTCCAAGAATGAGGCAGGCGAAAGAGTTCATTAAAAAACCATCGCCAACATTCACAAAATATCTACTGAGCCAGAAACAAAGTTTAACTAGAATACTAGTGGGACTTCTCACAGGGTATTGAAGGCTCAACAAATACATGAGTAAGATAGGTCTGACTGAAGAACTGCTGTGCAGGTTCTGTCAGGAAGAGGAGGAAACAGCAGTGCACATACTTTGCCACTGTGAGGTCTTGTCAAAACTAAGGTTCCGTATGCTGAATGAGAAAAAACCAAGAGCCCAAAGTTACACAGGGGATCTGAAATCTAGCCTATAGAGTCTCATAGAGAAGGTGGGGCTAGCTAAAGAACTCTACACGGAGAAAAAAAGTCACTAGCCCTAAGTGAATATTTAATAGTGGCAAGTAAAAACTTGTATACTATATGGGACAAGGAAACAAGTTAATAATCACAAGAATATTCGTGTTCCTGGAATTGTACACCTACCACTATTGACCTGTTTCATTCAATTTCAGAGTGATAACGATAAGTGAACACATCACTTGTCATCAGTGACCTATTCAATTGTCATTAGTGACTCATGCACTTTTCATTAGTGACTTGTTCACTAGTCATTAGTGACCTAATTACATGTCATTAGTGACTTATCTACTAGTCATCAGTGACTTATTTACTTGTCAATAGTGACTTATTCACTTGTCATTAGCTAGTATGAAAAAATACCTCCATTGTTCTCTGAAAAATGATAAAACCTTGATAATAAGACAAAAACACATGCATTCAAAACATTTTATTATATAGGTATGATGAATCCAGAAAATACAAAAAAGGTAAGGCTGACGACAAATATTGAGATACTAGATACCGCGTATATCAGCATCATGCACCGAGAAGAACGGTACTCTCACTCACTGCACTACACTCTGGTTCACTATCTTTTTCCTTCCAGCATTGAAGATGAATCAACTTTCATACTTTTTGAACGACACTTCCTTCCACTTGGAGTATTATAGGATGTAGAAAAACATCCTGTATATATGTAGAAACAATTATGTACTGTTCTAGAAGAGTTTTGTATTTCATTATCTCCTTCAAGAGAACAGATCAAGAACTCAACACCCCACAGCTCAGAGCACGGCCACAGAGCACGACACACAAACAGAGAATTCTCATATACGAATATGATTCGAAAGGGCACTTGCATGGCTTGGAATTTCAATGTTACTAGCGGGAACGCAAGTATACTAACTTCACGAATGCTAAGATCGAAATGACGCCGTGGACTCGTGGACACTGTACAGTGATCGCGTTGGGCGTGGGTACTCGAATAATATCGGAGATGTCCGAACGGAAATGCGATCGATAACTACAGGTGAGCTGTCACCTGCAACAATCGACTTGATAGATTGTCTTTATTGATGAGTTCGCTCAGAGCAAGTGATCTTATGTCAGAAAAATAATTTAATAATAGTGAGTATTCGTTACCCTAGCACTAGTTTAGTGTTCACTTAGAATTAGTGAACTCTAAGTACATATCGACTTGGTTGATACCAACAAGTGTTCTGATCACTTACAGCAGAAACTTCGTTCCAGAAATATAGTTCTGCCTACTGCAAGTACCATATTTTTCTACCGTTGGTGAAAATGTTCTTGTCACAATCGACTTTTTTTCAAGAAAACAATTTACTTGGCCGAGTTTTCTCAGTGTACACGATTTTGAAGGCAGACACAATAGATCTGAATAGGTCACCGTGGGGAGGCAGATATAGCCCGAAGGCCCCACTCTGAACCTAATCAGAGCTCACTACCAACGGAAAACGTGAAGGATTGAAAAATAGGCATTTCACGTTCACGTTAACGTTCATTGATTTGGATATTAGAGAGTTGACGTGTTCAAATATCCAAATCAAACGACGAAAAAACGAAACAGAATGCGAAGTCACAAGTCAAACGAGAAGGTCATCAGTAGCGAGTCATGCTTATTATGCCAATTGAATTCAATGAAATCATCTTATGCTATGAAATTGTGTTTCTGAAGAGGAAGGAAAGATACTGAAGTAGATAAAATAATGTTGGAAAAAGATAAGGCTAAAGTGTACCTTCTATTTCAACTTGATAACGCAACTGTTACACTCCACTGGGTAATACAAATTTCATTATAAACACGCAATAATTGCTACACATAAAAAACAGGTTTTTATGCAAATACAGTTTGCATTATTCAGAAGAAGATAACCTATCATTCAAAACAAAAATCGTTCAAATCGGATGAGCAGTTTTGACGATAATATATCTCAAACTTTTGGATACTTTTTGGTGATTCGTTAATCTTTTGGGGAAATGTAAATTTCCTATATAAATTTATTCACCACGTCTGGGGTGGACATGTGATCAATCATTTTTTATCGATGAGCTGTCAGTCTGTATAGAATATTTTAACTGAGACTGACTGGTCTCATAAGTAGTTCGAAATTCATGAGCAGTCTCATTTGTATACAATGTGCCCAAGATAATTAGGGCTAGTATGATGGTCATCTTGGAAACTAGAAGATATTCAGATTTGGTTAAATTAGAGAAGAGTTGTATACGAGTGAGGCACCAATAAAATGATTCTCGAAATTGTTTGATATGACTTTTGTGTTTTGAGTTATTTCCAAAAAACTGAATTTCGAAAAATTCCAATAGATGCGTAGATAGTAGATCATATTTTTCTTCGAACATCATAGGAATTTCGTTTCGTGCGCTCCAAGAGATGTCACTGTGGTGGCCTTTTCACGCTTTACTACTCCACAAAGAGTTTCCTAAAAGCGAATCATGTTACAAAAATTAGCCTCATTTCCCAATGATCTCTATCAACTCTCTGTTCTGGATCAGAGCGATTTATCTGTACCTATGTGTCGATTCAATCGAGCGGGTATCTCATTATGGACAGAATTTATAGAGGCCGTATGCAAATTCAATCACCGTTTGACCTTTCCTGGAGCATGAAATTTCATTAGTATTTCCCCACATTTCCCGACACAACAACAACAACAACAGATTACTTGTTTGAAGGAAAATAGCCAGGAGACAGTGAAACAGAATGGTTGTGTTCATTTAGGTTGGTTTACACCAAATTTGCTGGGATATGTAGAAGTTTGTTATGTTTCTAGAACTACTGTCTGTAGGTTAATCGGCGTGGTCCTTGCGTGGTCGAATATTTTTTTCTTCTAGCGTGCGGAAAAGTCTACGTTTCTTCAAGTACACTAGTCCATAAAGAAAGTAAATTCGTTAAGTTTCTGGGGAGTATACTGAAATGTGAATATTTGATAATGATAAATGGTTCTTTACCAGCTGTTACCAGTGAAGCCTTCCGAAATGACCTCTTCCAGCCAAGTTCCGATGGCCACTGTTGCTGACAAAGCAATGGAAAACCGTAATATAACTTCATTAGAAAAAACTTCAGCTTCTGCAATTGATTTGCAGAATGCAACAAATTACACGTTTAATATTAATATTTATAATAATTAATTTGCGAACTATGTACTTAAAAATAAATGTTTCTTTATGTTAACACTTGGGTTTTTTCCGCACGCTAGTAGGAAAAATAGTGTACCTAACACGTGCGTAAAGTGCAGATGGCCGAACGATGAATGTTGTTCTTGTTGTTCTAGAATTGTTCTTATCCATCATTCGGTTGCTCCCTTACGAGCAACCCTCAGAAGTCTTCAAGAGACTAGAGATATTTTTTCATTTCCATCATTTCCATCAATAAAAACTCTTTCTCACTAAATGTATGATGAATACCCACTGAGCTTCCAATATTATTCCAAAGGAATAAAGGTTTTTCATATAACAAAAACCTATTGTGATAAATGGAATGTTTACAGTGGTGTATTAAATGAATGGGAAAAGGATTCTGTAGCACAAATGGCTTTTTAATGGGAGAGCTGATTTGGAAGTTCATATTGAAAATCAATATCGTTGAAAGCTCAGTGAATATAAGAATGATTGGTGAGCTATCGGAGAGCATGTTCATACCAACTAAGCTACTTTTTCAATTGGGCTTGGCAGAAATACTATACAGGGTGCTACAAAATTCCACCGTCAAGTTTGACAGGTGATAAACCCCGTGAATTGTGATTTTGTATCTACCTAATTACTAAGGTAGGGACAAACGGTCTACAGGGTAAAAAGTTAAAAAATTAAAACCGTAATTTAGCAGAATGTAACAAAAGTACGGCTGAATATCTTGCATTCTAATTCAGTACATGTATATTCATCTTCAAAAAGGTCAATTTTTGACCAGATTGTGTTAACTTTTTCTCCCATTTTTTCTACGCTACTAATGACATTTTTTTCATGTTCATCATATATCTGAGAATATTCCTTTTCAATACTTCTATACCAAATCAAGAGGTTCAAACTTGAACGATGGAATCTTGTTACTTTTATACATCCAAAAACAATAATTCAGAATCATTTCCCAACCTTTCGGTTCATCATGTTTTGGATTGATTCCTCATCCCTTCTTAGCACAATGGTTCTTGCATTTTTGGGATAAACTCCGGAGGCTCATTCGCCTTCGTGTTGCCATGGCAGAAAATCTTCAGGAGCTACGATTCGCACTTCATGGAAAATTTGAAGATATTCCTCAAGATTGTTTAAATATCATCTGCCATACTATTTCTTGTTTCTTTATTTTTGGTATCGCTATCATGACTGAACTATTTCTATTTTCTCTTTTTCTCAGTGTATGTATAACCTGAACAATGTTATATTGATAATTTATATATTTGTTAGAACCAATTTTCTTGTAATGAGGATTCCTCTCAAGATACAATTAATGTTATTGATTGAATGAGAAATTTGTCAATTCGATTCGTTATTGACTACATTTAGGAGGTCTGGATGTCGTTTGTATTTAGTAATTAAGGCTTCTCTTTGTTGGTGCATGCTAAAAAAAATGGGGCGGAAATATGTGATTTCAATTTTCCAATGTTTTTTCGATAAGTTCATGTTGGTTCTGCAAATTTAAAAAATCCACACTTTCTTCTATCTTCTCTTGAAAAGAGATATTGATGTGAATCAAAATCCATTGTGTCAAGGAGGGGTAACATTTCAATCCAAAACAAGATGAAGCTTAGTTTAATCTCCATCCTTGTTTAATCACTTACTTTTGCCACAGGGAGTTAAGAAGTTAAGCGTGAAATAGTCGCTTTTTTTTTTTATTTTTTTTATCGCTTGGAGCTCACGAAAGGGAATCCCTATAATGTTCAAAGAACATCGTGCGTTCCTAGGGAGGATAGGGATAGGAGGTAGGTATTGGAATTTTTTCTGAACTTCTATGTTGTTGGGAATATTTCCTCAGGCAATGAATTCCAGAGCCTAGCCGTTCTATGGATGAAGGAGTTTTGATAAAGTGCTGTTCGACATCTTTCGAGGTTGACAACGAAAGGATGTGCTGACTGGGCTTGTCTAGTTCGTCTGACTGGTATTGCTAGCGAAGGGATGATATAGCAGAGATTTCCGAAGCACATTTCCCGTGGAAGTATCGATAGAAAAGTGAAAGGTCGCCGACCTTTCTACGGTGTTCCAATGATGTCAGAGAGTGAGTGTGGCGTCACCCACCAGGCGAATGGCTCTTCTCTGAATGGAATCTAAGAGCATCAGCGTATGTTTTGGTGCTGAACCCCATATGTGGGAACAGTATTCTAGAACAGGCCGTATCTGCGCTTTGTAGATCATGAGAAGCTGTTGAGGTGTAAAGTAGCCTTTTGCACGGAACAAGAATCCGAGTTTTTGTGAAGCAGCTTTTGCGATGGATCTGACATGATTATCCCATGAAAGAGTGTTGCTGATGGAAATACCTAGCATAGATATGGTGGGCTTGGTGGAGATGGTGGTGCCAGACATTACAATGTCGGGCATACTGAGTTCCGCCTTCTAGAGAAAATACAGGCTTGAGTTTTGGTGGCGTTGAATTCAACTAGGTTGTTGGTTCCCCAGGCTGTGATTTCAGCAAGGTCTTCATTTACAGCATTGACCTGCCTGCACCGTGAGTTTTTAGTTTCCTGGGAAGAAATGGGAATTCTGGAAGAGAACGCAGTATGGAGGGTACTATCATCTGCAAAGCTGTGGATGGGGCAAGTTGTTACTCCCAACAGATCATTTATATGAAAAAGGAATAATGTAGGTGCCAAAATTGATCCTTGTGGAACGCCGGAATTGATGACACCGTCCACCACCACATGAAGCGATCTGCCTGAAAGAAAACTCGATTAGAGTTGGCATAGCTGAGGTGGTAAGCCGTATGGTGGTAGTTTGTGGAGGATTCCTTCGTGCCAAACACGGTCAAATGCTTTCGATATGTCCAACGCGACAGCTAGAGATTCCCCGTGTTTTTCTGATGAAGCTTGCCATAAATGGGTGACGTAGGCAAGTAGATCTCCAGTAGATCTTTGGTGGCTTTTGTTTTTCCCTGTATAATGATCAAGCCATCAGCTTTTCTTCTTGGACTAAAATTGAGGCTGAGATTTCAAAACATAAATCTACAATTTTGTCATAATTTCACCAAAATCAGTACATAATTGAAAAAGTTACAGGGTGATCAGTTTGACAATTTTTTTTAGTGGCGGTATTTTTTTGCCGGTGGGTGAATTTTGAAGTTGACTAACCCTACAAGCATTTCATCACATACCAGTTCGAAAGCTCAAGAAAAATACTAGACACGTACCCAGCGAGCAAAAACATCCTGGAATGTTTCAAGAGGTTTCGAAAATGTTGGCATGGTGCTGTTTTTTTTGAGACGTAATATACACTTTCCAAAGCGGTCTTCAGGACATATTGGAAGAATTGCGTTCTTGTTCTTCTGTTGCATCTCTTTCTTTGCTTGCTGAGACTTATCAGAAAAATGAAAATAGTGTTATATCATGTATTGTGGTTGTCATTTCTAGATATAACATAGCCTGCCTTGTGAGGTTTATTCTAGATATTCTATGAAAATCTGATATCATGTTTCATGATGGTTCTCGACATTTGTTTCAATAACAAACAATTACAAACAAACATTATCTATGTGAATTATGAGTGTCTGAACATTTAATATTTTTTCGAAACCTGACTTGAACTATTTTTTTTTTATTCCACTATTTCAAACCAACGATCTTCTATTTCTCTCAGAACAGAAGCAGCGAAATTATTGAATTTTAATTAAAAATGATCACGTCCTCCATACTCCGTAATAATATCTCTAATTCATTCAGATAATGGTTTATTTACGGCGAATAAATGTACGCGAAACGCTTTAGAAATTTTCTGTTGTGTTCATGAAGAGGCTATCAAAAACAAAACTTGGGAGAAGGTATTCGATAATTACCGCATGCGGCGGTAATTTGGTTATTCTATAAACGTTTTATTCCTGTATAAACAGAAAACCGCAGTGAGATGTATTTATGCTCGCTCGAACAACTTATTTTATGCACTTCTTCAGGGTACCTTCATTCCCTATTCTCGGTGAAGAAAGTGGTACTCTGAATCCATAGGGATTCGAAGTTACTTCAAATCCCTAGTGATTCAAAGTACTCCGAAATATGGATCACCTCAGTTACTAAGGTAGTTGATATGGTAACAATCAACCCCTTTGATGAACTTTTAGGAATATAGTATCTACCGTTCAGTAGCATAACATTTTTTCCCGTTATTTTCAACGTTTTACCTATCCTTAAGTGCATTTATAGTATATACACCTCGGGATTGGAGTTTTTTTAAATCGCCCGACAAATTGAACCCTTCCCGTTGGTCGGGCTATAAACTTTTTGTCTAGGAATTTAAAAAACCACTTTAATCCTTAGGTGTACAATGTACTAACGACACCCCAACTCTGATCAATATTATTGTTTATCAGAACATATCAGAAGGAACTCATTCAGTATAATATTCGAGAACTAAATTCAAAATGTCGGTGGACGGCAGAGACACTAGGATTCACCTAAGATTTCAATAGCCATGAAGTGGCATACTCGATTCATCTTCCATTTTCTGTTCAATTTCTGAGATGAAATCATCACGAAAAATCGATTTTATTGAGAATTTTTCTTAGATATTGCTATGTTCAATATATGTATTCAAATCGATAACACCCTATGGATGGATTCAAATACCTCTTTTAATCAGAGGTATGTCAAAAACTTTCCTAACTTCCCATTTGAATGCACAAGCTTTTTTCTCTTCCTTCCAAATCCTCCTACCAACATGTACGCTAAACATCACGTTTCTGTTCGTTTGCAGAGTATGGATCTGGAGATGCAACTGAGAGCAGCAGAGGCCAGAAGAGCGGAGCTGGAAAGGCAGCATGGCGAAGCTTTGCAAGCTCTCAGGGGGTGCGGGCCTGAAACACTTGAAGCGCGGCAGTCGAGGGTCAGGGAACTAGAGAAGAAAGTAGCCCTTGAAACGGTCAGGTCAGTAAAGTCTAACTATTCACAATAGTTGCGTGTTATTTGTTCCGTTCCCTTAATGGTGGTGGGAACAGAATGACAATTGCAAATAAAACGACAATCTTCATAACCTAGCCTAGCATAGAGAATAGATGATAGAGGTTACATTTATACAGGGTGACCCTTTTAAAATGAAACAGAGGCTCTGTAGGTCGCCAAAACCGGATTATGAAAACCAAAGGAAATCCCTATAATGATCGGAGAACATTGTGCGCGTACCTAGAGAAAATGGGAAGAGATGGTAGGTATTGAATTTTTTTCGAACTTTTGTGGATTATAAGCTATTGGGGATACTTCCGTTGGCAAAGAATTTCTAACCTTTGCCGTTCTATGAAGAGAGTATTGCTTCTGATGGAAATACAGAGCATAGATATAGTGGGAATGGTGGTACCAAAATTGTTAGTAGATTATATGATCTTTTAATCGTGTGCTGATGTTTCGACGTGTTTGCCTAATATTGAATATCATGTTATAGTCATAAAATTCAATCTTATAATATCTGACATTGTTAAACAATTCACCACAAGGTTGAGCTGCAAAAAAAATAGAATCGTGAATCCATGGGTATTGAACTCAAAGAACAAGCTATCATGAAGTTATATACAGATGGCTCCATAGCCGAAAATGAAACTGGAATAGGAACCTACGAGCCGCGTACTAAGTACTCAGAAAGCCTTGGAAAATTCTCCAGGCGAAAAATCACGCTATTCGCGATAGAAAATAAGCGTACGCCACCTATCGGAATTCTTGAAAGCTGTCAAAGCGGAATGTTTACCTTGCTTTCATTGGTTCACATTCGTTTTTTGTTTGTGTTAATTGGTCACATCATTAAAACAAACCGCTCAGAAGTGTTCAAGCTGCTGCCGTCAGGTGGAGCGACGTGTTATTTTCTATCACGAATAGAGAAATGTGTACAGTTCAATCTATAAAGAAGGTATATGAAAAATAAAATATCTGAATGACACCTGAAAATGCAAGGGGTGATTCTACGATGACAGTTAAGGTGGGTATTTAGTATACAATTTTCTGATGAACCTCTCCCCGAAAAAGTTACATCTGTCCAAAGATTTAAAATAGTATTTCTTTTTTATTTTCCCTGTTTATTAAGCTAAATACTCGAAACTAAGTGAATATCATTTGTCGATAAAACTGTACATTTTTTAATGATTTCAACCGTGAAGTATGCTTTGAAGGGGCTGAAATATTCAACCACTAAGATATTTTCACTTTTTTTTTTTCAAGAAAAACGAATCTTTTATAAAGACATTCTTTGAAAGACCATTCTTTACCCAAAAATAGTTGTAAGGAAAGATATCTCAGGAGTTGGATATCTCAACACCTTCTAAGCAGACATTCCAAAATATGTAGTTTCATTGACAAATAATAGTCACTAAGTTTCGTATTTTAGCATAACATACAGAGAAAACTATTATGGGTATATTTCTGTATTTGCTTTTGTAATAATAAATAATTATTTACCGATTTTATTGTTGCAGGTGTGAAGAACTCCAATTAGAATTAGCATCATCTCACAGAGCGCGAATGGGCACGAATATACAGATGTCTGGCAACTTAGGCGGGCAGTCGTGGGGCAATAAAGGTACAGAAATAGAGCGAATTATGGCTAAAATAGAACAAGATAACAGAATATTAGCTGAGTTAGACCATAGTCGTTCTACCACCTTGGGTAAGTTAGAGTAGTGGCATGTATTTAGGTGTGGAGCACGAAATGTATACTAGACCAGGGTCGATCATTTTTCAAACCGAAAAAATGTATAGTAGAATGAAAACCATTGAAGGAAATAGTATATTGTCTAACAAGTGTTATAAACATCGTACAAAAAGACAACACAGGCAGTATACCAATCGCCCGGGCTCTTATACTTTCACGCTACGGTCCATAGAAGCCTATTTTACCGGTCTTGAAATAGTACTTTATAACGACGGAGCAATAAAGTATCGTGGGCGTGAAGTTGCACTATAGCACCTAGTTCAGTGGGCGTATAAAAAGTACGGGGTTCTTCATTATAAGAATCGAAAAGGAATATCCTCAGATATGTTATCTCACTTCATGTAAAACTCACTTCAGCTCCTTAAATTAACCTGTTATTCCAGCATTGTACATTTATATGAGTGTATTAAATTTGTGTTCAAAAATAGGTCATATTTGTAACTCGGAATAGGGGCTTCCCATTATATTCATTATTATATGTATATTTTCGGTAGAGTAACCGACAAAAATCATCACTCACTTCTATATACAAATAATGAGAAGACGATTGTATGACGTAGGTTGAATCATACTCTCAATGGGAAAGAACACTGAGGGATGGAATCCGTGCAAACCTCTTTCGATCGATGAATCATGATTTACATCAAATGTACAGTCAATATTATTGAAGTTGAAGGGAATCGAATCTATAGCGTTCTGAAATCGGCATATTCCATTCGATATTTCAAAGAGCCAGAAGGTGGGGAAGGTGAAGCCGTGACGTTTTAATCCCGAACTATAGCTATCTCTGTCACTTATGCATTGCCATTCGGCACTGTTATAGTGTGATTGGTCAGCTCAAGGACGACAAGCGCGTTGGGACTAATATACGTCACACCAGTCACACCAATGAATTGCCACCATTTCAAAAGGCGGTAGATTTGTGTTTCGAAATGAACATGTTTCAATGAATTTTTTTCATCGACCTAGTATGAATGGAAAAATGAAAATCATATTTACTGGTAGTTTTTCGGTATAGAGCACACGATTATGTACTTTGAAAAAATCAGTGTTCTCCTCTATTGATGATAGTACCGGCTAAATGATAGATAAACCATTATACAATATGCCTTACAATGGGACGTAAATATTAAAAAATTACAATCCCTATGGGACAGACGCACAATATAAGCTCAACAGTTGGAAATAGACTTTTTCAATGAATGAACAGATGGATAGAGAAAACTATAGAAGTTGATAATAAAGATATTTCGATATCACGAGCTTGTTTTGGAATTTCGGAATAAATACTGACGTAATATTTGCGATAGATGAGCATAAGCATAATATAACAAAACGTATCTTCATTTTTTATATGCATTATGTATTCAATTCTTTCATGGATTTAAGCGTGTATTCGGACGGATGAGATGCAGCAAGCTATGAAATATCTTTCAAATTTGCTGCAAGACAATTAACTCCTTTTTTTACTCATACTTATTTTATCTCTTGTACTAACTGAACTTCCTCCTAATATTCCGGTGCTATCTACGGTCTCTGGAAAAATGGTTGACGTTCTTCTTCAAGGTCTTCTTCAAGGTTCATATTATAGAAACTTTCATCAACGACATCACCAAGTGCCATTTGCGAGAACTACCCGATCCTGGAATAACAAATTCAGCGTTGTTAACAAATTGACTCTACTATTGAAAACATCACGAATATGTTAGCAAAACTGGCCTCCTGCTCCTTTCTTGTTTCAACGGTATAGGTGTACAAGATTATCATCATGGGATAAACTGACCAATAAACGTGTAGGTATCAGTTGTTTCGTCACTCCAAAGAGATTAGCTTTATAACAAAAGTTTTTGAATTAAAGATCCAACTCGAACCCACGACCATTCGCATAAGAGACACATTTTTGTTTGTAAAACCAGTGAGTGTGCGATAAATCCTGAGAGACACTGCATCAACAGTTTCAAATCTTTGTAAAACGAAATTATTCATTATGCGAATTGAAACTTCAATAATGTGATTCAATTTGACCACATACTAGCAAATTGGGGATCATGATTCCTCCGTCGAAATGAAGGAAATCAAGATGGCGGATCCAAAATGGCGGATTTTGTAATTAGGATCCGATTTAATTCATATTTGGTATCTAGGTGTTTTCGGGGTCGGAGATTATGATTCTTTTGTCAAAATTTGGAAAGGGCGGGATTTGGAAATTCGAGACGGTGGAACCAATATACCGGACGAGTTTTGTGTAATTATAAACCGATTCTATTCAAGAATTTGTAAGTGGGCGTTTTCGGTATCAAAAATTCTGATTCCTTCGTCAAAATCAGGGAATTCAAGATGGTAGAGTATTGCGGACGAGTTCTATAATAATTATGTTCCGATTCTATTCAAAATCTTCATCTGGGGATTTAGGAGTCGGATATTATGATTCTTTCGTCAAAATTGAGAAATTCAAGTGAACTAAAAAGGAGTTGAAATAAATGGTAGTTTGAAAAACTATGGAAACACGCTTTTATAGAAAGCGAAACTGAAAAGAAGTAGAACATAGTCTTGATGAATATTGAATTGAGGAAATAAATGATATGAAGATATATATTATTATATTTTGGTTACTTCGATTACTTACCTTTATTATATGTATAGGGTTGTTCAAATACGACGCTTATCATTCGGGTTTCAACAACCGTGGAAATAGAACAAACTATGGAATGAAAGACGGAAACAACTCAACTTCAAGCTGCCTCTTCAAAGGAGAAATCCAGGATGTGTTTACTCATCTTTCTTGTCCTATTTTCACTTCATACGCGTGGAGCCTTTGAAGCCATAAAATGCGAGCTTTTGTATGTGAGGATTTATATAGAGCAGACTTCACATTTGTGATATAATACAGTGTGTTTCATTTTAAGTGGTGACAATTCATGATATTTCAACGGGGCGTAATTCTGAGATATTCCGTGGAATATGGAGCCAAATATTTTCACTATACATGGGGTTACAGAGATGCAGGGCAGCTATCTCCCTAATAATACATAGAATATTTCTCTCTTTGTGGATTTCCACATTTTCAAGAGCTTTCTATAGCTCTTGGCTAGTTTTTCTGAAAAATCTGTTACGTTATCAATATTGGCGCCGTAATGTATACCTGCCTATTTACAAATCGATCTCATGACCAGTTTCCAAGCAACAGGGACTCCTGAACGAAACCACAATTGTGCTGCTGGCTTCTGTTTGTTGACTCCGTCGATTTGTTGTTTCGTCTGCCACCAAGAATAGATTAGAATAGAATAGGATACCTTTATTTATCCAAGAAGATTATACAGTTCTGATATAGGACAAGTCATGAAAGCTTTTAAAAAATTTTTTATCACCAATGACCAATCATCCATCCTCATATGTTCATACTCACATCACAAATCATTTACGGATCCTATGGATATCATATTGTAAATTATACCCATATCGTGTTGGATATGCATTTTGATACACAAAGTCTGACATATTTTGTTTTACAAATTTCAGTATCTCAAAAATGAATGAAAAAGGCTGAGTAAGATTTTTGTTGCAAACAAATGTGGATTTGCATGATGCTCTTTAAGATAACCCAAACATATATCTCATTACCCTCTTTATAGAACAAAAATTCTGTCTGATGTTGAAAATTCTGTCTGATGTTGTAGAGTTACCCCAGAAAATTATTCCATAACATTGTTTTGATCTTTTCAATGCAAACGAGTTACTAGCCTATCTCTAGGGCTATGTCCAAAATTTTTTTCCTAGTTTGCTCAAAACAGTTCTCTCAATATTTCTCCCATCTTAATTCATAAACTGTAAGAAAATAATTACCCTAGACTCAATATACGGGTGTCCCGGGATTACATAGAAAGATTCCAACCACAGATACTAGGAACAAAAATATTTTCAAAAGTTCATATAAACATGGGCCCAGAAATGCCCCCCTTGAGGGGGTTATAGCCATCTGAAGGAAAGCCCGAGACGATGATTTTTTGTGAATTATTTCGAAACCCTCAGTAATAAAATAACCAAATTTGATAATATGAACCTAACTCTTTATGTCCAATTTGAAAAGGTTGAGCATCTTCCGACATTTTGATGAGTGGCGTGGGAAAGAAGAGGGGGGCTTGGGGCACTTCTTCCCCCAACTTCTTTGTCAATGCGATTTTCGTAATTTCGACCAGGACATATAAAAATATCGTTCTATATAAGTACCTTAAAGTGATACTCTTATTTTGTTTCGATAGCACTCACCATTTCCGACATAAATCGATTTCAAAAGTCTGCTGCGTCGAATCTAAACAAGAGAACCATTTTCGGGTAAAAATGATGAAAGTTTCATATTTCTTGGTCAAACTGCCAAAAATTGCATAAACAAAAAGTGGCCCTGATCAAAATTTTGGAAAATTGTTAACATTTTCAAATTGGGCATATCAAGTAACGAACTTTGGTTGTTTCATCACATAGGTTTTTGAAAATATTCACAAAATACCATCATCTCGGGCTCCTTCAGATGATGACTATTATATTGTCGCAACTCAGATGTTGACCCTCCTATAAGTCGTAACTTAGCTACTCGCTTGGCTTTCTGATGAGAGGTTTCGATCATTTCATCACCCAACCCAACATTCATCCCCAAATAAAAAGTCAGGACAGTTTTCATATAAAATTTGATATTTATTGATAACATGGAAAAATCGTGGATGAATGCTTGCCACATGGCAGGTTGGCAAAGAAAAAAGAACATAATGGCTTACCAAATGAAACACAATGCAAAACAACACTTGAAAAACAACTGTACTTACATTACATAGACGTTGTAATGAGGTTGACCAGCAGGATTTAAGTCGGGGAGACGGCGTTACCTTCCGATATTGCTCATCTAGATATTATCGCAAGGTAAACAGTTTTTTTGGATATTTTAATTTGGAAAAGTTAATTTATGATGAAAGATCTTGAAATAGATGGGAGTTTGAGTTATGTTAATTCATAGGCATTTGTACTTCTTGACAATATCTTGACCCATGTTTATATGAAGTTTTTTCAACTAATTGTTCCTAGAATCAGTGGCTGGAAACTTTCCATGTGAATTCGGGACACCCTATATACCAAGTACGAAAATAAAGAAAAATATACGAAAATATTTATTATATGTCACGTATATAATTATAATTTATTGAGTAGGTGACAAAACAAATTCAGAAGCGAAAAATCATCAACGATTCATCATTTCTACAGATAGAAAATGCCCTGTGTATTTGTATTCCAGAGAAAATAAAGATGAAGTCTATTTACCCAATATCGAAAAATTATACGACAGTCTCTATGACGTAAGGCAATAAGAATATTCAATCTCGAAACTTTCTGAAAGTTATAGGCGATTTGTTAGAAAGACAATTCGGGATTTATGGATATTGATTCTACGTGCTTCCACCAAGTATTATAAAAATCGAGCAACTTTTCCCAACTCTTGGTGTACCAATCAATCATTATTGGCTTACGAAGTATCTATTAAATATTTATGTTGCTTTCGGATATATTGAATTCAGTGTTCATTTCATTTAATTGCAGCATGGCTCAAAAAGTCAGTATAAAAGCTCATGATTTGAAATGATCGTAAAATTATAGATAAAAGTAGATAAGCTATGAGGATTTTGGGACCATTTGGTCAAAATTGAACATTCCATTGGTGAAAACACAATGTGCTGTACAGGGCGTGGCCATAGTGAAGCGAGATGATACGTCAGTCAAATTGAACCTTCAGAAGAGAAATATATTCTGCTCCAGGATATCTATAGCTTATCTACTGATAGATGCGTAATTAAGTTCCAGAATCAGACTATGAACAGTGTCATTCATGAAGTTGGCATCATATGGGAAAACTTTTGATGAAAATTCATTTTAAAATTCGACATGGCCATCAAGTTTTGCTTCAAAAATGACTCGGTTGCAGTCACGTGACTTGCGCTACATTTCAAGAGTTGCATTGTTTGAAATTAATCACTGGAAATAGACTTATCTGTTCGAATTTCGGAGTACTTTACTCTGAGAAAAAATGTTTCCATTCAAATTGCATATATGTATTTCGAATTTGAACGTTATATTGCAACTTTTAGTTCCTGATATTTTTCATTTCTGCTAGTTGTAACTTCGACAGAACTGTCCCAAACTTTGATTTTTATGTTGAAATGGTAGTAATAATTGTGTCGATATATGGTTCCATATTCATCAAGTTTCGACTTATGGAGACATTGTTCGCAATCTCGAAGTAGCGATACACAAACGAAATAATGACTACCATTTTGACATTCAAAATGTCCAGAATACGTTAGAAGTGAGCTTTTTTCCTACACTCATATAATGATGATACAAAGTTGAGGTGCTGCCATATCAGTTATTTATGTATCAAGGCCAGTGTAAAATAGGCTTTTATGGACCGAAGAGCCCGAGCGACAGCGATAGGACTATCATCGATGTAATCAACGTTACCATGGTAACAGTCATATTTTTGAAATAGAGTTAGACTTTAATATTTGCTATCAATTGATGTCATCATAGATGACTTGTTTTGAGTTCGATCATATCCTTTTGCATCTCATTAATATCAGGAGAACTGTTATACTGGATAATGAACCATCACAAATAAATCATAAATGTCCTGAACTTTACAGGCATGCTTATTACAAAGTACCTTCACGCCGGGCGGTACAGTAGTCAGCGGGCAATAACGGGCCACTTTACGTCAGCAAAACCGGGTCGTGAAGTGCTACTTTACGCCTGGTCGAGCATAAACATAATTATGGAAATTGACATCTATGCATGCGCCTTCCGTTACGATGACAATGACGACTCGGACTTATTATAAGGACAATCCGTAAACGTTGTTTTTTGCTAGGTTTTTGCACATCAAGATCTACGTCCAGGTACACTCGTCGTCAGAGAACATGTCGCATGTGGATGGTGTCAGCTCTCTTAATCATCTCATTCTCACGTCTACATTGCGCAAAAATTGATCTCATGAATTTAATATCTTTCACGAGAAATACAAGAGTTTTGTTTTGAGCAACAATTTATATCTCAAACGTTGACATATTATTAGATAATTACAGATTGCTCAATGCAACCGGAGAGATCTGTTTTTTTTTATTCTAAAGATTTGTCACTAAACGCGGTGATTAAATAGATACAAAGACACAGAATATAATTTCGTGAATTTGTTCATAATTGAAATTACGATTGAAATTTATAGGAGAAGTATACTTGTATAACCTCTGATCTTGATGAGCTTGAAACTTAAAAAAAAACAGGTTATATATGACTTTATTCGAATCAACTCACTTCGGATTTCAAACCCTCATTAGTAACCTGGAGTCCATTTATTCTTTCAGCCATTCTTCATAATATACACGATTTTCATCTCTTCATAATATACCAAAGCCTATAACGAACTGAATCTGAGAATTATTTGTTGACATTCAATCCCTGTCATCTGTTTGTTTTGATATTACATTGTTTGAAAAAGGTGAGCGTTTCGTACTAACAAATCCGCACGCAATTGACCCATAATACCAAAAGTAACTCGCACGCAATTGTCCTATCCATTCTCTACTACTTGACAAATTTTCTGAACGCTGTGCTCAATTTTCCGTTGCCCAGAATTATCCGAACCGTAAAACAACACAAGATTGTCAAGAGTTAGTACCGTAATTTTACTTACTTTTATAAATCAACTTTATTTCGAAAGGTTCGTAAGATGCTGAACTATTATCAATATTTCTAGCTATCACAATCTGCGAAAATTCCATGTACCATGTAAATTTCTCGTAGCTCGTTTTGTTCTCATTATATTACATTATAAACTTGACTGAATGTTTATTGTGTATGATAAGAAACTATATCCTCCGAACATTCAATTCATTTCCAGGGACTGGCTTAGCCACGAGCCTCAGCTCCCATGCTCTGGGAGAATGCAGTCCTCCCATATCTCCGATAACGATGTCCCACACGACTCCCAGCATTTACCCCGGCATGAACACCTCGGTAGGACACAACTCGTACCACGGCCTGCAGAGTGGTACCACCAATCTGACAGGCACTTACCTACCATCCAATCCTGTCAGCATCGGTGGCTACAACCCTACTTCCAATCAGTACTATAGCTTGGGACACCAGTATTCGAACAAGAACATGATGGGTACTACTATGAACAGCTTGACGCACCATCCCGTTGGCATAGGCACTTCGCTGGGGCAGACCAGTGTTCTAGGTGAGTTAAGGTTCTTAATCAGTGTACAGTTCATTTTGAAAGTTGTTGTATGAAGTACAATGACAACAAAATCCAAATTGAAAATATTTTCATTATTACACATCTTTCAAAAGTATTGATGAACGTGCATTGATTCGGTTGTCAACCTCCGCAATCAATGATCAAAAAATCGATTCAACAATCATGAGCTGAAACTGAAAAAATATAAATAGCTCGAAGAAATTTCCACAAATGTTCATGAACCTCCAAACATAACGCCAATTGACAGTCATATGCCCGGAACCACCTTTCGCCAACGTACTATAAGGAAGATTTTATTGGGTCTCAACACCAACAAAGCTTGTGGCTCCGACGGAATCCCACCGATTGTTCTCAAGAAATGTGCTCCCCAACATACACCTGTTCTCTGCAAGTTGTTCAACAACTCTTACAAATTGGGAATATTTCCGTCCAACTGGAAAATTGCAAGAGTACAACCAGTTCCTGAAAAAGGCAAAAAGACCCTACCTAGCAACTACAGACCGATCGCACTGCTATCTATTATTTCAAAGAGCATGGAGAAAACATTCAACATCGAGCTCATGAAATACCTGGAACATTCAGGCATTATCAACGATAGGCAATATGTCTTTCATCATCAGAGATCAACTGGTGACCTGCTCGCTTACGTCTCACATATATGGCAGCAATCTATTGAAAAATATGGTGAAACCTTAGCCGTGTCACTTGATATCTCCAAAGCATTCGATCGAGTCTGGCACCACGGACTCCTCGCCAAGCTTCCGTCTTATGGCTTGCCTCCCCAGCTATGTTCTCTGTTAGCTAGTTTTTTCTCCAACAGGTCTCTCCATGAAGTGGTCGACGGAGTTTCATCTGACTCTCTTACCATGAATGCTGGTGTTCCGCAAGGATCAATTCTAGCACCAACACTATCTCTACTCCATATCAACGATTTGTTGAAAGCAACTTTTTGTCCAGTACACAGCTTCGCGTGATGATAGTACCCTCCATACCGCCCTTCCAGGGCTCCGATACCAGCCAGGCAAATCAGAAATGGACGAAGGAGAAATGTTGACAACATAAATATGGACTTAGCAACAATTCTCGAATGGGGATCCAATAACTTGGGGTAGATTTCAATGCAAACAAAACACAAGCATGCCTTTTTTCTTGGGAAAATCACGTGAAATCAATTGCTAAAACTGCATCCCAAAAACTTGGTTTTCTGTTTCGGGCCAGGAGCTATTTCACTTCCAGTCAGCTGCTTATGATCTATAAGGCACAGATCCGACCTGTCCTGGAATACTGTTCCCATATTTGGAGTGGAGCGTCCAACAAACATAACCTGAAACTGTTGGATTCTGTCCAAAAAAGGGCAATTCGTCTCGTGGGTGATGTCTCGCTCACAAACTCACTCACTTTTCTGGAACACCGTGGAAAAGTTGGCGATCTGGCTCTATTTCATAGATCTTTTCATGGACGATGCTCTTCTGGAATATCAACAATTGTATCTCCCGTGGCAGTTCCACGATATTAACCCGTCGAGTTGAGGCTTCGCACCCCTTCGTGGTCACTTTGGAGACCTGCAGAACATCTCTTTCCAGAGACTCGTTCCTCCAACGAACAGCGAGGCTCTGGAACATTGCCAAGGGAGGTGTTCCCCGAGGCATATTACCTCCAGAAATTTAAGAAGAACATCAATTCCTACCTTATTTCCCTTGGTTCTTACAATGTTCTCTGAACATTACAGGATATCCCTTCTCGTGGGAACCAGAACATAGACATAGACAAGACGAATGAGATAGCAAATGTTTCTACAAACAGGTTTTGAGCTTTTGGCTCTCATCAGTACGGGGGTGTCCTCAGATGTCATTCATGACCGCCATCTGGTGCGAACCTGCTGACCCAACGTAAACACATTAACTATACTATTGAATGTCCTCTTTTTCCATTTCCATGTAAGTAAGTAAGTACTGAGTGATTATTGCATCTATATCCTAAGTCAAAAACGATTTTCCTGGAACTATGATACTTTCTATCGGCTGATGATGGACTTATATAAGCCCGAGACATGTTCCGTTACGATCGATCTTCGATCATTCTGATAAAAGTTGTGGAGAGGACTTTGGGTTTCCATCTATGAACTACACCACTCCACTTTGAGTTACCATGGACTTCCTCCAAATATTGAAAAATGAACTTTCAGTTTTCATGCATTGAATTCAACAAATTTCTATCTTTTCAACCATTCTTTTTCGTCTTCCTCTAGGTACTTCCCTACCGTCGAACCTCCCAACTATCGGTACCAGCGGTATGAGCACCCTCCCCTCCGCAATAGGCACCTCCATGGGCCCCACCAGCTACACGCAAACCGCCCTGCCCCCCTCCACCTACTCCAACCCCCTGTCCTACAACAACCCCTCCTACAGCAACCCCAACAACCCCTCCTACGGCAACCCGGTCGGGGGCGGACTTGCGCAGTTCGGGCTGCCCTACGGCCAAGTGGGCGGCAACGCGGTCACCTCCAGCTACGCCAACAACAACGTGACCTTCTCGAATCCGCTGAGTTCGAACTTCAACAGTCTGCCCCTGGGCGGGGGGGCGATGAATGTGAAGTTGAAGCAGCTGGAAGACGTGGATCTCGGTAATGTACTAAATTATAATATTAATAGTAGAATGTACGTACTTTTCCACCACTAGCTATGGAACTTATCATTATGTATCTCTTTTCAAGGTGTATACAGGGTGTCCGGAAATTATGCGCAAAAAATCAAGGGGGTGATTCTACATGATGGAATAAGAAATTCATTTTATATGTACGTGGGTCCGGAAATGCATTAAACTTTTAAAAAGATCGGTTTTTATATGAATATCTCAAATGTCCTTCCAGCGATTTCCTTGAAATTTGGCAATGACATTTTTTGAACGATGAACAAGAATTTCTGTCATTTCTATTTTATGAGTCAGGCGACTTGCCTCATATTTTTTAATGACTGAATTTGATGAGTTTGATGATGATATTCAAATGCGGAAACGGCAGAATAGCGCAGTGGTTGAGCGCTCTACTAGTAATTAGAACGCCTAAATGTTGCTAGGTTCGATTCATGGCAGAGTAGAGAATTTTTATTTATAAAACGAGATATGAATTTTGATTTTTGTTGCTTTGGCCGGATATGATTCCGCACGATTCGCTATCAATTTACATTGCTGAGGGACCTCTCGTAAGGTGGATGGCCAGTTGGTATACCAACGAAGTAAATATACTTACTTACTTACCTTATCAAATGCAATGAATAAACATCAGTATGGTGGAAACATGATACACCAGTGCCGGCTGAATTATAGGCAAACGATTACAATATGTCATACAATGGGCCAACGTTTGACGGATGCATCTTGGCCATGGCTAGCAATCTGCCGATCTATCATGTACTGGGCCAGAAGGCGACCAGAGATTTGATGTTTGCTGGGTTGTGCATGGCTTCTGTGTTCCTTGGAAAAACTGATGTGTCTGAGTGTCTGGTGTTGAACTTGGAGCAACATCTTTCGCACGAGCTCTGGGAGGTCAGGCAAATTGATTAATCAACAAATAATTCCGAAAAACCCCTAATAAACTCGATTTATTCTTGTTATCATCATCATCATCATCATCATCATCATCATCATCCTCAAGTAGCGATGACTTGGTTATTTCAATTTGACGTGTCAACATTCGATTCGATATCAACGGCGCCACTGACTTCTTGGGGGCGTGTCCTCGGTTGCTAGGTGACAACACGCTGGCTTATACACTGAATAGTTTATGCGAAGTCAATTGAAAAAGCCGAAAAAAAATTTAACCGGCTGCATGTTGATCTTTAGTTGATGTTCGGTGATGTTGGCAAATCCTTCGACAAGCCGCAGCTAACAGCGGCGGGTAAAATATTTTTTTCGTTACCACAAATAAAAGCTGTTTTTAAATGAATTTTTGATTGTTCAAAAATTACCTATATATTCATTTTGGAACATGAAAATATGGTGGTATAGCTCATTTTAGTTAATGATTCCAGTATTCTCTTCACGAGTTGGTTTTCTGAGGAATCATCATTCTCGACCTTGAGACGCGAATAGATATTCGGAATTACTGTTTGCGTTTGAAAAAATTACCGTTTGCGTTTAAATGTGTAAGTGTTTATTCGCGAGCTCCGCTTGCTCTACCTCCGAATCACTTCGTTGACTTCCTCGAAAGGCCTCCAGAACGTCATATTTTAATTGCGAACCAAAAAACAAAACCACTATGATTGAAATAATGAATTTTCTGAATTTCTGAGTTGAACATGAAGTCAACCTATCTCCGTCGCATTACCGTACCGTACCGCACTGCCTAGCGCAGGCTGGAAGATTCTTATCATACAGAAGGCCGCATATTCAACTCTGACCAATCAACATTCATAATAGTTTGGAGTAACCAATCAGACGCAGTTTCTAGCATGACAACGCTTGTTCAGTCCTCGTTGACTGCACATACTGCATACCGGGAAAGCTTAGTAGGACATATCTCATTTATTCCTAATCCAATGTTAAGCAAATCGACAAATCCTTGTATCGTCCTTGAAAACGGAAATCTTGTCAACTGACTTCTCATAAACTATGTGTCCAAATGCCGAATTTGACTCTGTAGGTACGCGCCGCGTAGCCACCCCCGTTACCCCTCATCCACCGCCATCGTGGGGCGGTACCGCCTCCTCTGGCATGACGGATATGAGGCCGAGGATGCTCACTGATGGCATGGAGGCGGACTGGGGCGGCGTTCATGGCGCCGACAGGAACTACTTGAACGGGCACAACCAGATGAACTCTGACGGACAGGTGGACATGCTGGATATTCCAGGGAAGGGCAGGTGTTCAGTTTATATTGCCAGGTGAGGTCAAATTCGATGTTTGGTACCTCTCTCGGGAGAAAGTAAGAACAATTTTTTATTTCCTGATAAGAAAGAAAGCCCAAGTTATGTTGTGTACCCCGTAATTATAGGTACCTACTGCAGAAAATAACATACTTTATCTACAACTATGGATTCATTCATACATTATAAATTGGTAACTCGATTCTGAGCATTTAATGTCAGACATTATTGTGAGTAATAAGAGTAATAATGACAGTAGGAAGGCGTAATAATCTGACATCCCATCGTCTTGTCAAATTCAACTAGGTAGGTATTCGTTTGTGAAATACACGCAAATTCAAAAGAGATTAATTTAATAGGTCTGAATAATATTTTGTGAAGAATACAAATCACATGCACACAGTTTAGTCACAGTTATGTTACACTTTCAGATTTTCCTATGAACCAGAACCCGATTCTGAGGAGGAACTGACCATTCAAGCGGGAGATTATCTACTTGTTTGGGGAGAACCAGTAGGCCCCGGAGGATATTTGGATGCTGAGTTATTGGACGGAAGGAGAGGGCTAGTACCATCTCACTTCGTCCAGCGTCTCATTGGTGAGATGATCAGAAATATACATATAGAATGCATGTCTTATAAATGAAAATCCTGGCAAGTATTGAAGTCGTATTTTTTCAAACCATACATAGAACATTTTGAGTCAACTGTAAAGAATAGTGAATCGGAAGCTATACATAATATTACGTTTACTCCAATTAACTGATCTTTTCTGTAGGAGCTGCGTTTTTTCGGAATCACCAAGAGTATTTTTTTCTAGGCGATGACCTCTTGGAGTTCCACCAGGCAGTCCTGAGCACTTTGAGGGAGGAAGAGATCAACCAAGAAAACTTTGCTGCAGACGTTCAGAGACTGAACGAACTGGCAGAAATGGCGGAAGCTCATGAGGATGATGGTCCAGAAGGTGAGACAGGTAGGCATTTTTTGCATGTGTTCATTATTCTCATTTACATCTCCACAAATGTTCAAAAAGTTCGAAAAAATTTCATACCGGAATATCTACTATATTTTCATGTCATAGATAGTTAGATCGAAACAAAAAAGCATTGATGTTCAATTTCTTCTAGACTTGGATCATCGTAGCTTAGCTTATATCATCCACATAGTTTGAAAACTATCAGAATGTTGAAATTTTTGATTTTTATAAAATATCGGACACTCAGTACAGGTACATCAATGTAAGTAAATGTTATCTGCCAGTATTTGGACGAATATAGAGCCTTAGCTTTTTGAACAGTTTATAGATTATCTAGTTGTTGTTGTTGTTTTTGTTGTTGTTTGTTAGATACCCAATAGTCCAAAGATGTTTCTTTTTAGTCAGCTCGAGAAAATGTTAGGTAGGAACTAAAGATGAAGATCATTAGGATCAGTTTACATGAATTAATCGTAGTCACATCTAGTAACTTCTGTTTCAATGAACAATTGGACATTCCCATAGACCTATTAAGGTCTATGGGCATTCTACTGTTCTCTAATATGAAAATATAATTTTTATCATGAGATCGACTGAGATATTGTTGAATATACAAATAAGAACTGAAAATCAAGAGAACTCAACCAGACGAGCATTAAATTAAGTTATTTAAAATTATTCATGTGGAAACAGGAAATATCCAAGAAATATTGCCACAATGTAACAATATTGAAGTTGCATTCGCAGTCATCCAGAAATATTTCATAAAAAACGGATTTGTATGTTGAGATTCCAATACATATTTAGAAATGCTGCTGCAATGTCATTTTATATGCTATTGAGGTTCATCGACGAATTCATTCTCAATCTCACATACCGTTATTAATTGATGCTTCTCAAATAAATCATGCAATATTGTATAATTTTCATGCAATATCTAATAATGTTGCAGCAATATTGACATGCAGAGACCAAAATGTCGTTCATGACTTCGAAACAAAAATGATGGTTGATGAATATGATACGCTGAGTACACACTTCTTTCACCAATAGATGCACTAATGTAGTTTTTTGCACGATTAGATCACGTGGTACTGAATTGGTATACCTCATTGGTATTTCTATATTTCCAAATATCAAATTCCTCAAATATAGATTGATTATTGCATATTATTTCTGCAATATTGTTTGAAACTGATTTCTAATATATGCAACATTCAATGTGAAATTATAGAGCGGAGATTTATATCTGCAATATTCCTGGAATGTTGCATCAATGTTCTTCAAGAAAATAAAAATTCCTCAACTATTCTTATTCTTCTAAAAAAAAACTGTGCTGTATGAATAGTGAATATTTATTTCTAAATAATCATAGAACAGAATATCTGTCATATACTTTTCCACTTTTCATGATAGGTACTCTACAAAAAGTATATATATAAGGTGTTTATCAGAATTAACATCAACATAGCATTCAGAAAAATTGATTAAAATGTTAATATACTAAAATAGTTGCAAAATGCGAATTATAAATATCCCTTTCTGCTGAAGATTTGAATTGATCAGGAAGAGTAGTTACTTACGTCATTTGACATGTTTGAAAATCGCTTTTAGCATATAGTATTGATCCACCTATTGATACAAATTAGATGACACGCTTCGAATTTACATTTATATTCAGGGAGTCCGAGAAAATGTGGAAAATCTATCAGATACAGAGAGAACCTGGAAAAATAAGTCGAAACCTAATAGTAGATTATACCTCGGGTCAATAATTTTTATTCTCAAGCCTTATGTACAAATTACGAATAGGGGACGTATCGAATAATTTTCATCTTTGCGAGTAGTATACTCTACTCCATTCACGACAAATACTCTTGATTAACCATAAAAATGTTGAATAGGGGTCCTTCCTAGTATCCCTCATATTAAACTTTCATTAATTTATATCGAATATTTTCAAAATATTCAGGAAGACTGATTTCTAGCCATATGGAGGACCTGTAAAAAAAGGTTTCATGGGAGTTTATTATATTATTTTTTCTGGTTCGATCTGAATTCAAGAGATTTTACATACTCTTCCAGGCAGCCCGCATAGAGTAGGTATGTTTCACGGCACATATGCACGACACAGACCCTATGTCAGTTTGACAAATTTTATATTCTAGTAAAATGACAAATATGTATGTCAAATTGGCATTGAGGCATCCTACCTCAACATAGGTAATAGTCTAAGGTCTAAGACCTGACAACAAATTTCATTGTCCGATTGATAGATCGATATCTACCTCATTGTACTGCCGTTACATCATTAGGAACTGATCGGGATGTCTGGCAGGTTTTTAGTGGTGGGGGCGGCCGCGGTAAGGGTTTAAAAAAACAACGACACATACGATTGATTGATAGAGTGCTGAATTTTTGTGAGGTGGTAAATGATTGCATTGATTTTTTTTTCAACCCTTAACGGCCATACCGTGCTCGCCTCCACCCCAAAAAACCTGCCAAACATCCCGATCAGTTTTTAATCATGCCACGGTAGTACAATAGATTGAGATACATCGATCTATTAATTGGGCAATGAAAGTGTTTGTCAGCTCCGTCTGAAAAAAATGGAACACCCTATATATTGTCTGGGATTTAGATATAGCAATTTTTCTGATTTCAAAAACATATATGAGTTGCATATTTGGATGAAAATTAATTGAGTTATGGATTATCAAAGTTTACCAAAATACCGAATCTTCCATTCAAACTGTCTTTTCATATTTTATTGTATTGAGATCGAACGATTTCAATCTCATAATAAACGCTATGCCATTTCCATGGAGCTTGAACAATATATAAACGTTATTTCATATCCCATTATATTCAACTTATGAAGTGAAGGTTTGTAATGCGGTATTTTGCTAAATTTTGATCATCAATAACTCAACTATTTTCCATCCAAATATGCAACTCATATATATTTTTAAAATCAGAAAAAAAAGTTCTATCGACATGTCCAAAATTATATAGGGTGTTCTATATAAAAAATCATAGTTGATATCCTTTCTGGAAAAACGAATGACGCTGTATATGTAACAACTTCACGAAATAATAGTCTGAGCCGTTTTACACAACTTTTTCATCCAACATTTTTTCATATCTCTGAGAACGAAAGAGTTAAGGGGAGTTTCCATTTTAAGAGGCGCACCCTGTACATTGGTCCCTCCTTATATTTTTACAAAACATGATGTTACATTTATCTTCATAAGGAAATGAGGAAATGAGGAAAGGATATACCTGTGGTCGTGAAATGTACGTGAAACATGCAAATAATTCAGACTGCTTCAAGTAGGCAAGTTAGAGATATCACTTTTTATTGAGTTAAATATGATCCTAGAGTAAATTCCGAGTGGATGCAGTTTCCAAAGCTTTGTGAATGTCTCAGTCATGGTAGATCTGAATCACACAATGAATAAATACAGGTTAACGAAGTCCAGCTCAGATAGTAAAGTCTCAATATTGAGATCCTAGGTATTATACCAGAATACTGGAATAGACGGAGATCAAAGTGTCTTCATTTTGAAATAAAATTTGGAGAGTTTTACATAAACTTTGATATTTGAATGGGACACCCTCATATAGGGTACCTTTTCTCCGATATCTACGGATAAAATTAAAAACCAGAGCCAAATTATAATTTTTTGAAAGAATTTTTCCGAAACTCTTTTTTTGTTCAAAGATTTTGAAATATTTGAAAACATGATGTTAAGATGATCTCAGATCTTTTCAAATTTATAATTCATACAAATTTATAGATGCTTGACTATTTTTGCTGTTTCATTTCCTAGTACAGAGTTTTCTTAGAGAATGATCCCAGCAAAGCTAGTCATTATACGATGGTATAGCATCATAGCTAGGGGCCATTGAACTATATTTATGCACGACCGGACGTAAAGTAGCACTTCACCGCCCGGTTTTGCTGGCGTAAAGTGGCACTTTACTGCCCACGGACTACTTTACCGCCCGGCGTATAGGTAACTTGTAATAAGCATTCCTGTAGAATTCACGACATCGTTGTTCTAGTTGTGATGTTCGAACCCAAAATAAGTTATCTAGCTGTGATGACATGAATTGACAGCAATTGTAATAGTTTACTCCTATTTAAAAAATTTGTTAGTTACCATAGTTACGTTGATTCCATCAATGATGTTCCTACCATGATGTATTTCTATCAATCTTGAGAGGTGTGGAGGAATTCACACTAAAAAATCAACGGTTCATAAAAGCCTATTTTACGCCCTTGATACATAAATAACTATTTCGCTCACTGCCTATGTTATTTCAGGTTATTGTGCGAGTTCTATATTGATGTAAATGGCGGCAAATTAAGAAATATCTCAATCTCCACTACCTATACGATGCTAGATGCTATGATTATTTATAGAAACTCTGCATGTAGGAAAGCACCAGATCTGAACACATATTCGGGCATTTTGAATGAAACAATATTTTTGCACCCGAGTAATATGCTCAATGGAAGGATGATACTAAAAAATATTTATTTTCGCATTCGTATTATAGTACTAATATTAAAGTAGCACAAAGGCTTTTTTATATGAAATACTCCTCTTCGTTACGAAATGATTTTACTAATCGGTGATATCGATTAAAAAAAAAACAATATGAAGAATCCGTGCGAGAGATATTTAGCTTCTTTTTCAACTGGTAAGATATGGTCTGGTCTGATTCGGACTGTTCTGTTCTGTCTAGTCCAGCCAAGTCTAGTCTAGTCTAGTCTAGTCTAGTCTATTCTAGTCTAGTCCAGTCTATTCTAGCCTAGTTCAGCTAAGTCTAGCCTAGTCCAGCCTCGTCTAGTCTAGTCTAGTCTAGTCTGGTCTGGTCTGATGAAGTCTAGTCTAGTACAGTCTAGTGTATTTTAATTCTGACCCACCGAAGCAAAGAACTACTTGATGATCTATCTCAGGAGATAAATGCTATCGAAGGGGAAGATGTTTGTAGGTATTGCTAGAAGTCATATGTTGTAGTTCAGGTACTGTAATTATTGAACAGAGCTCAGTGCAATACCGAATGCCAGTTGGATGAAATATAACCATCGGCCCTTATATCTTGAAACACCCAGAAATCCAGATCAGTGACGAATTGTTAAGTATTTTCACTAAGGGAAGCATTTTTTGACAATTTGATGATACAGATTGAGTTTTTTCAAAATGAATATGGTAGAAAAAAATCCGAATCTGACCAACTTCGATTCAAGAATCAGCATGAAACACCTAGGTACTTCTCCAACCGACCTTTCTCTGGAAAGCTGACTAACGAAAAACAGTCCTTTCGAGTATGGGCTATCTGGCGCCCACATAGCCTCATAGACTGACGCCTGTTTGACCTTCAGCTGACCTTTTATTCTCGGTGTTAGTGCCGGCCCCCAGGCAACTCACCTTGGAGAGACAGCTCAACAAGAGCGTGCTCATATCCTGGACGGCTCCAGACGGGATAGGACCTGGAAACCAGATCGAGAGCTATCACGTCTACGTCGATGGGGTGCTCAAAACGACCATCAAGGCCACAGAGAGGACCAGGGCGCTGGTGGAAGGGGTTGACAGTAACAGGGTGAGTGTGGACCACTTATAAACTACGCAACACTAATTTCGTCGCACCCCAAAATTTTGCCATTGAAGCTTTAGAAATATATCTGGATAAGGGTCAAAGAAGGTCAAGATATATCAAGTCATGCTGAGGTTATTTTGCTTCAGATCAGATATGTCTCACGTCTTTAAGTTGTTAATCGTTTTTATATCGCTGATTCACGAATGTTTGATGAATTTTCTTATCCATCTTTGACCAATGAGTAGTAGAAGAACTATAGTGTTACTTGTTCACATTTCTGAACTCTGATGATGCTTGTTCCACAGGATCCTAGAATGTTGACTCTTCTTGCCTTGTCTTATCCTAGTGCAAACAGTGCAAATAGTGGAGGCTTGAAGAACTTGATTATCTGTGAATGCTTGGACCCCTTATTGTTGCAGCCACTTCTATGTACAGAGGTTTTTGGCGTGGATTTCTGTCTAAAACAGAAGGAGTAATTGTTGACGGGGCTTCAGGAAGCCTGCTTCAGGGTCCTATCTTTTATATTTGGGCCATCAATATTTCATTTTTTCAGCTGAATATGGGTTAAACAACCTGTTCTCATCCTCACTGAACTATCAACAAATTAGCCCATCTATTAAGGTACACCATCTTAAAAGGCAGTGGCCTGTTGGTAATCCACTCAGCAACATATATCAGTATACAGATGTGATTTTTAGGAAATAGATGTTGAACAACTTTTTCATAGCCATCAGTTGAGTCCATTTCAGCGACTTTCAAAATGAATATGACAAAAATGTGACCTACCTGATTTCGCTAATACGATAACATTTAGGCGATAACTGATTAGTTATTATGAATACAAAATCCTGATCTCTAAAGGTCAAATAAAATTTCTATAAGGAAACATGTATATCTTGAATTCTGAGACAAATCAGGCCAGTGTTTGTTTCGTAGGAGATAAAAATGTTTGATTTCTTTCTATCTTTTAGCCCCATCGTATCAGCGTGAGATCGGTAACAGCGAACCGCAGAACTTCCAGAGATGCAGCATGTACTATGATCATCGGCCGAGATACTCATTCGTTAGGCCCCAGCGCAGTGAGAGCTTCTAACATAACTTCCACGTCATCTGTCATCAGCTGGTTACCAGCCAACTCTAATCACCAGCACGTCGTGTGTGTTAACAATGTCGAGGTAAGAAACTTATAAAAAGATTTATGTTTTCTGAAACTAACTATATTTATATACTGGCAATACTTTCACAACAATTTTCAGTTCGGTTGGGAGTGATACCAGTTTCGAACATTTTGTTAGCGTTGGGTTATACCTAATCCCATGCACATGCACAAGATTTTAGTACATCCAGGTTATGAAACAGTTCTTCAATTATTTATAGGTGAGAACAGTCAAGCCTGGCGTATATCGTCACACCATCACTGGCCTGGCGCCCAACACCCAGTACAGGGTCACCGTCAGAGCGAAACACCATCGAGTGGCTCAAAATGTAGCCAACCTGGCAGAAGACCTACCAATGCCTGCTGCTGCGCACACTGATTTCAGGACCTTACCGAAGGGTCTGCCGGATCCACCAAGTGATATTATGGTGGAACCAGGTATGTTATCAAATTAGCTGGGTGTAGTGATGTGTAGTTCATAATATTCTCACACTTACACTATTCCTGATTTCACATATGAATGAATATCCAGCTCTCCACCTTGTTGATAATTATCGTAATATGTATTAATAATCCTGATTTTGAACGTTTCATGTCAAATGATAGATATTTGTCTCTCCAGGTCCACAAGATGGCACACTTCTAGTGACATGGCACCCTATTCTCACACCTCACCACCCAGGCTCAACGATCACAGGCTACGCTGTATACGCCGATGGCAAGAAAGTCACCGATGTGGACAGTCCGACCGGCGATCATGCTCTGATCGATATCAGCAAGCTGCTGGGCTTGAACCCGAAACACGTGACTGTTCGTACGAAGGCTAGGGACAGCCAATCGGCAGACAGCGTTCCCACCGCTATTCCACTGAGCGTTTTGAGAGGTGGGGGAAACGTCAGGTCTAGGCAGCAGCCGCATTCTGCGGTGATGCCGGCGCATATTCGTCAACAGATGCCCAGACAGCAGCAACAGCAACAAGGGCAACAGGTGAGAATACTTGATGGAACTTATATCTTTAGTTATTCATTCGGCAAAGGAAAGTTTGCTCAAAAGTGAATGCTCTGGGAATACTTAACCCTCCAGAAGTGGCGCCAAGTCTGAGAGACCCGACGCATCTATAATCATTCTTCAATTGTCGACAATCAAAGTCAAATCTTCGTATTCCTAGGTACCTTCATATTTTGGTCCCTAGTATCTCTATGTAAGGTTGGAAATGTGTATGTGTCGTTCCAAGGGATATATTGGACAAAAAGTCTGATAGACTAGGCGCCACCTTTGATGATATTTTTTTGTTAGTGATAGTGGACGGCATTTGTTATCAATTGCGTGAGTTATTTCTTATCATGAAAGATTATCCGTTGGTTTTCACTGTTGAAATTTCTAGAAATGAGTTACGAGAGGAAACAAGTGAGATTGCATAATAATATATGTGAACTATCGATAAATTTGATGAATGAATATATACAACGTTGTTTACTGGATGAGAAGGTGAAACTATATTCTTTTGGTGATATTGATGCACCAGGACCACCACCAACCAACCAAGTTTTTCTAGGATCACGAAAGAGGTTTTTTTTTGCACATGAGACTCGAAAACCATATTTTACTGTGAAAAGTGTAAAAAAAATTAACGCCTTTCTCACTTCAGAGCTTGGTGCCCAGCTAGCCTCAATTCACTGAAAAATCACTGAATGATGAGATTTCATTATATGTTTATCGATTTCTGTACGTGGAATTTTTTAACTTTTTGATTTTTTCTTGTGGCAGTGAAATTAATCGATATCAGCATAATTACACAAATTAGTTTTTGTAACGAATCCGATGATTATTTTGAGTAATACGTTCCGTTGCACAATAAAAAGCTTTTTTTCTGTGACGGGAAAAAAGTTTGGCATTTCATCCCTGTTGGCAGGTTATAAAATGTCACTTTTCATAAATTACTTTTTTCCCGTGGGAAAAAAGTGAGTACTTCTTTCCCGGATATAAATCAGATATATATACACTGTTGATGGCTTTTGTTGTGCTATAGTTTCGAAAAATGAGTCAATAACACCGTCTCCGAGAAAGAACTGCAAGTCCTTTTATCTTCCATTCGACTTCGCGGTTACGTGTATTGCTAAATAACCACTGAATTCGCAAATTTCTTGGAATAAAATCACAAAATTGGACTGACAGAAGTGACATCAGATATTTGATTACTTCAAATGAATGATAAAGATGCCTACAACGCGGTGTCCCTACTGTTGAAAACTTAAAATTTCACGTCGATAATTTTCAGATATCAAAATAATGTAATATCTTCTCAATATTGATTCGTCCTTTTTTCTGTCACAAAAAAAAATAGTGTATTATACACGGGAAAAATATTAGATTTCAGCTCACGGTTTGTTGTCTCCCTCCGCTACGCGTCGGGAGACAACACAACCTGGAGCTAAAATCTACTACTTTTTTCCCTTGTATAATAAATAACTAATTTTGAATCATCTCTCATCTTTATTCATCAGCCAAAATATTTGGAATTTTCACTTTTTCGAAAAGTTTGTGAGACCCGGCGCCACCTTTCGTTTCAACAAATAGGGCGCCACTTCCGTAAGGTTTTAATGAAGTTTGATCCGAATGAGAATATTATACGTTCTCCTCGAAATGATCACTTCTGCAGACCTGAATCACTATACTTTATTACCTTCAATATCTCATGCAGGGTTGATAAACAGTTACAATATCCTGATGGAAAAATGATTTGTGATAATGAACTTGGTTGAGAGTCCGTATTTTGAGATGATAAAAAACATGTTTTTTTCTGGATCATACCTATTACACTTACATATTATGAGACTTATATCAACAGACGAAGCAAGAAACAAGAAACAATTGTGTTAGCTAAACATGTCACGTTTCTAAGAAATTTTTTTGTGAATTTTATCGTTTGTGCAGTCTTTTCAGTTAGGTACTATGTATTTACATTTGGTATCAATAACTGGGTTCCATAGAATTGAAATGGATTGCTCAATACTCTAACTTTTATTATTCCACTTAATAATCACATATTTTTTTATCCAGGTTATTGAACCGGACGAAAATCTCAGTGATAAGGAAATCTTCCCGAATTCAAATCCACATCGTCAGCAGGGAGGGATTCCGTCAATCGGTAAACTTATTATTGCATATAATTATTTCCTTTTCATCTGAGATATAAACACTCATGATACACATCCTTCTGATCAGAAAACCACGTCAATACATGCATTTCGTTGACCCATGTACATAGATATATCTGAATGTCTCGGAGAATGGTTGAGTTGATAAATTAATTCACCAAGAAAAAGTCAATAGTATGAAAATCCTTTCCATGATATCGATATTGTTCACGGATATTTCATTTGGTCATGATGTTCAACCATTCCTCGAATTTTGACAAAACGAAGACATTCCAACTTTTTGAATTTGGTAGAAATAGATAAGATATTTTGGCATGATCTGGTTTACATTTTCATTACTTGATTGTTGGGCAGCTTCATAGAAGGAAGTAAGCAAAGAAGGCAGCATTTGTAAGCTCTTAGACTTGTATGCGCTGAGATTCGATATAGATTTGGAAGTAGATCTTGGTGTCAAAAAAGAAATACTAATCATTTTTCTTAGAATACCGTTTCTAAATACTAGCACCACGATGCGTTGCAGAAATTACGAAAGAAAATTACGAGAGTAACTTGTCTGAAGACGAAATGTTGGAAAGACGAAACCAAAGACAATATCAACAGCGTTCGCAGCAAAGGCAGGTGCAGCACCAAAGGCCGGAGCAGCAACAGCAACAACAGCAACCGCAGCAGCCGCAACAACCCCAATCTCAACAACAGTATTACCAACAACAGCAAGGTAAAATTCACAGGAAACAACACAATTGGCCAGAATGCTTCCAGTTTCTACAACATCTCCATTTCATCCATCAATTACTTTCTATTGTGTCCACATGAAAATTTTCATTCGTTCTTTCTTAGCACATATCCACCTCTGACATAGCTTCACATGAATACACACAATCCTCAAGGTAAGGTTCTAGTCCTATAAATGGTTTAGAACTGTTATGTTACATGCATGTTACATTGAACAAATTATATAGACAATCATTAGCTCAATAGGCGATAGTTATCTATAAGAAATTTAGGTGTAGGTAAATACACTTCCTAGGTGGCAGAGTGATCTAAGAAACTTATATAATATACCTGTTTTTTTTTCATTTCATCATTTTTAGGTTCTTCAGAGTCATCTTGAATATAACGTCTTGTGACTGTGATATTTTGACATCACATAGGGTCTCTTCGGCGTTATTTCAGGACGTCCACTTTGTCATTTAGTACTAGAAAATTACGTCAATTGGAGTCACTCTGCTACTTGGGCTATAGAAATTAGGAGTAGGTCATCACTTATGAAACATCATCTCACATCTCAAATAGTCATTAACACAGTTATTAGATATAAATGGTTAGAAGTCGAAACTTGTGCGAGGTTGAGAAGATCCTAACCTATATTTTATAGTATAGAAGAACAACTTTTAGGACGCCGAGATGTTGCATTGAGTTGGCAGAGCATGAATTAATATTGGTACACAGTCAGTAGAAGTCGAAGAAGCCATATTTTACTGATAACGAATATAATAATATCGATACAAAGAAACATGCTATACAGAGTATCTCTTGACAACATACAGGGTGTCCCGAAATTACCCTGTCAAACTTCACCTGTGGCTTCTACGACCAGAAATAGGAAGAAAAGTAACAATGAACATGAGTCGAGGAATGTCTCCTAAGGGAGCAACGGGCCTCTAGGAGGGAACTCCTGAAGATATTTTTTGAATATTTTTGAAACTTCATGTGATAAAATGATGCATTTCGGTAAAAGAACTAAACTTGTAATGCCCAATGCATAGAAGGAGAAGTCATTCTGAAATTTTATTCAGTTCTGTAATGATACATTAAAGATTGCTCAAACTGTTTTATATGAATATTTTTCTACAATCCAATCTCGGATTATGGAAACACACACATTTTAACAGAAAAAAGGTCCTCTTGTTTCGTATCAATCAGATGTATCATTTTCGAATGAAATGGAGTTAAAAATATTGGTACACTCACATCTCATGCATAACGTTGCCAATTTTCTGATCATAGTGGCTATAAGAAAATCAACTACTTAATTTTCACATAACGATTTCATAGAAGCGCGTGAAATAGGAAAATGATGAGAAATAACTACTTCAATTTATGTGCATTCTTTTCCATAAGGCAAAAAGACCCTACTCAGCTACTACAGACCGATCGAACTGCTAACTATTATTTCAAATATCATGGAGCTCATGGAATACCTGGAACATTCAGGTATGATCAACGATAGGCAATATGGCTTCCGTCATCAGAGATCAACTAGTGACCTGCTCGCTTTACGACTCACATATATGGCAGCAACCTATTGAAAAATATGGTGAAACCTTAGCCGTGGCACTTGATATCTCCAAGGCATTTGATCGAGTCTGGCACCACGGACTCCTCACCAAGCTTCCATCTTATGGCTTGCCTTCTCACTCCTGACTCTCTTATCATAAATGCTGGTGTTCCGCAAGGATCAATTCTAGCACCAACAGTATTTCTACTCCAAATCGACGATTTGTTGGAAGCAACTTCATGTCCAGTACACAGCTTCGCTCCATACCGCCCTCTTCCAGGGCTCCAATACCAGCCAGGCAAATCAGTAACGAACGAGGAAGAAATGTTGACAACATAAATATGCCTTTTCTCTAGAGAAGCCGATCTCACTGTGCCCAACATAAGCTTGTAACCATACCTTTGAAGACATCCATTTCGATGCTTGGTATTACTATCAGCAATAACCTTTCTTGGGAAAATCACGTGAGATCGATTGGTAAAAATGCATCCCAAAAACTTGGTTTTCTGATTCGGGGCAGGAGCTATTTCACTTCCAGTCAGCTGCTCATGATCTATAAGGCACAGATCCGAACTGTCCTGGAATATTTTTCCCATATTTGGAGTGTAGCACCCCTGAAACTGTTGGACTCCGTCCAAGAAAGGACAATTCGTCTCGTGGGTGATGCCTCGCTCACAAACTCACTCACTTCTCTGGAACACCGTAGAACAGTTGGCGATCTGGCTCTATTTCATAGATATTTCCATGGACGATGCTCTTCTGAAATATCAACAATTGTTCCTTCCTTGGCAGTCCCCGCGAGATTAACCCGTCGAGTTGAGGCTTCGCACCCCTTCGTGGTCACTTTGGAGGCCTGCAGAACATCTCTTTCCAAAGACCCGTTCATGCAACGAACAGCGAGGCTCTGGAACACATTGCCAAGGAAGGTGTTCCTTGAGGCATAATACCTCCAGAAATTCAAGTAGAACATCAATTCCTACCTTATTTCCCATGGTTCTTATGTTGTTCTCTGAACATTACAGGATATCAGTTTTCGTGGGAACCAGAACATACAAAAAAATATCCATCACGATTGATTGCAATGTTATGCATAATATCTGAGATGTAACAATATTTTTGAATCGTTTTTTCTCGAAAATGATACATCTGATCGATACGGAACATGAGTACCAGTTTTCTGTAGAGGTGTGTATGTAGGTCGTAGCTCCTTCAGGAGGCATTTCCAAACATATATTTGTTGAAACTTTTCCTTCTATTTTTTGTCGTTGATGCCGCTGGTGAAGTTTGGTAGGCTAAATTCGGGACACCCTGTATAGTGACCGAAGAGATTCATTCGATCAACCAGTACCTCTTCTGATCACAAAATCCTTCAAGACATCCCATTTTATTCTCACCCTACTGTACCGCCCTTTCCAGCCATCTCCAGAGACCCAACCTCGCGCCAGATGCCCCAGCAGATGCGCGACCAGCAGGCCCAAGGCGGTCGAGGCGGCAACACCGCCAACGCGCCCACCAACCCGAACAATCCGCCCATGTCGCAGAAGCGCGCCCGCTGGTTCGTGGCCCTCTTTGATTACGATCCGGCAACGATGTCGCCCAATCCGGACGCTTGCGACGAGGAGCTGCCCTTTTCGGAGGGCGACACCGTCAAGGTGTGGGGGGAGAAGGACGCCGACGGGTTCTATTGGGGCGAATGCAGAGGTGAGTGGGCACCACAGAACTCATAATATTTATATCACACGACTAGAACGCGTGATCCTATAGTTTCATACAAAACTTCTGAAAAGAACATAGGCATTGGCATTGGAATAATTACATAGAGTGGATGATAATTTTTGTCGGTTACTCGACCGAAAAGATAGGTACATATAATAATGAAGATGATGGAAAGCCCTAATTTCGAGTGACAATGGAAAAATGAAAAAACTCCACCGCCCCGTGTGAGAGTCGAAGTCACAACCTCTGGGTTACATGCCCAACGCTCTGCCAATTGAGCCAACGGGTCGTCCGTCGATCAATCGGCAGGGAGGTCGAGTTCTGATTACACACCAAGCGGCAGAATCCTTCCAATTCCCGAAGTCACTCGAAATCATGCACTATACGAAGCATCGCTGGCAGGATGGTACTGAGTAACCGACAACAAGGAAAGACAATGCCAGAGGACGAACGGGGAAATATGGAGACTGTATAGTACCCACCAGGCGAATGGCTTTTCTCTGGATGGAATCTAAGAGCATCAGCGTATGTTTTGGTGCTAGAATTGATCCTTGCGCAACACCAACATTTATGATAAGAGAGTCAGATGAAACTCCGTCTACCACTACATGGAGAGACCTGTTTGAGAGAAAACTAGCAAGACCGTGGTGCCAGACTGGATCGAATGTCTTGGAGATATCAAGTGCCACGGTTAAGGTTTCACCATATTTTTCAATTGATTGGTGACGTAGGTGAATAGATCTCCAGGTGATCTTCGGTGGCGGAAGCTATATTGTCTATCATTGATGATTCCTGAGCTTTCCAGATATTTGATGAGCTCAGTGTTGATGGCTTTCCTCATCACTTTGGAGATTACTGATAACAGGGCAATAGGCCTGTAGTTGTTGGACAGGTTTTTGTTTCCTTTTTGGGGATTGGTTGGACTTTAGCAATCTTCCAGCATTATGAAAAGATACCCGCTTAGTACAAGATGATAAATAACTTGCAGAGAATAGGTGTCAATTCTGGTGCACATTTTTTGAGTATAATGGATGGAATTCCATCAGGGCCGTTAGGCCTTATTCGTTTCGAGACCAAGCAAAATGCGTCTGATAGAGCGTTGACGGAAGACGATTTGGGGAATTCGACTGCGATATCGTTGCTAAAGTACCGTCAGCGTTGGAGAGTGGTGGAAATGGACTATTAGTGACATTTTTCCCAGCTGTTTTTTGCGAGGGACCAAAACGAACGGGATCCATTGGGACAATCTATGAGTTTCGATCTCATTTTGACATTGTATGTTTTTCTTTTTATGCATCTATTGTTTATCTGCAGCAATTCCTGGCTTCAGCGTATCTTGCTGTAGTTAGATCAATAATATTATCATTTCACTGACGACTCAATATGTTTTGAATGAACCAGTTTATACATAGTATAGATTCATTGACAGAACGTGTGCCATCTGCAGTTATCTGCCACTACATTCCATCTAATAGTATTTACAACTAAAGTAAGTTTGACCACTATCAACTAGAAAAGGAAAGAAGGAATAATTGACTTCACTTTGAGTAATATGGGCCTCCACCAAAGATCAACTGGCTGCTATAGAATATAGCATGATAGTTTCCGGACGAGATGTTTGAGTTCAAAATAGTATTCACTATATTTGTGGAAAGTTTTCAGAACATATATTTTCTACGATTTTTTTGTATTCATATAGGTAGGAGAGGTTATGTGCCGCACAACATGGTCATGGAATTAGAAGGAAATCAGAACAGGGACAGGTGGGGAGATATATGTGCCAATCTACCCGTGAAACGTATGGTGGCTCTATATGACTATGATCCACAGGAACTTAGTCCTAATGTTGACGCCGAGGTGAGGATATATAACGAATTATTCACCATTTATTTGAGAACACACTAAATGCAATAGACGGTTGAAGATAGGTTCACTTCTCTCATGGCCGATCTTGAAAAAAAAACCATAATTGAAATAGCGATTAAGTATCTGCCCCAATAATAGTTAAAGCCTCCAGAGTAATTTTTTAATTTAATCACTTCGGAAAAAAAAAGAAGTAGGTGGAAACGAGCCTGATGGTATCTTTGGCTTATCAAGCACGCACGTTACTCCATTGGCCATTATTTTTCTTTTGAGTTCAGGTACAAAACAGATTTATAGAGGTAGGATAAGCCTCACCACACGGATTATCTGTTGCATCGCATCCTTATGGCATGGTCGAACATTTCGAGTAGTATTGAATTCCTGTAATGCTTCCGCATGGATTATTTATTGCGAACTGTCTCTAGATAGATCAATCCATTTGTGCATTTTGGTTGCGCAGAAGACTAAAACGTCAATGTCATTTGTGATCAAGTCACTGAATAGCAAAGAATCTGAAGGGTATTTACCATCTAGTAATGAATTTGGGCCTTCGAAGTGCCCACCTGATGTAAGGATAGATATTTGTCATTTTCTTCTAATCATCTGAATAACTAATCTCAGAAGACGAATTCTAATAATTAATATTTAAGACACTGAATTATGAAGTTTCATGTCTGATTCTTGGATATTTTGTGTCTAACAATCATGTCCGCCAAAATATTTTTTTCACCCGCCGTAATTTTTTTATATATAAAATGTATCCTATGTTCTTTCTAATACATCTAAAAATAAAACTTCAAAATTTCATGATAATTGGTTCTGTAGTTTTGGCGTGACATACTGACAAACAAACTTACATGAACATTTTTTATAATATTAGTACGGATAATTATACATCTCTTTACCTACACACAATGTGATGTCAAATACGATGTACTTCAAGTCTCTAATGATAATTGAAGAAGATAGAAAGCCTCAAAGTGTGACTTCCACGCTGGTGACTACACCCTTGCGAAGAGTCAACTTTTTTCACTCAAGTAATTTTTCAAAAAATATAATTTTCAGGAAGAAGGTTCTTTTTGTCTTAGTTGAGTAATTTAGTAGTTTAGGAAGTTAGTAGTTTCCTTTTTCAAGCCGCTGCGGCAACAGACACGTTGTTGTGCCTGTAATCAATTTCTTGCAGACACGCATACATTGTTCATTGTCAGAAATAAGATTCTGGTATGAGGAAGTTGAAAACAAACAACAATAATGAAATAATAGGTGACAACAACAACAACAACAACAACAAAAATCTAACAAATCTAAAAATGCTAAATCGATCAAATCATAAAAATAGCCACAGGGACTCATCAGTAGATGGCAAAGTATCAATTTTATCCATTTCGTAATAAAATCATGTACCCTTCTGAAGGGGTGGATCGAAATAATTCCACTGGTGACATCTATAAATCTATATGAGATATCCAAACATGAAATTCGATAGTAAAATACGAACCAGAAATGCTCGGTCAGCAAGGATTTTTGAAAAACTGCAAGAATAAACTACCCCTCTGAAGGGGTGAATCGAAATGATTCCACTGATGGCATCTATAAATCTATATGAGATATCCAAATATGTAATTCGATGGTAAAATACGAATCAAAAATGCTCGGTCAGCAAGGATTTTTGAAAAACTGCAATAGTAAACTACCCCTTCGATGAAGTGGATCGGAATAATTTTACTGCTGGCATCTATATATTTATATAGAATTCTCAAATATGCAACTTGATGAAAAAATTCGAACCAGAAATGCTTGGTCAGCATATTTTGATAATTTTGGTCAGCAAATTATATTTCCCCATATAACAGCACTGCATGAAACTTCAAAAAGAATTTGGCTATAGCCGAATCTTGCTAAGGAATACGCCCTCTACCGTTTTCTAATATAACTAGCTAATGGGCCATTGATTGCTTTGTTCACATGTGTTTTATATGAGAAATAGTTGTGTTTAAATAGTCTATAATTTTGTTTGAGGAATTTTATATACGTTATTTATTTTTATCTTAAGCAGAAAAATTCCCGAATATAGCTTTCATACCTTTCCAGAATCAGGACAACCCTAAGTTGTATTTGTAACTAAGTTGGGAAACAATGAAGTGATCCATAGAAGAAAGATGTGAATTCATAACTCAAAAATTGGAAGAAAAGTGCATGAGAATATTATGAGACATTATTATTTCCACTTTACTGAAAATTTACCCATATATTTCCATATAATAGGTATATGTCTATTATGAATATAATACCTACATCTTGGGGTGATAATAAAAAACAAACAAATTTTCAACTGATTATATCTTTCATCATAATACTACTCATGAACAGTAGAATTTATAAACAGTAAAGAATTTCATCAACCAGAACCCTGGATTTCACATAAAACATGTAACATTTTATTAATATAATTTTCTTTCATGACATAACATATTCTTCAAGAACTCAAAATCAAATTCTATCAATAACCAAAATAAATTCAGAATAATGTGATTGAAAGATGAATATGTAACCAAAAATGTATTGTTTAGATTGAAAGTAGAGCCAGCCCCAATTGTATCTGCCCATAATAATTATGTAGCTTCTTCAACTATATAAATTCACCATTTCCTTGGACTACATATAAGTGATTTTTTCGAGAGCTTCTATGATAGTCTTCCTACTATGTACCTGTGAAATGATTTTATCAAAACATAATAAACCACTGGAAAACACGAAGTTCAAAAATACACAAATCATGAAGCTAAACGTTTGAAATATCAAAACGAAATGAACATAAACACCATTACTGAACAATGTAAACAATCTGTCAATGGCCCATAGAGTAGTACCGACATTCGCCGTTCTGGTGCTACGATCTTAACCTCAGTTGTCTATAGTCACTGCATTTTCAAGCAACGATATTGTCCTTCCTCATATCACCTTATAACCTTCTGATAACCTTGAGATTTCAAGGATTCGTCGGTATAGCTAGACGCTTGTATCTCTACCCGACCCGCTTTCTGCCCCCAACTGCAGGTGGAGCTGAGCTTCGCCACCGGCCAGATCATCAGCGTGTACGGCGACATGGACGACGACGGCTTCTACATGGGCGAGATAGATGGCGTGCGCGGATTGGTGCCCTCCAACTTCCTTGCCGAGGCGCCTGAGCAGTACGGCGGTCAGGCGGGGCAGCCGCAGCAGTACGGCGGGCAGGCGGGGCAGCCTCAGCAGTACGGCGGGCAGGCGGGACAGCGGGGAGGGCAGAGAGGGGGTAGAGGAGCGGGGCCTGGAGCTAGGGGGCCTCCCCCGCCGCCCAGGGAGAGCCAGATCCGCGGGAGGAACAAAGGTGAGTGCGGGGTGGGGAAGGAAGTTTGGGCGGCTGGAGGGAGGTGTCCTCGGGTGGAAAGGCGGGTGCAGGAATTTTTCCGGATTTGTGAATAACGTTAGGCTTATGAAAATTTGTTGTATGCACTTGTTGTTTTTTATAGTACGAGACCTGATGAGAAATCGAATTTGTTTTTGCGTAATTTCCTATTGAAGTTAAATATTCAGAATATGTTTCCGGTTTGAGGGCAAGGGGAAGCGGATGCGTTGAAAAAAGATTTCTTGATTCAAATTCTTGTTACCTCTATATATTTATGTAAAGTTTATTTGAACTCTATTTGATTTAACGATTATTTACAATTTTGTTTAACAGTAGATATATTTTCCTAGGATAATGTTTCTTATTCTTATGAGGTATGTTTTCTTCAGTTAGGTACTTTTAGTTTATTTCATTCTTCAATGGAATACGTATTTCGAGAGACAATCAATTTGGTACTTACGGCCATTCTTTATTCTTATGATATTTCTGTTTTCATGTAGGTGTATTGTTTTGAGAGAATGAATAATTTTTTGAAATTCGTTGTCATAGTTAGCTGCCCTACTTTACCTAGTTTATGTCTTTTTCGTAATATTTTCAAACCACACTCGGAGTGGATGTTGGTCTGAAAGATCGCCATTTCCATTTATTGCAAATTTTTCAATTTAAGAAGAAGGCCCTTCCTGGATTTATTTCTGGCAGCACCCATGGTTGAAGACCCTCAAAAATGCAGAAAACGGCAAACAATTTCAAAGTAGCCTTTCTTCCCAACCGTTAATCTTTTTTTTTTATCGCTTGGAGCGCACGAAAGGGAATCCCTATAACGTTCAAAGAACATCGTGCGTTCCTAAGGAGGATAGGGACAGGAGGTAAGTATTGGAATTTTTTTTGAACTTTTGGAGATTATATGTTGTTGGGAATACTTCCACAGGCAATGAATTCCAGAGCCTAGCCGTTCTATGGATGAAGGAGTCTTGATAAAGTGCTGTTCGACATCTTTCGAGGTTGACAACGAAAGGATGATCATTACCATAGATTATTATCAGCAATGATGCTGTGGTATAGGATTTTATATTCAGTTTATTATCACTTATAATTACACGAGAGCTTTTTTTTGTCGGTATCAATAAGAATTTTGTTGCCTGGCAATTTGACGAGTTGAGTTGAATTACCTAATGGCAATAAAATTCGAATTATAAATGCCAAGTTCACTTCGACTAAACAAAAAGATAGAGTGTAATTCGGTAAGACAATTTAATGCATCAAACATTTGTTTATGGCTCGTTGTCATGCTTTCAAAAGTTAGGTACCGTTATTGTCGCTGGAAAAGTTAGGGCAAACCTTTTTCGCTCATACATGAATTGAATTGTCTATGCTATTGAAGGAGATAAATCAAAATGGTGTATGCGAGAAAATATAGGGTTGTCCAAAGAAACCGGAATTTTGTTTTCGAAAAATAACTATTCAATCGAGTTTGGTCTTCATAGAAAGAGAATGTCAACGTCATATTTATTGAATTGTTTCATATAACGAAATGACGGACAAACCGAAACTTGGCCGAACTTGAAAACTAAAAAAAATCCGTCTAAAAATAATGGTATTAAACAGGATGAAGACAGGTGTGTTTCCACATCTGGATTCTTCTGTTTAGAAAATAACATTAAAACGTAGATGATATCTTAATCGTTTCAAATTTGCCCGGAAAGAATCTTCATTTAATTTAAAGTAAAAAAAAAAATTAAACTGAATGAAAACTAGAAACAATTGTTGGGGAAAATAAAATATATGTATGCGTAATGCATTGATCGGAAACGAAATTCCGTTTTCTTTAACAACTCTACATTTCAGTCATTATTTGAAAGGCAGGTTAGTTTGTAGCCCTGATCTCGATGCTATTGATGAACTTCGTTGGACCAATGTTAGAGATGCAACCTTTTAAAATCATTGTATGCCTTTCTTGAATTCCCTATCACTGAGCAATTAGGGCTAAAACCAAATGAAAACTCATCTGTGCGGAAGAAAAGTCAAGTAGGTAAATAATCGGAAAACACTCATTTTCCATTGGACACCAAAACCTCCAGTCCGTACCAATATATGAAATGATTTTCCAATCATGTACAGGATTTTTCATCCATGCTATTGATATTAGTCGATGGAAATTGTTAAATTTATATCAAAAATTCAATTGCTGATAGCTCCTTGTGTAAGGATATTTACTTTAAAATTTGAACAGCATATATGAGGGGCCAGAATATCATCACACACTTGCAAGGTATTTCATGCTTTTTTGTATTCTGAGATTCATACACATTTTTCAAATCGTTCATTGCTATACAAGGTGATTTTGAAATGAAAGTACATATAATGGACATATCGATATGATACAGTCTATAACGAATTGATATCTCCAAGATATCAGATGTTTCCTATGCCTTCTAATCAACAAGATCATCCATCTTGTGAATTGAAAAAAATGAAACTATGTACAAAGATGACGTCAGAAATGCTACATTAGTATTGCCTTATATCTCATTTTGATCCTCATATTTTTTTCCGTGATGCTATTCGATTGTATACCGTCGTTTAATAATTTGGTATGGAGGTATATGTGTTCATTTTGAAGTCACCTTCTCAATATCTATACCTACATACTTATCCGCAACTCAGGTGAAACTTTTTATTTGCAGAATACCTTCCACTGTACATTTTGATGAGGCCAACAATAACTTGATATTTTTCGTTTTCATGAATTATACGATTTTTCTGATAATTGTGCAAATTTTTTATGTTCAACGCAAGCGTGTGATGTGAAGATTCATTTTTTGTACTCATTTGGCTGTTACCTTTTGAAAATGCGATACGAAAAATGGATCAGCTTTAATTGTGTTTATGTTCGGACTTGCACTAAACGAAATGTTTGCAATATTGCTAGCTCTATCTCTATCTCTTTTATGCTGATTTTTGACACAAAAGCTCGTTATTTTCATATGCATGATTCTTGGGCTGGAATGTGAAATCAATATAACTGGAGTCGTAATTCATGAAATGCTGTATGAGATAATAAAAATAATGTGAAATTTACAATGTTTCGAATCAAATATTTTCAAAATGTACTAAAATAGAACTTTTTTTTTGGAGAAATAAATTTCGACTCTTCGACTCCATTGAGCTAATTTGTAATTCATCCAAAAACAGAAACTATAAAATCACATTGCTCAAAAATTAGTCTCGCAATAATTGGGAATTTTTCTTTGACATTCATATTTCACCATCTATATCACCAGATTAAAAATTGAAGCTGAAAAATATAACGAACATTCTAACGACAAAAGTTTTCTGTGTGAACATGTTGTTATAGCCAATTATATATTTTTAAAACAACAGAAATATCACTATGTTCATTTGACAAGATTTGAGGAGATTTTAGGGTAGGTATACAGGATGATTCACGTTGGGTGTTTATCTGAAACATTCCAATTCGTTTTAGAATAATAACTTCAAATTTGGTATAACTACGCAGCTATATCGTACAATATACAATGTATCTGTTGTGAAGTTGTATACCCAGGTGTAGGGATATTTTATATGGAAGTAGTAAACAACAAATGTTGAATTCTATATGTGAGTTCGGACTAGATAGTGGTAGGATGCAGCAGAAAAATAGAGAAAAACGAATATATTTCTGTAAAATTATCAATTTTTGACGATTTAGTAACTTCGATCTTTCCATACTGTGAGGTGCCAGAGAAGATTTTGTTACATTTTCTATCATAGTCTCAAACGACATTGATGGAATTTTGAGTATTTTCAATTATTCATATTCCACGGTCAATTCTGATATATATTTTTGTAATAATCAGCCAATTACCAAGAATTCAGATATAAGTTTCAATTATGGCGAGAACCGTTCATTAGAGCTCAGTTGAAGCTCAATCGTGGTTTCAACAAAATTGAACAATGAATTCAAGAAATGGAAAATATCAGACAAAGAATCACCGAGTGGCGTGAAAATATGGATAGCGTAGCACTGGATCAAAAGCCTGAGATAGACCTATTTGAAAATAAAACTACAAATAGGATTTCCATGAACAAAAAAAAAACTATCGTAGAGTCATTACTGAAAAAAAAAAACATTTTCTATTTCTTATCTACACCACCCTCGTATACTGAGCACTTGAAGACCTATGTCTCTACATTAGTCGTTATGATATCGAGAGGGTTATTCCGCAACCCCTGTACATATAAGTCTGTCAAATTGACTAGCAAACCAAGCAACTGTCATGAACACCCAATATAATTTTCTATTGAACTTTCCATGAATGAATAGTATTTGATACAGTAATTGATCATTCAAAATCTCCAGATATAGGTACTCTTCTTCGATACCTGAAACATCTACAACATTTCAGACCAATATCTATTAAGGTTAGGAATATTGAAATATCGAAGAACTTTGATTACATTTTTACTTAGAAGGAAAATTTCGCCAGAATCGTTTTGAAAATAACGAGTATTTTCGTGTTTAGAAATGCAGCGCTGACTGTATGTTGTTTGTCTGTCTGTTTGGTCTAGATGCCTGCCTACCTGTGTATACCTCTCAGTTAGACTCGCTCAACACGTCTACGACACCGAACACTATCACCGAGCACCAGCAGGTATTTGAACGCCCTGTATACTATTACTTTACCCATTTATCTATTCTATCTGATAGCTGTATCTATCTGTCAGCTTGACTACCCTCCTCATTCTTCGATGTTAAGCCAATAATGTGTCTTGCATGTTCATGTCAGTGTTGTTTGTTTGTTGTAGATTTGGATCGAAGTGTGGGTAGCAGTTTTTGTTGTGAGTAGATTTTGTTTCATGTGTAAATGAAACAAGGACTAGCATGGGTGAGGGTGTTATCGGTGAAGACGAACAGGTTATCATCAAGTTATTTATATCGAAGACTGGAACCTTTGGCACGATGATACACTACACTGTTTTACCACCAACCAAACCGTTTTTTTGAGTTTTAATCTTCTCCTGAAGATGTTAACATAGTTAGCGAAACACGTGTCGAGGCGTTAAAAAAACGGTTTGGTTAGTGGTAAAATAGTGTAGTGTAGGTATCAAGTTATTTTGAAAAAACATTTTTTCTGTGACGGGAAAAAAGTTTGACATTTTCTATAAACTTTTTTTCCACGGTAAATAATGAGTACTTTTTCAGCGGATATATTTACACACACTGTTGATAGCTTTTTGTGCTAGTTCTAAAAAATAAGCTAATAACACCGTCCCCAAGAAACAACTGCAAGTCCTCTTATCTTCCATTCCACTTCGCGGTTACGTAAATTGCTGAACAACCACTAACTATCTTCTCGATATTGATTGTTCAATTTTCTGGTCACAGAAAAAATAGTGTGTCATACACGGGAAAAATATCAGATTTTAGCTCACGATTATTTGTCTTCCTCCGCTACGTGTCGGGAGACAACACAACCTCGAGCTATTATCTACAACTTTTTCCGCTTGTATAATAAATAACTATTTTTAACATCACTTGAAACAAAAATGGTATTCTGTTACTTATGAATCTTATTTCATCAGGACTATTATTGCTCTTTTATCCTCAATGTATAAATTTATAAATAATATAATATACACGGTGCCGTATAACAGTCTAACTCTTCAATCGGAATACAGATTTCGTCATTGTACTTATTGCATATGTTATGTTGATATGTATGGAATTGATAGTTTTCTTCCGTATTGTCAATGAAAGGTATACCAGTTAGATTCGACAGCTCTATTACACCAATACTTTGAAACCAAGATAGTTAAAAACAATCGCTGTTCTTTCTTTTATATACTTTGCGGGAGTTGTTCACTAAGAAGTCCTTATCGAATGAATACCAAACTTTTCGCTCGTTCTGAACATAGGCCATTCTGAATACTTGTTGTAGAAAATACTATTTAAATGCAATGAGTTATAGTACAGGTACTCAATGGTAATAGTATAGGTTGAACGTTGTATATATTGTGGTCCAATTCGAGTTTCCTTCGTGAAGCAAGCAGCTTTCAGTAAAAATGAAATACCTACGTGTTCTCAAAATCACAAATGTCATATTTTGAATTGTCTTGGCCGTTACTTGACGGAAATCTATAGTTAGAGAATTACTCTAATTAAGGAAATTAAAGATTCTATTGATGAAATTACTCAATCACACGACATGTTCCGCTAACACTGTAGCTACTGCAGGTGAAATACTGGTACAATTAACAGTAATACACCTGAAGAAGCTACTGTTTTAGCAAAACATGTCGTGTTATTGAGCATTTGGTGAAAATCTTATCGATTGTGAAGTTTCTTACAACTTCAAATGTTTGCAATAATACCTAACGGATGACACCGCCTTGTTGAACAGAAATGTGAAACACACAAGTTTCCCTTTGGTGCATTCCAACGTGGTTGAGCTGTAGTTGAGCGATTTATTTTATGAGTGATATACCAAAGGAATAAATTGAAATTGGATCACCCCTTATATTAGAAATATTATATGTATTGATTTGTTATAATGAAAGTATAGTATCGACAATAACTGCATGTAACTCTTTTTTGGGAGGAGCACGATTCATGTATAGGTACCGTATTCATTTGGAAAATATCATATTCATATTATGTATATTATAACTTTGTTGATAGCCCTTTAATTTTTTTCATAATGAGTAACATATGCATGCACGAGGATTAGTTAATCATCAGTGAGATATAATTGAAGTTGTATTGTGCAGTGATAGCACCCCAACTCCTAACCTGGAAATATAGGTGTCCATCAATACAATAATTTACACTCCCAAACTCCATGAGCAGATGAAATTCCAAATGAATGAGGAAAAGTCAATAGTTTGATCATACTTCCATGACGAACAAAATGAATGGTTCGGGGTCTAATACACAGAATATTGGCCTTAGTAACAAGGAGATGAACTAGAATAATTGGATGCATATTGAATTATATCATTCACCTACTCTCATGTAAGAGTACGCTCTGAAAAAACTTTTCAGCTATTCTAATTTCAGCTCCTTATCAAGTTTCCATTGAGATCTCATCAAAGCCCTTTCAAAGATATAACTTGACACATCTGTCGACTTCTCAGGTGTATTCTATTTGGGAATTACACTTCACCTCCTTTTTTCTTACCTTCAGATCATCTGAAAATATCCATACTCGTTATTATAATATGATGAAAAAATAGTTATTTGTTTAACTAGGCAGCAAAGTAGTAGATTGACTGCCGAGGCTGAATTCATAGCCGAGCGTAGCGAGGCTAGGATTTCAGCTAAGGCAGTCAATCTACTTTGCTGCCGAGTTGAACATATAATTTTTTCCCCGATTGTTCATAATGATATAGGAGGATATTGTATTTGCAAATTATTACAATTCTCACAATCTCTTTATGTTTCCTGTATTGTTCAATTAAAATAAAATTTGATAGAAATCGCAGTTGTTGGAATGGTTGGTTGCTATGGAAATGTCCATAATAATTATTATAGTTTGACAATTCATGAAATTTCTGACAGTTGTGCGAAAAAACATCGGTATATTTAAATTATTATATAATGGACAGTGATAGCGCCCTGGAAGTACTTACTCCTCCAGAAATAAGGGAGGTGGCAAAAAATATTGAGTTGAATTTGTTGCCGGAGAAGTCTCGGATGAAATATGAAGGAAATTATAAACGATTTATGGATTATTAATTTTGCTGACACATATCAATCAGTAAAGTGACCATTTTGCTGCCTAGGCAGCAAAGTACCCACTCTTCTGCCTAGGCAGGAAAAGTAATACTTTGCTGATTGATATGTGTCAGCAAAATTAATATTTGCTGCCAATCGGAGAAAAATGTCATTTTCTTCCATCTCAGAATGTATCAACCACTTTTCAACCACACTTTTGACCAACCGTCTATTAATAACAAACTAAATGAAATCTTGTAGACTTTTATTGGTTCGAGTACGAAGTAATCCACAGGCAACAAGATGACCGTAAATTGACGTCTAGTTTGCGTCAGTTAGATGACGTCATGGGTTGGCGTCATATGACGTGATTAAGGCACAGCCCAATGACGTCATATTACTCACTTCTACTCACGTCAGTCACTTCTAAGGGTGACGTCAAAATGACGTCGGAATGACGGTCAAATTTGGTAGTAGAACGTGAGAAAGTTTTCTCAAACATGGTGATATGATATTATACACCACTGGCCTCTGATGATATCTCTTATTGATTATGCATTGTTGTAACTGTTTTTCAAATTGAATTTGTCGGCGAGAAGTAAACAGACCAAGAATGGCTTGATTGCATTGTATCGAATGTTGATGAATTCAGCTTCACTTCGTTGAGTACCTAACGTATATATTCATGTATTCTTTTTCAGTCAACAGGAAGCTAAATATCAAATTTTTGGAAGACTTTCTAAAACATGTATTTCACCGAATTGGTACGTCATACCAACGTGATTTTTGACGTCATACACACGTGACTGCAACGTCAAAGAAGTGAGTCGAAGTCATGTGGACGTCATCATTATGATGTCTTGAAGATTGTGACAGTGGCGTCACTAATTGGTGTGGGACGTTACTCACTGATAGCGTTTTCCACTCGCCGATTTACAGAGCGCACTAGCTCAGAGCAAGTACAAAGTGGCACTGGCTCGGTTATTCCATAAAATGCGGTTCCAGCACAGAGCAGTGAAATAGAAATAGAGAGTTGGTGCGACCTTCTTGTCATCAGAAATGTCAGAATAATTCTTTTGTCGATCAAAAAGTTGAATTATTGAAAGTACATTTGGTTCCGTTGGTCCACATGAAATGTATTCATCTACCTCTTATTGTGGTTTCCCTGTGAACACTACCAGAAACCAGCCAGAAACAGTCTTGTATATGAATGTTCATTGTCAATGATGTTCAATTGAATCATTCGACAATAGTGATGTAGCATTGAAGTGTCGTTCACGAAATTAGTATTTTTCATCATTACTGAATCAATAATCAAATATGTTTAATACCTGCACATCTGAATAGCTTTCTTTAACTTTTAGGTAATTTTGAATCTTCCATAAACACTGTTTCGTAATGAAGTACTTCTGTATCTCAATCATAACTTCTTCATCATCGCTTGTATCCGAAGTATATATGATTTCGGAAATTATTGTTATAATAGTAATTCACTTCAATGAGACATTCTGTTGTGGATAGCGACATATCAAGATAGTCTTATAATTTTGATGACCCTGTGTTAATTACATTTTTGATTGATGTCAATATATTGTTTTTTAAAATAATTTTCGCTGCTGACATTAAAAGTCATTCAATTGATAAATAAAGTTATTCTTTCTCTTCAAATCCTCTACAACATTTAATGGCGACCGTGACAGGACTGTTAGAGGATCCCACTCCAGTGAAGAGAGAGCGTTTTTTCCTGAGAAAACTTTTCACCCAGAATTGTCAAGACTTAGACCATGAGTTATGTAGTAAGCAGATGAAGAAACAAGTTGTCATGACACTATTGAGCCAGTTAGAAGATAAAGCCTCAAGAATATTCGAACTAGATGAGATGATGAAGCCTTCGATAATGAGAATAGAAGACGAACACGAAATGGAGGAAGAATTCAGGACTGTGGAATTATATAGAGAAGAGATAATTCGATTCCGCTCTAGATGTGAGTTTACTTTGGTGAGTCTAGTGAATAATGGAAGTATACAAGGCGATGCAGAAAGTACAATGAATTCCAAAAGAAGATTCCAGCTACCCAAATTAGAACTGACAAAATTCAACGGGGATGTTAGAAATTGGATTGGTTTCTGGGGACAATTCCGAAAAATTCACGATGATGAAGATATTGATGATGAGGACAAATTTCAGTACTTGTTGCAAGCCATGGAACTAGGATCAGCTGCCAAGTCATTAGTAGAGAGTTTCCCGCCATCAGGAGTGAATTACCAGAAAGCCATAGACCAGTTGAAGAAGAGATTTGCTAGAGATGAGTTCCTGATTGAAATCTACGTGAGAGAATTGCTTAATTTAGTATTGAAGCAGGCTACAAGTGGTAAAACAGGTATACCATTAGTTTCTTTGTTTGATAAATTAGAGACCCAGCTGAGAGCTCTAGAATCTTTAGGAGTAACAAGCGACAAGTATGCCGCTATGTTGTATCCGTTGGTGGAATCTGCTCTTCCCGAAGAAATTCTGATAGTGTGGGAGCGTCATCGTAATAATATTAAACCATTCAATGACACCAAAAGTGATGATAAGACAACTAATTATTTGCAAATGTTACTAGATTTTTTAAGAACTGAAGTCGAGAGCGAAGAACGAGTTAGACTGGCCAGAACTAGTTTCATGACTGTGAACCAACCAAGAGGAAACATCAAGAGCCAAGGAGCTGTCAAGGTTTATGGCAAATCTGCAAATCAGGAGGAATGTGAGTCAAAGCTATATACAGCAGCCACGATTTTATCAACTGGATCTGAAGGTAACAAAAAACCCAACTCTTGTATATTCTGTGATAGCAAGTCGCACCCAAGTAAGGATTGTTTGAAAGCTCGAGCACTTTCTCACAGTCAAAGAATAGATATTGTCACAAAAAAGAACGCGTGTTTCGCGTGTCTGAAGCAAAATCACAGTATAAAAAGGTGCAAGACATTTGTGAAATGTATTATATGCGAAAAAAGACATTATCCTATACTTTGTGCTGACTTGTCTACTACAAAGAAAACTGAGAAGCAGAATATAGAGTGCAAGCAAGAAACTAGTTTAGTGAGCAATAATAGTAAAGGCACTTTTTTACAAACTGTTGCCGTCAGAATTAAAGGAAAACATGGTTTCAAAGTTATTAGAGCATTATTGGATTCTGCCTCTCAAAGATCTTACATATTATCAGATTTTGCTAAAAGTATGAATTTCAAGAAGGTGCGTGATGAAATAATATCACAAGGTGTCTTTGGAGGGGTACAATTATCTCCAAAAGTACATGCCCTATATGATCTACAAATCCAAAGTTTGAATGATTCATTTCAATGTAATGTGAGAGCTCTTGAACAGCCTAAAATATGTAATTATTCACTGCGACTTGAAAATCTAGACATGATAAAAGAACTTAGAGCTAAGAATATAATCATCTCGGATAGCGAAGTTGAATCTGATGAAATTAGTTTACTTCTTGGTGCAGATATTTATGGGAAGTTAATAACTGGAAGAATTGAACGATTTGAAAATGATATAGTTGCTATTGAAACTCAGTTAGGTTGGACACTAGTGGGTTCATGTCAGAAGAGTACTACACTTGACACTCTTTGTTGTTTCAATAACAATTGCATATCAGATTTATGGAGTTTAGATGTACTCGGTATAAAAGATCCAATTGGGGTTAAGAGTAGGGATATCATTGAGGCAGAAACTGTTAAACGTTTTAATGAAACCATCACTGTAAATGAAGAAGGTCGGTACGAAGTAGGACTTCCTTGGATAGATTATAGTACAAAACTTCTGAGCAACAGAGAGTTAGCAGAAACTAGGCTTTTAGCCACAACTAAGAAGTTACAGACCTTAAATAAGTATCTTGATTACAATTTGGTTTTCAAAGAGTGGGAAGATTCAGGTATTATTGAGGAAGTTTCCGACGAGGCCGAGACATCTGATGTGGAACATTATATACCACACCATGCTGTTATTAAAGAATGCCATGCTACTACAAAAATTCGTCCAGTCTTCGATGCCTCGGCGAAAGATAAGAACAGAAACTCACTCAATAATTGTTTAGAGAAAGGTCCAAATTTTATCGAATTAATACCCAACATTCTCCTAAAATTCAGGATGGGATCGATTGGTGTAATTTCTGACATAAAGAAGGCATTTTTACAAATCAGTATATCACCGCAAGATAGAGATTTGCTGAGATTTCTTTGGTGGGAAAATGTTACTGAGAAGAAAATCAAAATTTATAGACATGCCAGAGTAGTTTTTGGTGTATCATCTAGTCCTTTTCTACTAGCAGCAACCATCGCATATCATTTAGATAGAGTTCCAGAAATATTTGAACAGACTGCTAAAAAGCTTAGTCATTCATTTTATGTTGACAACTGTGTGACAAGCGTCGATAATAGGTTCGAATTGGAAAAATTCATAAATGAGTCTAAAGCCATTATGAGCTCCGCAAAGTTTGATTTGAGAGGTTGGATATACAACTCAAATAAGATGTTTGAAGAGGAAAAAAGTGAAATGCCTACTGATAGTAAGGTTGTTTCTGTATTAGGCTTACATTGGAATTTTGAACAAGATACATTATTCTGTGATTTGCATGCTCTTAATGATTTAGAAAACATTCCACATTCTAAGCGAGGTTTATTATCAGCGGCTCAACGTGTTTTCGATCCCATTGGATTCACATGCCCTGTAACTCTAATGCCAAAATTGTTATTGCAAGAAACGTGGAAAATGAAGATTAGTTGGGACGCTGAATTGCCAGAAGAAATAAATACCAAATTCACTAATTGGTTAAGTCAGATCCATCTTCTCAAGCTGTGTAATATTCCTCGAACGTTTTGTAAAACTAAAAGTCTTGCTCAGTGTGAAAATGCCTCATTACATGTTTTCTGTGATGCAAGTAAATTGGCGTATGCAGCATGTATTTTCTTGAGGATTGAGGAGAACGGAATTGTTAGTTCACATCTACTGCTAGCAAAGTCCAGAATAGCTCCACTGAAAACTAGTACTATACCTCGCCTGGAATTATTAGCGGCACTTATAGGTTGTAGGTTATATCAATCAGTGAAGATGATAGGCAGTTTAGGAGATTATGAATCTTATTTTTGGAGTGATTCTAAAGTAGTCCTGACATGGATCAAAACTAAATCAAAGTGGGAAACTTTTGTGATGAATAGAGTCAATGAAATTCGTGCTTGTACAGATATTCATAGATGGAATCATGTATTAGGATGTATGAATGCTGCAGACCTTCCTTCGCGTGGATGTAGTTCAAAGAACTTGTTTGAAGCTCAATGGTGGAAGGGACCCCTATGGTTACAAAATGATTCGAGTTTTTGGCCCACTACAACTGACGTATATTTAGATGAAGAAGCTTTTTCAGCATTATCAAAGAATCAAGATTCCAGTTTATTATGTGAAATCAATATGTCATTGTCTTCATCAGATTTTCTTTATTTTTCTCAGTACTCCAAGTTAGTTCGCATGATTGCATGGATTTTTCGTTTCTATGAAAGAACTCATGACAAAATCATTAATATCGAGTCAGAACTAACATACAAAGAGTATGAGCATGCAGAGAAAGTACTGATCAAGATTATACAGAGTGAGAGTAAGAATATTACTCATTCTCTTAACTTGCAGCTATTAGTTGATGTGGATGGTTTGTTGAGAGTGAAAACGAGGCTTGTATTGGGTGAAGATGATGAAACATTCAAGTATCCAATTTTACTGCCTTACAATCATGTGATAGTGAAAAGATTGATATTTGAACAGCATAAAATGTCTTGCCATAGTGGAGTTCAAACTCTCATGGGAATTTTGAGGGAGAGATTTTGGATAGTGAAAGCAAGGAAGATGGTTAAATCAGTTATCTCTAAATGCTTGATTTGTAAAAGATTCAAGTCGAAGGCATTGCAAACTCCTTTTGCTCCTTTACCTAAAGACCGCATAAAAAGTGCTTCGGTTTTTGAAGTAACTGGAATAGATTTAGCCGGACCATTATATTTGAAAAGTGGAGAGAAGATATGGATAGTGATTTATACGTGTGCAATATACAGAGCATGCCATTTTGAAGTAGTGAAATCGCTTTCCACCGAAGCTTTCATTCTTGCTTTGAGAAGGTTCATCGCGAGAAGAGGAAGGATATCTGTCATTTATTCCGACAATGGCACAAACTTTATCGGGTGTAATAATCACTTGAAAGAAGTGAACTGGGATGAAGTTCTCGAATATTCATCAGTCAATAGGATAAAATGGAATTTCAATCCTCCTACGGCGGCTTGGTGGGGAGGATGGTGGGAGCGGGTGGTCAGGATGATTAAAGAACTTCTCAGGAGGAATCTGGGAAAGACAAGTGTTACTTTTGATGAATTAATGACACTCATATGTGAGTGTGAAGCAATTATCAATTCACGTCCCTTGACATATGTTTACGATAACCCAGATGAGTTAGTTCCTATCACGCCCTCTTCATTCATTCAATGCATTTCGAGTACCGAAACACCTGATTTAGACATGATAAGTAGAAAACATATCGTAAAAAGATTCAGATACATTCAGAAAATACGGGATTCACTCAGACAGCGATTCAGATCAGAGTACCTAGCAAATTTAGTTCAAGCTGGTGATAGGAAACGAAGTGGTTTGAAAGTTGGAGATATAGTACTCGTCGGATCAGACAATAAAAGGAAAATAAGTTGGCCTATTGGAAAAATTATTGAAATTTATCCGGGAAGAGACCAAATTGCAAGAGTAGCTAGAATTAAATTATCTACAGGAGAAGTTGTTCGTCCATTTCAAAGAATATATCCATTGGAAATATCTAGTACAGAAGACGACCTCACCTCAGACCTCCAAAGTAAACTCCTTGAGCAGCATCAAGAAGTACACAATATGGATGATGAAGAAGAATTGAAGAAGGCTCAAGGGATGGAAGAAGCTGAGGATGTGCAGAATAAGCCCGGAACAGAAGAAGAAGATGGAAGAAAACAAGTATTTACGAGACGTGGCCGATTGGTCAAACCACCTGAACGGTTGAATATTTAGTTTGCAATTTCTCCAATTGCAAAGGTGGGAGTATGTTGTGGATAGCGACATATCAAGATAGTCTTATAATTTTGATGACCCTGTGTTAATTACATTTTTGATTGATGTCAATATATTGTTTTTTAAAATAATTTCGCTGCTGACATTAAAAGTCATTCAATTGATAAATAAAGTTATTCTTTCTCTTCAAATCCTCTACAACACATTCATAAATATTCAAATTCCAAACATTTTCCCACTCGTGACTCGATTATTTGAGGTTATGTGTATCGCACCGTCGTACAAGCACAGTTCTGAAAACTCGAACTCTGAACGGGCATGGAGCAAGTTTGAAAGCCAGTGAAAATCATTTCTTGACAAAAGTTCGCTCTTGAAATTCTCAGTGGACCACGCAAAACGAACTCAGTGCCGAAAAGGTACGAGCTAGTGCGACGAGTGGAAAACGCTATGAGTTTAAACAATTTGCTACGTCATTCCGACGTGATCCTTCGTCATCTGGTTGCCTGGGTTATTTGACCACAACCACTTCCCAACATTCCCCAAACGCCATGCTCATCCCTTCGACATTTTAGGGGAGGGGGAGAGGCACGCTGAGGCCCGCTGGTAATCAGCAACAGCAGCAGTCGCAGCAACACCACCCGCAGCTCCAGCAGCAGCAGTCGTTCAACCAATCGATGAGCCAGCAGCCCCATACGACTTCCTCGGTGGGTGGCCTCTTCGGCAGCCTAACCGGGCAGTCGCAGCAGCCGCAGCAGCAGCAGCAGCAGCAAGGCTTCCCGAGCAACCAGAACCACTCTTTCCAGAACCAGAGCCGGATACAGCACAAAGGGGTGCCGCAGGTGATACCAAACGTGATGTCATCTGGCGGCCAGATGCCGAACAACCAGCAGCAGATGAACAACGCCGCAGCGCCTAACCTGATGCAGAAGTTCAATGAGATGACTGCGCCTGGGGGGGATATATTGTCCAAAGGCAAAGAACTCATATTTATGAAATTCGGATTGGGAGGGAAATAACCTCTTTCGATTTGTTATTGTTGAATTTTGGGGACTCTGATGTTTTTGAGAACCGTTGCGCGGTTTGCTGCCATCGAGTGATGGACTTGGGTGGACATTCTTTCTGCGGCATTGTATCGCAGATATTTCACCGTTCAAGACAATATTTTTGTGAGTAGGGTCTGTCTGTCCCATATAAAGTATGCGGACAAAACTTGTAAGTAATCATGTGGTCAATGGCCAAGTAGTGTGGATACACACATACATACACACCGTTATCAAAAAAGTGCTATCTTGAAACATTCTATCACAGGGTGAAAATCTGCGACAAGCACCTATGGCTATGATAGACAGAAATACGGTATGTCAGTTTCTTGGCCTACTTGGTGCATGACGTCATTCTGATACATTTGTTGAATTAACAGATAGTGTTCAAATTTGAAAGCTGATGCGGTTCCAAATATTAACGATGTAAAGAATCTGAATGTCTCGTATGTGTTGGATGAAGGGATCAAATCCATATAGTTTATTTTTATAAAGAATTTTTGAGCATACCGTCACCAGAACAGTTGTATACTTAACGTTCACCCTGTTCGAGTAATCGTTAGGAAGATGTCAAATTAAATTGGAGATTATCTATAATTTTCATGCCCCATGCTAGACTATTTATTCTACATATCCATGATCTACAACAAGTCACTGGTTCATCAATAGGCAACCATTTACTCTACTAGGAATCATGGATCCGACCAGAGCTTAACATGCCTGGTCTTCTGTCTTCTAGTAGTTAGGTGGTGGTTGAATATAAGTTCAATAAAAACACATTGATTTTAATTGTGAGTATACTCTTATGTACGAAAAATAAATAGAACAACAAAATCCTCAGCGAGTGAACCAATAAAATGATGTTTGAATTTTCAAAATATATCTTCATCAGCCAAATGAAATTAACAGAATCATCTACACAGAACAAGGAGTTACATATGGCGATCTGGTCGTTTGACTTATTGGCTATCATCAAATTTCTTCATTGATTTATAATCATCCATCCATCCAACATGATCTAAGAGACCAAAATTATGTTGCCTCGAATAAATAAGGATATCGATAGACGGGATAGCATGATATCGATATAGTATTTTTTCAGAATTCTATCAATATGCCCTGTGTTATCTGACGAATCAATAAACAGGTATTATTCGATGTAGCCGCTACTTTATTTGAAATTTCATCCAGCACAAACATATTGTAGCTATGGGCCCAATTATTACATCATTGTGTCTGTCATAGTCTCCAAACCATAGACTCAATCATAATCCACATATTTGGTATTTTATGCTTCATAGTCTGAAAAGGAATATTCTCAGATATATTTATGAACACAGAAGAAAAAGGATATATATATACAATATATGAAGAAATACATTGAGAATTCGGAAATATTAATTCTTTCTTGGTCCGTTCAACAGAAAACAACTACTTTCGTGGCAATATGCCACGACGAATAGTGAATTACATCTATTGAACACACACGATAAGAATTCTAGAACAAAATCTTCTGAATTAGATAATTTGCATTCTCCTTCATATACAGATATGCATACGACATAGTTGCAGAAAATGATGATCAGCTTACAAAAAGACGACAAAGACAAATTGAAATAAGTCATACAGGTCGACAGAATTATGCGAATTTTATAAGCATAGACTTAAATGCCAGAATTCGCCAACTCATCAAGGTCAAGTTCTTATGAATATTGATGACTGAAAGGTTGTATAAATATTAAATGGTCCTATTGAGATGTACACTTTCATATTGTTATCATTATTGAGACAGAAATTTTGGCTATAGGACTGTGATGATGACAATACCGCCTAAATTCACCCAATTATTATCTTTTCGATTCCACGAGAAGTGTTCTTGGTATCACTTTTGTTTTCAATTCTGGTTATTTTTAGTTAGGACACATTTAATTGTTATCTCCATATTTTATGCAAAGTTTATTGTGAAAGTTATCGTCTATTGGACTTGATTATACATATTATAATGTAATTTTCGCCTGCTCACACTGACATGTTATCAATGAAATGTCCCGTATTTCATTTTCATCGAACGTTATCAAAACTATCGCGATGGAGTTATATCAATTATGGGTTATGCAAGAGTCTGATAATGGTTGAATATTTCAGACCGATAATGCATGAGATTTTGTTTGTATTATTCCAAGTTCTGTTAGAACTTTTTGATTCAAATTAAATAATGCCTGCCTGATGTGGATGGTGATGTTGTGATGTGGATGGGTCAAATCGATAAGGGTAAAGTATGTTTCATTTTCTTCATGAGTTTGACGAAGAAGGGTCTTCCAACTGGTCGTTTTATCACGCAGTCACGATATCACTAGAAAAAAAATATAATTTTTTTCAACATTTTCGTTGACATTCATTTCTCAGCATTACATATTTTCTGCATACCTGCGTTGAAAAGTTGATAAATGAACAATCACTGCCGCTCCGACGTGAATATACCTGAATATAAACATGTGTTCTTTAATCAATTTGCTTCGCTAGTATCATGATTTTTGTCACCTATCAAAGCTCCAACTCGTTCATTGCCCATTAGAAAGGCGACAACGTGCGCCTATGGTAGTACCGGATATAGCGAGAAACTTAGAGCTATGATATGCGCATTGGCATACCGTATTTCTGTGTATCGTGCCTATACATGCAAAATATATAGGAAGAATCTATTCCAATAAGAAAAATGTCCTCGATCACTATTGGTTAAAGTTGAATTGTTACCAACGACTGATTGCATAACGTTGAAATTTCCTCTTCTGATTAATTTTCTGTACCTATTCAATATAATATATATCGGTTAAAGTGTTCAAGACAAGTGGCTTCTGTGGTATGAAACGCATTATCATCATATCTTATTCTTACTAAATCAATGTGGCTGCAATTTTCTCAACAGTATTAACTACCTATATTATCTTGTATAAAGTTATAAATATTCACAATTAAATAATAAGTACAAAACTATTATGACCAAAAAAATGGTAACATTTTGTACCGCTTCGATAGATTCAGAATATGATTCTCGATCAGCAATGCTTGTTAAACATGTTTTTTCACAATAGGTAGTTAACCTGTTTCAGGGAACATAACATAATATTTACGGTGTCTCTAAATATTTTGTTCTAAACTAGTTATATATACCCTCATATTACACATGATGTCCCAGAATTTTTCAACAGACAATATCTTGGTTATAATGATGCTAGTGACACTTCACTAGTTACCAATCAAATGGGTTCTAAGGAAAAGTCCACAGAGCCATTATCCATCATATCAATCCTCAAGAATTCAATATCACCCCTTATATTCCAGAAAGGACCAACATCTTCTTTTTTCGCCAAAATATAATCCTCACCACTTTTATTGATGTTTGGCAATGAATCCAATTCGAATATTGTCAATTTTCTATAAATGAAAAACTGTGGAAATATCAGGGAGTTATTTTCGAAGTATTCTTTCAACATTTCGTATTCTTAGCCATTTAAATAATTATCAATTCATGACTAACGAAGTAGTCATGAAGTGAAGTTATAAGAACTGAGGATTGGAAAATGGAATAAAGGAAATAAGGGTGCCATTTAAGCGATGAGGGTTGAGGATGAATTTTAAGGGACATAATGAAAAAATACTTATTTGAAGACGTCAAAACATGCTTCTCTGTTTTTATGGGTGCTTTGATAACTTGGATATGTCTTGTTGATAAATAATTGGGACACCTGGTATGTCGTTGAATTTCAGTGAACTTTTATCAATTTGACCCTAGGTCTCAAAAACATAGGCGAAATTAAAACCCATTTATTTCCCCCTAAACTACTATACAAATTATAGAAACTTGATGTTTTTCATCCTTAGTCTGAACCATCATGAATATTTCCTTCAACTGCAGGTATTTCAAGAATGATTAATGTGCAAATTGTAATCTACAATATTCCGAAACTCGAAATGAAATTGAGTGAACGTATTATAATGTGAACAAGAACAAGGACATCAACAATAAAACAATATATTTATTTCGTACATTCATTATTGCTCTTATGTTGATGTCCAAGCAGAATTTCTCCTTGATTAATTTGAGCTGACGTTATACAAGTTATGAAAAAAACATCTTGTACCTCGAAAAATACAGGTTCATCTCAAAAAGTTCACTGGAAGTTCTTCCCCATTTTCTTGCAAAGAATATACCCTCCAAGTTCCTCACAATATCAATGAAACACCTTGCCCCGTTTACTTTTTTCATACACCTGGACCTTACAACACTTACCTACAGCCTGTGTAGTCAAAACTGTCTTAACTCGTGTGAAAAATGCTAGTTAATTAAACGCTTTCGACTTAGTTATTTTGTATGATCCTTCGTAGCAAATTTTAGTTTTTTATTTCAAATTGAAGTTTTTGTAACAAATCATGTGAATATGTTGTGCCTTCTCCTGATCACGCACATCTAAATGATTTTGGATGCATAGACATAACGTTTTTTTAGTCTTCATCGACCAGACATCGACAAACAATGATCATTCATACCAAAATCATTTAGTACCATATTATTGGCACCTTTGTTTTCCTTTTGTACAAAATGATCCAAGATGTAAGATACGAATAAAAATATAAATAATATCGGTGTTTACCCTACATATATAATCTTATAGACTTGTGTAAATATAAAAAAAACTTTGCTTAAAATAACAACGTTGGTTATTTTTCGTTAGGACACATTGTTATCTCCATATTTTATGCAAAGTTTATTGTGAAAGTTATTGTCTATTGGACTTCCTTGTACATATTATAATGCAATTTTCGCCTGCTTACACTGACATGTTATCAATAAAATGTCTCGTATTTCATTTTCATCGAATGTTACCGAATTCATCGTGATGGAGAGTTCTATCAATTATGGGTTAGGCAAGTATGACAATGATTGTATATCTCAGACCAATATTGCATGGCATTTTTTGTATTATTCCGGGATCTGTTAAAACTTTTCGGTTTAAAATCAATAATGCCGGGTTTGATGGCCTGATGGAAGTAGGTCAAATCGAAAAAACTGTTTCATTTTCCTCGTGAGTTTGACGGAGAAAGGTCTTCCAACTGGTCGTTTCATCACGCAGTCACGATATCCATGAAAAAAACCTATTTTTTTAAACATTTTCGTCAGATCGTTATTGTTAAAGAGGTGAGAATCTCTAACCAAATGAATAATATTCAATCACTCATTGTGAAGGGAAATCGTTGATGTGAGTTTCAGCACAACGGAACATGTATCAACCATGACCATGCCATTTTTGAAGCAATTCCTTGAGTTTGGATCTTTATTATATGTATAGTTCCAGAGATATTTGAAAATTCCCACAGAAGCTTGACAGTAGCTTCATAACATCAGAGTTTCAGATGATTCATAGCGAATAATAGAATATCAGTTGACAACTATGTTTTTTGGGAAGGCCCTGATTGATTGATTGATTGATTAATGGCAGAATGATCAGTCAGGGTTTGAAGCCCAAAACACTGCAGCCTTTGGGCCTATTGTATTCCTGATCATGCTGTTGACTCAGGTGAACAGGTTCGCTACCTTGATGAGGTTTAGCAGCCTCTTCACCAGATCATTCTTTGAAAATGCCTCTTGAGAGTTTACTGCTCCCAGAAGGTTGTATCTCCAACGCGCTAGTGCTTCGCACTCCAGTATTACATGGGTGGCAGTTTCCTCCTCCTCATTGCATAGTCTGCATATGGGTTCGTCTGTATAGATGCCCATTTGATGCATATGTTTCCTCAAGGGGCAGTGACCGGTTATTAGTCCCGTCACTTGTTTGATCTGACTTCTGTTTAGGCTCAGAATGTCGTTAGTCACTGTTTTGGACAGTGTTCCAACCATCAGTTTACTGTGTCTTTGTCCTGGGACATTGTTCCAGTATGCCTGATGTCTTTCTTGCGTCCACCTTGCCAGCCAGCCGCGTATTGAGGTTTTGGGGATACCGAACACAGGTTCCGGCCCCATAAACAACGTCGCAGACCCCTGCCGGGCAAGAGCGTCAGCTGCTTCATTGCCTTCAATTCCCTTATGCCCTGGCACCCATTGAAGAGTTACCTTGTTGTGGTTAGCCAGGGTTAGCAGGCTTTGAAGGCAATCCCAGACCAATTTTGATCTGATTTTATTGCATGTTAGAGATTGAATGGCCGCCTGACTATCTGAGCATATGAGGATTTGTTTACCTCTGTATCCTCTTACTATATTCTCTCTCAGGCATGCCTCAATAGCATGCACCTCTGCCTGGAATACTGAAGCATACCTCCCCAAGGAAGCACACATCCTGGTTCTGGGTCTATCTCCATATATTCCGGCTCCCGTGCCCTCATCAGTCTTAGAACCGTCAGTGTACCATACTAACGTGCCTTCCTGACAGTTAGTCAAGACCCTTTCATCCCAGTAGAGCTGAGTGTTGAAGGGTCTGTAATAGTTATTTCTAGGCAGCATTTTGTCCCTTCCCATATCCATTAGTGGGCTTGAAACTTGGCTGATTATTTTTGTATGTCCCAGGGAGTCACCCCGAGCATACCAGTTGCCGGTACACTCCAGTCTGTATGCCCCCATCCTCGCTTCCGCCCTGATGAAGATTTCAAGAGGTGGAATATTGAGTATGGTTTCCATAGCAGCGGTAGGAGTGCTGCGCATAGCACCTGTGATGCAGAGACAAGCTAATCTCTGTAGTTTTGAAAGCTCCATTATAGCTGATCTCTGTTCAGTCTTAGGCCACCAGACAAGCGATCCATATACAATCATTGGTCTCACCACAGCAGTATACAGCCAATGTACCATGCGTGGTTTCAGTCCCCATGTGTTACCAATCGCTCTCCGAGAAGCCATTAGTGCCATTTTGCCTTTGCTGACAGTTTTTCGCAGTTGAGTATTCCAGGTTAGCCTAGCATCTAGGGTTACTCCCAGATACTTAACCTCCTGTGTCATACTTAGCTGTGTGTCAAAAAGTCTGGGAACTTTTAGTTTGTCCAGTTTCTTCTTTTTCGTGAAGGCCACAAGTGCAGTTTTACTAGGATTGACCCTGAGGTCTGCCTTTCTGCACCAGCCCTCTACTATCTTCAGGGCTCTCTGCATCAAGTCTGAAATAATTTCAGGATGCTGCCCCTCTACTAGAATGACAACATCATCTGCATACCCCTGTGAGTAAATTCCTACATTGTTTAGTTTTTTCAGGAGTTCGTCAATAACCAGATCCCACAGCAGGGGAGAAAGAACTCCTCCCTGTGGGCAACCCCTAGAAATCGTCACCTCCATGGTTTCACCAAGCAATGTGGATTCCGCTGTTCTGTTGTGTAGCATGTTTTTTATCCACCGACATGTGGTGTCTTCCACGCCACGCTCAACAACCGCTGCTACCATGGATATGAAGGGTGTATGGTCGAATGCCCCTTCAATATCCAGGAAAGCCGCAAGAGCTATGCTCTTGTTGCTTATTGCGGCCTCAAGTTTCCCCACCAGTTGATGAAGTGCCGTTTCACAGGATTTTCCCGATTGATATGCATGCTGGTTTTTATGTAGTGGCCTTTCAATGAGAAAGTTTTCCCTGATATGCATTTCAATTAACTTCTCCATCACCTTCAACATGAATGATGATAGTGTTATCGGCCTGAACGCCTTAGCCTGAGAGTAATCTCTTCCAGGCTTTGGGATGAAGAAGGCCCTACTCAGACTACGCCCATTCAGACTGATGTAATAAATAAATGTTGAGAATTTTGGTCCAGAATCCCATTAGCTCATCTACTAAGCTCGCATGATGAGATTCTGCATAAGTGATGATCTGCAATGCTAGAGTTCTTTGAATGTTCCTCAAACGAACTTTTTTTACTCAGTTGGTGGATCGTGGAATGAGCGGAATATGCAAGGGAATATTGAATGGAATGAAGGAGAAATTATTCTTGGAACGAAGGATCACAAATGATAAAGAGAAAATAACCAGGAAAAACATATCAGATCATTTGAATAGTTCCAGAAGGCAAATTATAGTTTGATAAAGTAGTGCAAAATTACTTTTCTATCTGTCTAAGGATCTACCCAAACAATCACCGGGATCAGTGTTTTCAAATTTTGATATCGTGGGCCTAAGTATGGAGTTGCTCTCTGTGTGAATTTGGAGATTATAATATTCTCAGAGATATATTCCAGGATATACACACAGTGCTTTTTATTTCCTGAACACGTCTACTAAAAAAATTGGAACTTGAGATTGATGCATGAATACTTATGTTTTGGACTGAAATTGATAGATGAAAATTTCAAGATTGCCATTGGGCGCCATCACGATAAACGAAATTATATGTGACACATCCTTTTGAAGCTCGTGGGGGATATTTCACAAACCTGGAATATAAAGTCAATATCCTCACCCCAACTTCAGTAGAATGTTGAGAGCTATCTGCCAGGTTGAAATTGAAGACTCATTCCGACGTTTTCGTTTCATACTTTCGAAGTCAAAGTGTGCCGTGCAAATTGAAGAGCAGGTCATATGGCATTTCGTTTAATTTTACTGAATCTGATGAAATTTTTTGAGAAGAGTAATCACTAAGGAAACTTTTTCGATATACATCAATTTTTCCCAAGTCCGGATCTGGATTTTTATTTTCTAAATATGCCATCTTGAACAGTTCTGATTCCTAATCAAAGTACATCGCTACCAAATTTCAGCAAAGTGCGATTAATCATTTTTGAAATATTGACCATCAATTTCACAAAATACCCTGTTGATTCGTTAGGGAAGGTCGAGAAAGTTTTTCATATAGGTACATATACATACATCAATTCGTCTTGAGTTTCTCCTCATCACCATATATGTGAGTTGATTAGTACTAATTTCAAAAAGATCTCAGGTGTTTAGTCTATGCCTTCGTATTTGAGTGGGTACAAGATGAAAATGATATACGAAATGTTTTTTCAAGAAATGAATGGATCGAGCGCAAAATAAATTAGTGATTATGGATGGTTGTGAAACTGGTCACATATCAAAAATTGGCCACAAGTTTGAAACATTTTTGCGGCTTGTTATCTATTATATGTATCATACACTGTACCAAAAAATTGAAAATAAAAATATTTGCAAAGTTATCATTATTTTCATTATCAGCACTCACAAAATGGGATGGATAATTCATGTAGACAGTAATTGACTAATACCAATTCTAGACATCCCCACCACACTGCCCCTCCCCAAACTCATTGTTTTTAAATTACGCCACTGCATCCGGTAATTACCCCATACTTGTTACCCCTAATTACGCAGTAATTGTTTTTTGTACGCCACTGGAATGCGTCATTATGTTTTCTCATTACCCTCTACTAGTTCTCTCATTATTGTGTACTTTTTTTCTCAATTACACAGTAATAATTGTTAATTTTATCAGTGTATGCCACTGGAATGCTCCATTTTTTTTGGTTTCTAATTACCCAGTTCGTGTTTTTTCATTGCAGGGTACTTCCTCTGATCACATTGTACTTTTAATTTTTTTTCATATAGGAAACGTCACTGGAGTGGATCATTATTAATTTGTATCCATTTGAGTACGCTGTACATAGTGGAGACATTTTTCAATTATTTTCAAGTTCTCATCTATCATGTTTTCTGAATTTGAAGGAGTCTTGCTTTAATATAGAGGTACTGTATCATCTGCATACATGGTATATTCACTCGCTAGATCAATTTCACTGATATTTTGAACATAAAGTGAATATAGAATAGGTCCTGAAACAGAGCATTGTGGAACACCCTTTTTAATTAATAGTTTATTTGACACAGAGTTGGTTGATTTCGTATTGATTGTCCTATTTTCATTCACTTTCTGATAGTGAAATGGTTAAGGATAAGAAGGTACTTAGGCTTAAAATAGACCTTTATAGTATAATATATTGTGACTTCTTAATGAGAATATATAATTGCAATTTTGTATTCATTTGGCTTCCTAATCCTGTAAGAAATTTAACTTTTGAGCCAATAAGAAAATCTGTAATTATTATGTTCGAATAATAATTGATTGCATCATATTATCCTTACTCCTAAATTAATATTTATATTTTATTCACGCTTACTATTGAATGAAAGCAAAAAACGAGAAAATATTTCAAATAATACCAGACTTTTTTCAAAATCATTCATACACTATAGAATTGTGGACTGGAAATTCTCTCATACTGATCAAAAACTTCGATCTATAGAATATGGCGGATTATAAAATTTCAATTTTAATATTCAATAACTGCAACGTTTTTACATAGTAAAAGGTTCCATAATTCCATTTAGAGTAAAATAGAGTTTTTAACAATACGAGATTAGCAAGTTCCCAAAACTAACCTAAAACATATTTATATATATATATATACACATTATGGATTGACATAACTATGTAACAAATAGATAAACTCAGTCGATCTGTAAGTTCTTCAAAATCGTCTTCTCATCTAGTTCAGCATTATTTTTACTGCTGCCAAATAATCCCCACCAAGAAGCCTTTTTCGCTCGTTTGGATTCGTCGCTCTTGTATTCACCTGACTCAATCATCCATTGTTTGTATTTTAGCAATAATTCGGTTGTTTCTTTGTGAAGGTCTTCGATGCTAGCCGCTTCTCCTCCGTACTCGAGTGGTAGAAGTTCTATTGGGAAGTTTTCGGGAGTGTCACCTAAAATTAAACTCATTAATGAATCATAAAAAAAAAACTTTCCATATTCCTCAGTGGTTTCTTCAAGAAAAAACTCAAAGATTCTATTCAAAAAGTTGCGGCCACTAGCCATGTGAATAATATTGTTGAAGATTATTGTTAATTTCCTATTGTGAATGTTAGATTTGACCCTGTATAAGGGACTTTTGGTTGTTGTCAATTTTGACTTGAAATAAAATGAGAAACGTCTATACAGTCCAAGACTATTTTATGTTATAATTCGACCAGACAAATAACATTGTGGTCCTTCGAGCCGGATGATGGGACAACTACCTGTGATGAGACTGACCCCCAACCTACGGCCTTTCACGTACACTGGTATTGATTACTTCGGACCCATGGTAGTTACAATCGGCCGAAGATCAGAGAAACGTTGGGGAGTAATATTCACATGTCTGTCCATCCGGGCAGTTCATTTAGAGGTTGCCCACTCTTTATCCACAGATGCGGCCATAATGGCAATCAGACGTATGATAGCCAGACGGGGAATTCCTAAAGAAATGTATTCTGATAATGCGACAAACTTCCGAGGGGCCGCCGAGGAATTGAAAAAAGCAAAGAAAGAAATGGAATACGACCAAATGAAGGAATATCTCAGCTTGCAAGATATAAAATGGAGATTCATACCACCAGGTGCACCCTTCATGGGAGGGACATGGGAAAGGCTGATCAGGAGTGTCAAGAAAACATTCAACACAATATTGAATGGACAGAAACTGAAATAAGAAACTCTGACAACTGTTTTAGCGGAAGTAGAAAGCATTTTGAACTGCAGACCATTGACGTACGTTTCGACTGACCCTGCTGACATGGAAGCGCTGACTCCAAACCACTTCTTACTGGGTACGTCAAATGGGGAGAAGCCCCTAACAGATTTTGAAGGAGAACGATGCGTAAGGAAGGAATGGCATAAGACACAACAATTAGCGAATTCATTTTGGAAGAGGTGGACGAAAGAGTATATGCCAACCCTATCGAAGAGAACGAAGTGGACAAATGATTCACAACCGCTGAGAAAAAACGACGTTGTGATAATAATAGAAGAAAACATGCCAAGAAATTTATGGAAAATGGGCATAGTAGAGGATATTTTTCGGGGACCTGATAACAGGATACGAGTGGCAGATATCCGAACCAGAACTGGAACTTTCCGGAGACCTGTTGCGAAGTTGTGTCGGTTGGATATCAATCCTGATACTCCAGAGGGGGGAGAATGTTGAAGATTATTGTTAATTTCCTATTGTGAATGTTAGATTTGACCCTGTATAAGGGACTTTTGGTTGTTGTCAATTTTGACTTGAAATAAAATGAGAAACGTCTATACAGTCCAAGACTATTTTATGTTATAATTCGACCAGACAAATAACAAATATCATTCTGTATATTATGAAATTATTCTCTGAGTTGAGTGATATTGTGTGTGTCGTGAATGTGATAATGTGATATAATATATTATTATCCAGAATGTTTTGTTGTTTAATTTCTTCGTGACGATTCATTATTTCTTACTGAAGATTCTTTAGGAATATACTTTTGAATTCGCTGCTTATCGCAAACTGTTATGTTACTTGTTCTTAGTTTATTTTTAATAGTTTTACTTGCAGTTTCCTGGACCCATAACCTGTTCATGTTTTATATTCAGGCAGAAGCAGATATCAAGGTTCTAAAAAGATGAAATAATCTAATAATAATTTTATTTACATTTATATAACATCTGAACTCCTATACCACATAACATTCTAGATATATCATGAAGATAATTATATTATGAAGATTATTTCACCTTCGTGAAACCTTGATATCTGTTTCTGCCTGAATATATAACCTCAACAATTTTGCCCCGCGGTATTCTAGGACACGAATGAGACATGCAGAAATGTCCCTCAGAAGTTGTTCTGTGGATGTCCTACATGTGGTACATCCAAAAGTGGTCCTATTGGTGTCCAAACAGTGGAGACAATATCATATCACGTAATATGTGTTGTAAGGAGCAGATATATACATATAATATAATCAAACGTGTTTGTGAAATTTTTCAAAGAGATTCAGGAAGTTACGAGGTTATCTTCATTATTTCGATATCACAATAAGTTGAGTTGCTAGGTTTTTTTGTCTTCATATTGGAAGTTTTTGGTTGTTGTCTCGTTTAAAAAGATGCTTCTCCTTCGAGAACATCCTATGTACAGGATAAATAGAGTTTAGTTATCATGTAACTGTAATGTGTGGATAGAGCATGGTCAGGTGGGACTCACAAGGTTTCCACGATCAGTTTCAACAATGCTGGAGTTACAAGTACCTTATACTTGAATCAATTTCAGATACATTTACGAATTTTATTGTGGAGTTACGACTGTTACGAGGCTTTCTAGACATTTGTATTCGTTCAATTTCGAATAGATGGCATCCTGAAAGAGTTTTCATGATGAACTGGAGTAACGAGGTTTCCTAATGAGGATGACGATATGTTAAAAAAAAAAATGGGTTATTTTTTATTTATGATTCCTAGTATCAACAACTCGTATACCAAATTCAACATTCCACCTCTCTGATAAACAAAACCTTTTCACATGACTAATTGTTGGAGAGCCAGCTGCGAATTTCGATCGTCATCTGATTGCGAAATAACGTATGTCATTACGACAGATGAAAACACTAATAACACACTTATGTCCCATGGATATCCTTAGGACGTCCTGTCGGGAAATTCAGGACGTCCATATATAGGACGTTCGAACTTGGTACCGTGGACGTCCATTGGACGTCTGTGGGGCGCACAATTTGAATTTTTCTGGGTCTCTCTGGGACCAGATCTTGCATAACTGATTAGGACATCCAGTTGAGTTGATGGTCCGTAGAAGGTCTCCAAAAAGTTTCCCAAAGATGTCCATTGGACTTACGTGAAGGACATTGACGAGTAGTACTTATAGCCCATGAGCAATCATTCGCCGGCGAGGTGTGAGTTAACGTCCTCGCAGGGACAACATATTGAAAGTACCAACTGGGACGTCCATAGGACGTTATCTCTAGGACATTGGAAGAGTAAAGTTCAATTGGGACATCCAATGGATATCCCTAAGGGACATTCGAAGGATGTCCCTAAGAAACATTTCGATTGTTTTACGATCCTGGAAATATTAAGGGCGTACCATCAGGGACATTTCATGGTTGTCTAGAAGGGACATCCGATGGATGTCCCTAAAGGAACGATTAAAATCATATCCCATCAGGGACATGCCAAGGACGTCCTTGCATGGACATTCTACAATATGTACCACGTGGGACGTCTAAGGAATGCTATTTCTAGGACATTTGAAATGATGTACCAGCTGGGAAATCCCGTGGACGTCCTCGCTCGGACATTGCATGAGATATACGGGATGGGGCGTCCCAAGGACACTTATTTTTGGTTCGGGACATTCAGACGTGAATTGTACCAAATAGGGACGTCCCTAGGACGTTGTGTGCTATTAGGGAATCTAAATTTGCAGCCAACTCTCTTACTATTGAACTATATGTATTGTACATGGATGTCAGATGCAGTTAATGTTCGAGTCAACCATAGTCAACTGAAGAGTAATATGCAATGTTTTCACCTCTGTGGAATTGTACCAAATTCAGGAGTTCCGATTTGACAAGTGGTACTATTAGTCTCATCACATGATGAATCCAGGAAGCAGTATTCAGGACGTGGATGGCCTTGAGTCTGCAGGGATGCGCCTCCTGTTGATATTTATAAATGACAAAATTAATATACAGTGCGTCCATGAAAGGCTATTCAATGAACAGGGAGTTGAATAATAAATGATAGTGGAAATATAGTATTTTTTCTGTGACGGAAAAAAAATTGGCATTCCATCTCTGTTGGCAGAATATAAAATGTCACTTTTCATGAATTACTTTGTTCCCGTGGGAAAAAAGTGAGTACTTATTTCCCGGATATATATCACATATATATGCACTGTTGATGGCTTTTATTGTGCTATAGTTTCGAAAACAATAAAACCGTCAATAATACCGCCTCCGAGAAAAAACTGCAACCACTTAATTCGTAATTTTTTGAAATCAAATCACAGAATTAGACTGACAGAAGTGACATCAGATATTTGATTACTTCAAAAGAATGATAAAGATGCCTACAACGCAGGTGTCCCTACTGTTGAAAACTCAAAACTTCTCAATATTGATTCGTCCTTTCTTCTGTCACAGAAAAAAATAGTGTATCATACACGGGAAAAATATTAGATTTTAGCTCACGGTTTTTTGTCTCCCTGCGCTACGCGTCGGGAGACAACACAGCCTGGAGCTAAAATCTACTACTTTTTTTCCTTGTGTAATAAATAACTATTATTATACAAGCGGAAAAAGTAGCACCAGGTTATGTCTCCTCACGCGTAGCAGAAAATTTTCGACGTGGAATTTGAAGTTTTCAACATGGATGACAGCTGCGTTGCAGGCAGCTTTATCATTCTCTCAAGTAATCAAATATCTCTCAGTTTTCTTTTGTAATTCAATTTCTAAAAATTGCGAATTTAGTGATTGTTCAGTAATTTACGTAACCGCGATGTCGAATCTAAGATAAAAGGACTTGCAGTTCTTCCTCAGTGACGGTGGTATTGGCTTATTTTGTGTACATAATATATGTGGTATATATACGGGAAAAATTCCCGTCGGAAAAAAGTTATTTATGAAAAGTGATGATATTATAACCTGTCAACAGATATGAAATTTCTTTCCCGTCACGAAAAAAATTAATGCATAAGTATATATAGTATCCTTGATATCATTTCACATCAGAAATCCAAATGGAATTGAATAAAAATATTTTTATAAGGAAGATCATGAACTTGTTTGTCTTTTCTGAAAACCAGATAAAGAGTTGTTTAGCGTGCATATTATTATATTGTTGCATATAGTTTTGAGTTTGTTTTCTGAATCTATAATCAATAAATATCGAACTCATATAGTACTCACTTGAATATACATCATGAAACATCTCAAAGCAGGTAAGCTGACTCTCGCCAGATGACCCAACTGAACTCCTTTCATGTCAAAAATAACAACATATCTGAAACAAAACGACGATATTGAGACTAATAGCGCTTTTATATCTGTAGCATATATTAAAGATTCCCTTTTTTGGTTGTTGACATCATATGATCGTTTTTCAAGACGTGTGCTCCCTAAATTTCGACGGGATAGATTGAGTGAGTGTACCAATTCCCGAAAAAAATTTGATTATCATCAGCTCTACCAACCTTGAATTTTGCCATCTAACGGGTGAAATGCGACTTATATTCCGCGATATTCAAAAGAATCTTTCTGTCAAGTAGGCCGTAGGTCAAAACCTTCGACCGAAAAACAGTAGATAGAATTTGATAGGAGTTTCTACACCATCTTCTGTTCATCCTGTATCCGCAGTAGAAGTATTTACTTTTTCTATGACTGTTGAAAACTAGACCCTTCTAATGTAACATTTTTGTTGGGTAACTGGATGCATTACACAAAACAAGCCACGCCCCGTGTGTAAGAGCCTTTATACAACAGGCTATGGCCAATCAGCAACAAACCAGATTCATTACCTACAAAACAGTTGACACCAGTTGTATTGATAATATGGGGCATGCAGTGAAACGTTTGAATCAGACTCGTCATGAAATGTCATAATTTGACAATAGCTATCTGGCGTGATTTAGAACTGACTTTTTGTGCAAATATGGATTCAGAAAGCGAAAATGAATTCAACTGCTCTCCACCATCAGAAGTTTTGAAAGCTGCCAATTCAAGTACAATCAGCCTTTTGCCCGAGGAATCTAAAAAAAGGTATGAAGTGGTTTGGCGAAAAGCAAAACTAGCAAATTCGTTTTCGGATAATGTACTGCTAGCCTATTTTGGCGAATTAGCAGCTAAACACAAAGCATCCTCCTTGTGGTCACAGTATTCCATGCATATACTAAGAAGCACAATTTCAATAAAAATTATGTGAATATTGACAAATATTTGAAATTACGAGCATTTCTAAAAAGGAAATCTGATGGATATATGTCAAAGAAAGCGAAGATATTCACTGCTGATGAACTCAACCAGTTCATCACTCAGTCATAGAAAAAGTATAGTATTCTACTTGCGTGTAATAGCTATTATTCATTCGAATGATTACGACGTTCGCCTGCGGCTCACGTCGCAAACTTCATTCTCATAAGTAATGGCCATCATTACACGCTCGTCGAATAATATACTATTTCCCAATCAAATTCCCAGTTTATATGTATATGCAGCATGTTGTTACGTACCCTTCTTGGAGGCCATCTTCAGATAGTATGACGTCATTAAACATACAAAACGCTTTTACGCAGTCGCTGAAGTTCATTTTGGTAGCATCGTTGTCTTTTACTGAGTAGATAAGAACTCTATATCCTTCTGGGGTGGTTTTCGGAAGCTTCAGTAGGTATCTGTAACAAAACACAAAATTGACGATCACTTCAAATGAGTACTGATGAGGAAACAATAGTATATTACACACCGAGGTGGGAAGTGATTCATTCCTGTCGTGAGGTTAGCTATAATTTCGAGACAGGAATGAACAACACTTTTTCTGATGAAATGGATATCGAGCAAGGTGTGCCACAGGGTTCTGTTTTAGGTCCTCTTCTTTTCAATATTCTCGCTAACGATCTTATACTTTATATTCGAAAGATACAGAATGTTCATGTTACGTGTTATCCAGATGATACGAATATTTTGGTTATTGATGAAGATCTAAATAGGCTAAAAAGTACTGCTGAAATGGTTTATTCGAATATTGAGAAATGGTCAAAAAATAATAATCTACAACTTAATCATGGAAAAACAATAACTGTTCTTTTTGGTTCCAGCAGGATTGATGTAGTCAAACTATTTGAAGATTCTGATAATGAAATAACCAGCAGCATGTCAGTAAAACTATTGGGAGTTACTTTCGACAGGCAGCTTCATTGGGTTGATCATATTAATAATTTGTGCAAAAAATTACAGAGTAGCTGTTATAGTCTGAAATTTATGAAGAACCACTGCAGTCGGCACATACTACTCTCGTTGTACTATGCCAATTTCCATTCCCACATAAAGTACGGGATTTTGAATTGGGGCAATTGTACTCATGTGAATAGAGTACTGATGGTTCTTCAGAAGTATGCAATTCAAATTCTTGCTAGTGTCGATATGAGAACAAGTTGCAGAGCATATTCCAGAACTGCCAACATCCTAACCGTAGTTAGTTTGTACATACTATATAGAAGTTTGTTTATACGTTTATAAATATAAAAACATGTTTTTGAATACTGTTGAGAAGCACGATCATAATACACGCTTCAAAAGCCACCTCCAACCTGAGAGACATCGGACTACGTTGTACCAGAAAAGTTTTCATTATACTGGTTGTAAACTATATAACTCTCTTGATGAACAACTTAGGGGCTCCAAAAACTTGAATATATTTAAAAAGAGGCTTAAACAACAGCTAATTCAAAAGGCCTGCTATACGCTGGATGAGTATTTTATGTAATTCTATGTAATGTTAGTAACGTGATGAATATATTGTATTTAATTGTGATGCTGTCGCATTGTTTGTTTGTTATATTTTTTCTTTTATTTTGACGTACTTTACTGTTTCATGTTATACATTTAACAGAAAATAAAAATTATTATTATTATTATTATTATTATTATTATTAAACTTCCTACCGAGTGTTTGGTACTTTGTACATCACCCTTTATGTTATATCTAGGTCAAGTAGTTAAGACACCATGTATGTCCAGTACTTTACCTGTATGATCCTGTATAATGGTAGTTGCTAGTGGTATTACCCTATATAGGATAGGATTTCATTTTGTTGTTATCATGACGACGTGTTGTTGAAACATAAGATTGAATCAATAAAGTTGGGAGAGAAATTGCAATCGGTTGCAATTTCCCTTTTATTCTTCATATCATATCAGTTTTTATTCAACGATCGAAATACAGTCCACACTCATCACCAAGAGCATCGAACACCGAGCTTTGTATACTAAATGTAAATGTCAGTAGATAGTTGATCAAAAGTTGAGATAGGGACATGTGAGCCGTTTTGACCAATTATGAATGGTTTCGACACAAAAAATTCTTGAACTTGGAAAATCTCGATTTCTCACACCCTATATCTCAGTAATTATAACTGCTAGACCCCAAGTATGATGGATTATTGAAATCAGCTCACCAGGGAGAATCTCAAAATGAAATATTATATAGGGTGTTCGATTGAAAAAAGTTCAACTTCAGTGTTTTGTGATTTTTGGGGACATCCTGTATGTTTCAAAATAATTTCAAATGGTAGCCTATGTTGACATGCAACTCCCTAGAGAGGAAGAATTCCAAGAAGATAAGTGGTTAGCCTTCTAGAGACCGAGGCGTTACTGGTGGCCCACCCTGTATATGGTTGTAAATATAGTTATTTCAATAACAAGTGCACAAAGTATTACTTTTCCACACGCAGCTACAGTTAGTATAAGAATAGAATAGAATAAGTTTTTGCATGCGGAAAAGGCACTTTGCGCACGTGTTAGGAACAACGTTTTTCCTACGAGTTTCATATTAGATAAAAAGGAAAATAAAAAAAAATATAACTTATTGAAAAATGTTACTATACAACACACACATAACAATAAAATATAATGATAGAAAATCACATTTTCCCTACACGAGCTTTATATCAGATAACAACGAAAATAAAAAGAAATTCAACCTAAATTACAATTTATCGAATAATTTTTAGTTAAACTTGAAAGAAATAGCTAAACAAACAATCACATGTCAAAAAAATATAATGATTGAAAATTAAATCATTTGTTCCTAATATTTATATTGAGGTGAAATACAAATATCGGGAAGAACTGTTGAAGAGTAAAAGGGATAGGTAACGGCTTCTTATAGTGCATAGAATAGTCTACAGCAACTAAAATGAATATAAATGTTCCATACCAGTGAGATTTTTGGGTAGTTTTACTTATCCGCACGCCGTGCAGATAACACCCATATCCGCACCGGGTGCGGAGAAATATTACTTTGCGCACGCAAATGAGTGCGGAAAAGTATTACTTTGCGCACGCTCGTAGGAAAAAACTATTCACATTGAATTGTTCAACCTTCATTCGAAATTCGATTCTTTGGTAGGGGTGACTAACAAAAGAATAGGTCATAATTATTATTGTTCACTAAGAGTCAACTCGATGTCGGATAACGTTTACCCAATTCAATTCCACCTATTCCATATTCGATGGAAGTATTGAAAAGTATACCCAATCTTCTAGGTCGAATATTTTTTTCATTTCTTTAATTTCGAAAATCTTTTCTCAACTTTCTCTGCCCTCATTCATAGAAAAATGAGAGATGATAATGTATAAACGGTGGATAATTCTTACTAGCATATGTACCTACCTATATCATCATTCTTTATATCCCGTATCTTCACTTGAAATATAGTATTCACGTTTCTTGGGTGGATTCATTGTGAGGGATATATTCTTTTTCCATAATTTAGCATTTTGACTGAATTTTTTCATGAGGGCGTTATCTCTCCTTTCTTTATCACCTGATACAATTCTGTAGGTCAGACTGGGCTCCTTCGACTCGCAAGGTGTAATAAGGGAAGTATTTTTTCTGGAATATTTACTACTTTCTTGAAAAGAAGGCAGAGGTCCATTCATGCTACCTAGAATAAGGAACGATTCGCAAAGTATCTCTCAGAAATGCCACTGGTTTTTCGTTTCTTCGGTAGATAGAAATTTCGTCATTGATCTCGAAATTTGATTGTCTTTATTACCCCAAGAAACATAGTTGTTTATAATAGGGATATAAACAACAAAACATACATATAACATAATAAATCGAAACAATAATAATTGCACAATTATTGTTTTTCATTAAAAAAAAATATAATAAAGTATAAAATGAAAATATTATGATCCATTACAAGTTATCAAATTGTGAATGATTTAGTACTATTAGTAGATATGGAATTGAAGTTTACTGAGCAGATATTTCTTTAATTTCATTTTAAATTTTTCTGCTTCTCCTATATTTTTCAACTCATTAGGTAAGGAGTTATATAAAATTATTCCGTTATGGAATATTGATTGTTCACCAAAATTTTACTTATAATTATTTGCTATTTGCAAATTCGATATTTCCAATTCCTTCCTGACAAAATGAATAAAACAACAAATTTTGAGTCTGTATAATTAAACTAGATTCAGCAAGTCTTTAGGTTTGTATAGATTCGCAGTTGATTCTAAAGAAGGTAAATGGAAAATGCACTTCATTGTTTTATTTTGTAATTTCATGAGTGGCTTCAAACGTGAAATATTTGTACTTCCCCAAATATATATTATATATTGTATATTTGAATGAAAAACACAGAAATAAATACTCTTTAGGTATCTAACAGGAATGAAATTTCGAATTTTATATATAATACCACCAATAGGATTCAATTTTTTCCTCAATAATTGATCTATATGTAGATTCCACGATAGTTGTTCATCTATATAAAGACCTAAAAATTTTGTTACATTCGTATATTCAATGTATTTGTTATTGAATTTTATTTCGAAATTTTCATTTTGATATCGGCTGAAATCGACTTTCAGGCTGGAATTCAAATTTATTCATTCTAGTGTCTGATTAATTGTAAGAATTATTGTCTCATTGCTATTCATTTAAATTTAGAAGGAGAGCCTGCTGCAAAGTTCAACCGTCATCTGATAACAAAATGTTTTATGATCCCTTGATACAGAAATAACTATAAATACAAAAAGCTCAGTCATTTCCACATTGTGTTTACAGAATGAACAACAATAGTAGATTTCGAGTTGAAATTACGCAAGTCGGGCAACCAGCCACTCCCGTATGGGAATTTCAGTTTTGGAGTGTTTCTTTCCTTCTTTTTTACTTAGATGGCGTTGCTTTCATATTGTCTATAGAGGACGCCTCTGAGGGACTATAATGCCGACTTGATTTTTGTTTGGCTAGGCTACGCTTAGGACTGCTGGCTGGAGACTGCCCTGCACTGATCAGAGTCAAAGAGCTCGAAAGCGGTCTGTAGGTGTCTAGCGTATCCTGGCTAAATCGAAATCAATAGGCATTCAGCAAGGAATTACTTGTATCAGTATTCGTTTATACGAGACGATGAATAGATTTCGGGAGGATGGAATTCAATGTTCAGCGTGGCATTAGCCAGGAAAGTAGTTGTTTTTCACCCGAAATCTACCATTGTTGCTCATTTTATAAACATTGTATGGAAATGTGAGCTTTTTGTATTCAATATTCCATTCCACTTCGAGCATTGTGGCTATTTCGAGTTGATAAATAACTATTATCAACAGAAAATATTGTCAAGATATAATGATCATTCGTATTTTATTCAGTTATTTTAAAATTCCACTTTTTAGTCTTTTCCCAGTAAATATATTTTTCATAGCTAATTTTACATTTCCGGAAGACAGTTCAGTCGATCGTAGTTGCCAGGAAATCAAGAATCCAATTTCAATCAGTATTATTTTGATTTGCAATCTTTTTACCAGGTCGCTGGCACCTATGATCGGGTAAATTATCGCTGACGGAGTATTTTTCGAAACAAGGAATATCGAGTTTGATGAAAAAGCCGGCATTACGATTAGGGATCGCGAGTAGTGCGATCACGCGTTTCATTCTTGAAGTAAGTTAAGTTTTTCGACACACCGCGCCCCTCGAGTTCCACCCCCATGGAGAAGCACGCTCTTTGGTGAGTACATGATTTCTTTGTTATATTTATGTTTCATTTTTATATTACCTCATATACTATGTGTTCTGGTTATTTTGTCTCGTTGACGCTCGACATCTTTTGTTTTTGTATTTTTTACTCATTTTTGTAGTCCTTCAATTTACACCCCAATGTGAGCTTATGATTGAATAAAAATTCATGAATTTGTTAAGTTGAATCTAGCCCCATTATTCTGCTGCCAAGCGAGTAACCCCTCACTGGTCATAGGTTTGAATGTCTCGGGAAGGATTATGGGTACTTACAATTCTACCCCTAGAGATTTAAACGTGACATATGGTGGAGGCGCCGAATTAATTTTCACGCTAATTCTCCGAAATTAGCTTTCTTTTTGTCACAGTTTGATTATTCTCATACTGCTGAGTAATGTTACATATTTTCTTTTTTTCCTACTTGAAAATAATTAGACCGACAAGATAATGGGGGCTTTGGTTCATTTCCACGAGTATTCTATAAAAAAAAAAAAAACAGTAGTTCTTTTCGAGGGTGCATATCAGAGGAAATGTTGGGGGCGCTTCAATTTTTTTTAACTGGATCAATTCCTTCTTCTTTGTAACATAATCTGACTATTTAGTTTTCCATTTCACTTCCACATATCCATATGAGTATTTTTTGTTTTTCTGACGAATAATGAGTAAATATATACATTTTTCAAGTCTAATATGGAACAATTTCTTAATTTTTGTGATATGACTTGAATTTTATTTGTTTAACTAGTTTTTATTCGGGAAATATTCTAGTTTCGATGTTGAATTAACTTGATTTTTTTTTAATTGGGATGAACACAACTTGATTTCAATATTATACTTCTTTTTCGAAAAGCTGATGTCGAGCGACAATGAAAAACGTATAACACGTTCTACCAAATTGCGATTGGAGTCTCTCCCCGCAGAAGTAAGTTCTTTTACACCAGCCTTTCGTAGCACTGACCAATTTAATTTTAACGACCCCTTCGCTAGGTCGCCTTTGGTAAATCGATCTCCTGAACGGCAACAAAATGATCATTTTCTTTCTAAAAATCAATCAGTTGGGGCTTCAAGGAAATGTACAAATCTTATAACTGAACCTGATTTATATTCCAAGGAGGGTGGCTTTGGTACCGCAGGTCTAGAAAGTAGATCAAATAATCAAAATCCAAACACCCCTCTCGTAAATCTAGAGTCAACTAATTCTTCTAGGGCATATAGCCCGCCGCCAAATAACATCTCATCAACAGGAACACCTTCTAGAGTATCCACCCCGGAACTCAACATGGGAGACACAACATTCGCAGATAGTTTGACCCAGCCTAAAACCCCCGCGAAACCAAAATTTTTGTGTCCCTCAACGTTCAACCCTTGCACATCGAATGCAAATTCTTTCTTGAAACAATATGAAAGAACTAGTGCTGCAAACGGTTGGGACGATGGTCTAAAAATGGTTTATTTCGAAACATTTTTAGAAGGGGCAGCCGAACAATGGTTCAGGCGATTCAAAAACGACAATAGTAGTCTAAATAAAACTTGGACCAATATAAAAAATGATTTCCTGGAGGAATACGGTGAAGGTGAGGTGAAAAGGTCTCTAGAACGAAAACTTTACGCTCGAAAACAAAAGCCCAACGAAACAATCAAAACGTACTATTTTGAACTTCAAGCATTATTTGGGGAATACGACCCCAACTATGATATCGAAGAATTCAAGAAATTCTTCGAAAATGGTTTGCGTCAAGACTTATACCCCAACTATAGGTTAATTCTGGAAGAAAATGTTGATTGGGGAAGATTCAAGAAAATAATCGACAAGCTTGAGGACATTACCACTTGTTCGATAGGGGCCACGTCAATAAATTATCCACAAAACATAGGTAACTGTAATAGGTGTTGCCATTCAGGTTCATGTCAAAGTACCCTTCCACAGAGCCACAATCAAACGATATACCCAAATATCCAACAAGTTAACAATGGCTATCACAATGCAGGAAATTTTTCACAATTTCAAAATAATATACCACGTTTTGAACAATTCTCAGGACAAACGCATTACCGACCAAATAACAATTCTAGGTATAACTATCAACCTACCAGAAACTTTCAGCAAAAAAGTTATTATCAAAGCAAATATCCTGATAATGGTAGGAATTATCAACCACGATTCCAACAGGAAACCTGGCGGAATGCGAATATTAGAGAAGTGCCTAAAACACAGGACCATAATAGAATTCGATTTGAAGGTCCGAAATATCTTAATAATAGTAGTCAAAATCAACGTTTTCCTAGAAATAGTGCGTTGCCTGAAACAAGGACTAATGACGGACGCCCAATATGTTACTTCTGTCATAAAATTGGACATTACTCTAGTACCTGTAGAGAAAGACAGTTCGATAGCAATCACCCAAACGGGGATGGACGTCGATAAACCCCGCCGCCGTCCTAGCGACAAAGGGGATAAATAATATACATTCGGATATACTTACGATTACTGTAAAAATTAATAATATTGAAACAGTGGCAATCCTCGACACTGGAGCTCATCTCAATGTAGTAACGAAAGCGTTATATAATGGGAAATTCATAAATAATTGTAAGGGTCAGAATTTACTCGCGGCAGGGGGAGTAAGGGTCCCTGTGATAGGAAAAACATCCTTCCACTTGAATATTGCTGGTTTAACTACTATTCGCGAAGCTATAGTAATAGAAAAATTGCCTCACCCCCTGATTTTGGGGATGGAATTCTTGAAAAAATTCAATGCTGTAATAAACTTGCCTCAGCGAAACATAACTTTGTCGGACAAACATAAATTAGTCAAAATTTCAATAAATAACGATCAAGAATCAAACAAACAGTCACTCCACCCCTTTATCAATTTTTATTACAAATCACCCTCTCACATAGATAATAATAATTTATACCAATCACAGGTTTCTGAAACGAATCTATCGAAAGAAGTATTATCGAATGCGTACAGACAAGAAGCACTCATCAATATCAAAAATGAATTAGATAATATAAAGAATACAACCACATCAATGAACGAATCTGATTCTAAAAGAATTCAACACATATTAACTCTGAACAGAAATAGTGACGCGAATAGTATCAATAGTTCATTATCATCCAAGTCAACTAATTTAACAGATAAAAATGTAGAATTTGGATCCGAGGTAGAATCAACTCACGAACATATTACTGAAATCCAATCGAGACCCTCCAAAGAGGCAAGAATCCCAAAAACTGAAAATAGTTATGAAATTTTTTTAAGAAATTCAAAAAAACCGATAGAAATTTCGAAAACTAGAATTGATGAAACTATTAGGGATATTTTCACAACTGATAGGGAATATTCGTTAGCACATTGTGTATCTGCAGATTTGAAAATGTCTAAAGGAATAGCAAAGGATTTCAGAGAGAAATATGGTAGGATAGGTGATTTGAAAAACCAAAATCCTCGAAAGGGAGGCGTAGTGTATATAAAAAATGGTAATAATTATATCTATTATTTGGTCACAAAAAGTTTGTACTGGGAAAAACCTGTTTTAGAAGATGTTTGGAATTCTTTAGTTTCTATGAAAAAACATATACAAAATCATGAAGTACAAAAACTTGCTTTACCAAAAATTGGATGTGGTTTAGATAATTTACAATGGCATGATATTAGACAGATGTTGGATTATTTATTCCAGGATTATACAATGGACGTGCTGATTTGTTCAAACCCTGTAGTTATTGACAAAAATTCTTCCCAATTTGAGTCGCCTATCGTACATGAGAATGAATTAGAAAATGAAAGAATTAAGAGTTACGGAAAAGACGACCTTAGTATGGTGAAAGTTAGACTTGAAAACGACTGCACAATAGAACCGGGTAGAACACGTAAAATTTCTTTGGAATTCGACAAACAAATTTGTGATTGGCTAGCCAATAGAGATTTCGGGAGTAGTGAAAACTTTTTGGTATCGAGAGGTCTAATAGGTAACGGTGATCCATATTTGGAAAACGAACATCTGGTTTGGGAAATAAGGAATATAGGTATAAATAAAGTACGTTTAATGAAAGGCACAACAGTAGGGTTTTTTTATGAAAAAATTCAACAAAACACTCACGATGCCATAGTTTTATACTTAGAAAATGATATTAACGATGAAATAACCCTGAACGACTTCGATCTAAATCACATAACAGATTTTCATTTCAAGCGTAAATTAGAGACTCTTTTATTAGAATATTCTCATGTTTTTTCAAAATCCATGAGGCGAATGGGACTAACGGACTTGACCCAACATAAAATTGAAATTTTAGAAAACACTAAACCCATCAAAAGCCACCCTTATAGAGTGTCGCAAAAAGAAAGGGAGATAATAAATGATCAAATTGAAGAAATGTTAGAAAATAACGTGATTAGACCTTGTCATTCTCCCTGGGCCAGTCCGATTGTTTTGGTTAAAAAGAAAGATGGTACTACTAGATTTTGTGTAGATTATCGTAAACTGAATAACGTCACGAAAAAATCAACATATCCTATTCCGAACATCGACGATATTCTGACATATTTAGGCGGCGCAAAATATTTTAGTACTTTGGATATGTTTAGTGGATATCATCAGGTGAAAATTGAGGAGCAGTCGAAACAATATACTGCCTTTGTTGCACAAGGCCATGGGTCGTTTGAGTTTAATGTCCTTTGTTTCGGTCTTTGCAATGCCCCCGGGACGTTTCAAGAACTAGCAGATAGGGTTTTTCATGGAATGAAGTGGAAAGATGTCCTCATATATCTTGATGACATCATTGTCTTTTCCAAAACCTTGGAGGAACACTTAGAAAAATTAAAAAGAGTATTCGAAAGGCTAGAAAAAGCAGGGTTAACGTTAAAACCGAGTAAATGTCTGTTTGCAAAAATGGAAGTAATAATTTTGGGACATAAAGTCAGTGAACAGGGAATTTTTCCGGATGAAGAGAGATTAGTTGCAATAAAAAAATTTCCACTACCTGAATCCGTGAAAAACACTCAAAGTTTCTTAGGGCTCTGTAACTATTATAGAAAATTTATAAAAAATTTCTCTATATTGGCTAGACCACTATACGAGGTCACCAAGAAAAATTCACCTTTCAAATGGGGTGATGAACAAAATGCAGCATTCAATACGTTAAAAGATAAATTGGTCACGGCCCCTGTTTTACAACATTTTGACCCTAACATCGGTTGCGAACTAAGGGTTGATGCTTCAAGGGTTGGAATTGGAGCTGTTCTACTGCAATCCGGAAAAGACGGGGAAAATCACCCAATAGCTTACGTCAGTCGAAGCTTATCGAATGCTGAAAAGAATTATTCTATTACTGAATTAGAAGGGCTAGCCGCAATTTGGGCTTTAGGATATTACGGCACTTGATTTATGGTAGACCAGTCAAAATCGTATCTGACCATCATGCATTATGTTATATCCGGTCTTTGAAAGATCCAACAGGCAGGTTGGCAAGATGGTCTATAAAACTCTCCGAGTATGACTATACAATTGTACACAAGAGCGGTATAGCACACAAAGATGCTGATTGTCTTTCGCGTAATCCAGCAACCGAACCAAATGAAGAGAGAGATAACCAAGTCATTAATGACATTCCAACATTTTTATTGACGCCGTCGGATATTCAACAAGAACAATCAAAAGATAGGGACATAGTCGAATTGATAAGGGCTTTGAAAAATCCGAATGATAAACATATTTCAATCGCACTAAATAGGAGGGCGAAGAATTTCAGACTCATTGATGGTGTACTGTATAAAGCAAACCCAACGACTGATGGCCTAGATAACTTGTTAGTCGTACCAAGGTCATTAATTCACGAAATTTTATTCTCCCACCATTCTGAACCCTTAGCAGGACACTTGGGAATAACCAAAACTTGGCATAAAATTAAAAATAGGTATTATTGGTCTGGTTTACAAAAAGACATAGAACGGTATGTTAAAGGGTGTAAGGATTGCCAAGCTCGAAAAGGTCAGAAAAATAGGAAACCAATCGGGCTATTACAACCTATACCAGTAGGAACTCCTTTCGAGAGAGTAGGTATCGACATTTTAGGGCCCTTCAGGCGAAGCCGCAACGGCAAAACAGTTATTATTGCTGCAACAGATTATGCTACAAGGTGGGCTGAGACGGCAGCCCTACCAAGTGGTAAAGCTGGTCCGGTAGCTAAATTCGTTCTAGAAAAAATAATAACGATTCATGGGGCACCTAGATATTTACTAAGCGATCAGGGCCAAGTTTTTAAGTCAGAAATGGTAACTGAATTACTGAAACTCATGGGAACGACAAGTCAGTTTACAACAAGTTACCACCCATCTACGAACGGTTTGACCGAGAGGCTCAATAAAACTCTAGCCGATATGTTAGCTATCTATACCAATACTTCCCAAACCGATTGGGATGAGTATTTGCCACTGGTAACGTTTGCATATAACACCGCCATACAAGACACCACTCGGTACTCCCCATTTATGTTAGTGTATGGAAGAGAGCCTATACTTCCATCCGAGGCTAATTTGATCCAGCCTTTAAACTCTCCTGATGTATTGGAAATCAGAGAAAAAGCACTAGCAGTTCGGAATGCAGCAATTGAAAATATCAAAAAGCGGCAGGGTAAGGACAAACAATATTATGATCAAAAGCACAGACACGTCGAATACAACATAGGAGATCAAGTAAAAATTTTTACACCTAGGAGAAAAGTCGGCAGGAGCACAAAACTTTTACTAAAATACTTTGGACCCTATGAAATTACTAGGAAAATTGGCGAGGTAGATTATGAAATACGGAAAGGCCCATCAGGGAATGCAAAGAAAGAGGTGGTGCATGTGAGTCGCATTTTACCCTATAATGACCCGTGGACTCCAGAGCCGATACCTGACCTTGATTAACTGTACATATCTATATTTTATGTCCCCATATATTTTTTTTACAGATGCTCGAGTTTTTGTATGTAGATTTATATTGAGTCGAACCAACAGATTCCATTAAAAAAAATAATTATAATGAATTTTTGATACGCATAATGTAGAAATATAAGTAATAATAGTTTTGGTATATCAACAGGTTCCTACCTCTCTACCTGATAGGCTTGGTCAGGAGTGAAAAATTGGAAATCACGGCAGGGGCGTTTTGGAGACCCCTCCCCTCTACAATCAGTTATGAGGCAACAATACCTCTTTTATATCAATCAAAATGGCACGAAAAAATTTTGAAAGAAAAAAGACAGTTTTCTGGAGAATGCACTAATGATCCAAATAATAGACCCGAATGTTTTTTGTTACATAATTTAGATTTATTAGAATCTTCTTTTGAAAAGGAATTTGAACTTTTAGAAGAAAGTTGGAGTACAAATTTTATGAAAATATATGTTAATGAACCGAGTATAATTAGTAGAAGTAGAAGATCACTCGATTTCCTGGGTGAGGGTCTCTCTTGGTGCTGTGGGGTTGCTACCCTTCAAAAAAGTCACAAACGAAAATAATTTACAATTTCTAATTGACAAACTCACTGACGGACTATCGAAAAAATTGACAAAAATTTCAGATGATTCAAAAAAGTTTTCAGAATATGAAAAATCCATAGGTAAAGACTAAAGCTTTCAATGAAACAGAATTTAGAATTCATAATTTATAGAATCACAGACGATGAAGAGGGGGTTGATCAAGATGATTGATAATGTTTCGTTTGCATATCAATGAGAATCTGGATCGTTGATAATAGTCTGACATAGTTGAAAAAGAAGGATAGAAAAGTAAAAGGATTTAGGGAAGAGCCGGAAACGTGGTATTTTGATGATAATCTACGTTTCCAAAAAGAATTTACAAATTAGGTGTTCCTTGCGGACTACTCCTAATGGATGCCATATAGTCAAAGGGCCCTGACTGCACCCATTAGAACTACACCAAAAGATGACAACTGAGTACTAAAGTACTAAGTTGGGTAGAAATACGCTAGTTCATAAATGTATCCTTTTGGTACTTATATGATGAAATCTGGCGAATTTCTACAGAATTGAGTTCAAAATACTGATAAAAAATAGAAGAAAAAAAAATCTATATGAATGATTCATGTTGAGAATCGCCCGAGTTATTTGTCAATTGCAAATAACTCGTTATTTTCCTCATTAATTCAGATTAATGAGAAATTACTGAAATTAGGAAAATTGTCGAAATATGTACACTGTAGAAAATTCCTCTGAGTGAATGCATATGTGGTTGTGAGTAAATTAACTGATTGACATTTTTGAGTGAATTCTCAACTCAAACTAGATATTTCATCAAGTTCTCATATCAATGAGAAGGTTTATAAAAAATTTGATTGAATCGGTTCATGAATTACCTTTTCACACAGTCGAGTAGGGTGCAATTTCAACTCAATCGGGCGTGGACCGAAATTGACTCATTATTGCGTGGACCTTGAGTTAAATTTCACTCAATTTTTTTTCCAGTGTAGTGAGAAAAGAAGAAATGTTCAAATGCTCATACTAGGTAGCAAAATAATGAATTTATAATTTTTGTTGTTGTTATATGCTGCCAGGTTACTGAATGTAATGATTATATCTGTTTTGAAAACATCGAACGAAGACCCAGTTGATTGTAGAGGATATTTTTTTTTCTGAGAACCTGTACTGATCTTCAATAGAATGAAATCATTGTAGTATTTTAGGCAAGGGTAGATAGGGTTAGTTGAAGAAATAAAAAGGTGTGTAATTGATCAATTACCACATAGAAATATTTATGTTAGTTGTTAATCACATCAAACAAGAGAAACTTCGATTGAAAAGTTACAAAATTTTTTCTTCTAAGAACTTACTTGGTGTATATTTCCTGTTACATGTTCAACAAGAGATGAGCCATCACAACGGATTCTGGGACACACACTCACGAAGGAGAGAGCCTAAAGAGATGAAGCCAATGCATCCTATGCTCCTATCTCCATGCCACGCCCAGAGGTCCCATACTGCGAATGGGAGATCTAAGAAGTGACCATGCAAGGACAACACAGAAAACCTCTGTTTGCTGAGACGGAAACCCACCCAGTCGTTTATACTTTGGGAAGTATAATCGTACGAATATGGCACCTGAGTGAGGTTCAATAACCTGGTTGATGAGTCTGCGAAGAAGACGGAAAAAGGGACAGTGGTACCTTCATACCTTACGAAAATCCTGTAGGGTGTCCCGCTGCTCACCAGGAGTCAGACCACCTTCACAACCTACGAGACACAAAGCGTCAAGTCGCAGCAATGTAGAAGTTACCAGCAGACCAAGTAATCCACATTGATCATGTGGAGATCATGTTCCTCAGCAAGGCACTTCACTGCGGTTCCCAGGACTCCCATCGATGAGGAACCAAGAAGGCAGAGAGTATACTTTGGAGACGTCGGAGGCTTATTATATTATATTATATTATAATATTTCTTGTGACTGTTGTAAGTGGACAGGGCTGGACTTAGTTTTTTGAGCCCCTTGACTTATCTTGTGAGTGGACAGAGCGGGACTTAATTTTTCAAGCCCCTTGACTTATGTTGTGATGGACTCAAATGAAAGACATTAGTTTTTTTTTATATTATCATTTTTTTTATTATTCATTGATAGACCTTGGTTTTCATTCATTGATTTTTTTTCCTTTTTTTCATCTGCTCTCAATTTTTAGGTAATCTCAAAGCTGAGGGGCCAACTTTTCCATGGTGGGGGGAAATATGTCAAGATATAATGATCATTCGTATTTTATTCAGTTATTTTAAATTCCAATTTTTAGTCTTTTCCCAGTAAATATATTTTTTATAGCTAATTTTACATTTCCGGAAGACAGTTCAGTCGATCGTAGTTGCCAGGAAATCAAGAATCCAATTTCAATAAGTATTATTTTGATTTGCAATCTTTTTACCAGGTCGCTGGCACCTATGATCGGGTAAATTATCGCTGACGGAGTATTTTTCGAAACAAGGAATATCGAGTTTGATGAAAAAGCCGGCATTACGATTAGGGATCGCGAGTAGTGCGATCACGCGTTTCATTCTTGAAGTAAGTTTAGTTTTTCGACACACCGCGCCCCTCGAGTTCCAACCCCATGGAGAAGCACGCTCTTTGGTGAGTACATGATTTCTATGTTATATTTATGTTTCATTTTCATATAATATGTGTTCTGGTTATTTTGTCTCGTTGACGCTCGACATCTTTTGTTTTTGTATTTTTCACTCATTTTTGTAGTCCTTCAATTTACGCCCCAATGTGAGCTTATGATTGAATAAAAATTCATGAATTTGTTAAGTTGAATCAAGCCCCATTATTCTGCTGCCAAGCGAGTAACCCCTCACTGGTCATAGGTTTGAATGTCTCGGGAAGGATTATGGGTACTTACAATTCTACCCCTAGAGATTTAAACGTGACATAATTGATCAATTACCACATAGAAATATTTATGTTAGTTGTTAATCACATCAAACAAGAGAAACTTCGATTGAAAAGTTACAAAATTTTTTCTTCTAAGAACTTACTTGGTGTATATTTCCTGTTACATGTTCAACAAGAGATGAGCCATCACAACGGATTCTGGGACATACACTCACGAAGGAGAGAGCCTAAAGAGATGAAGCCAATGCATCCTATGCTCCTATCCCCATGCCACGCCCAGAGGTCCCATACTGCGAATGGGAGATCTAAGAAGTGACCATGCAAGGACAACACAGAAAACCTCTGTTTGCTGAGACGGAAACCCACCCAGTCGTTTATACTTTGGGAAGTATAATCGTACGAATATGGCACCTGAGTGAAGTTCAATAACCTGGTTGATAAGTCTGCGAAGAAGACGAAAAAAGGGACATTGGTACCTTCATACCTTACGAAAATCCTGTAGGGTGTCCCGCTGCTCACCAGGAGTCAGACCACCTTCACAACCTACGAGACACCAAGCGTCAAGTCGCAGCAATGTAGAAGTTACCAGCAGACCAAGTAATCCACATTGATCATGTGGAGATCATGTTCCTCAGCAAGGCACTTCACTGCGGTTCCCAGGACTCCCATCGATGAGGAACCAAGAAGGCAGAGAGTATACTTTGGAGACGTCGGAGGCTTATTATATTATATTATATTATAATATTTCTCGTGACTTTTGTAAGTGGACAGGGCTGGACTTAGTTTTTTGAGCCCCTTGACTTATCTTGTGAGTGGACAGGGCTGGACTTAATTTTTCAAGCCCCTTGACTTATGTTGTGATGGACTCAAATGAAAGACATTAGTTTTTTTTTATATTATCATTTTTTTTTTATCATTCATTGATAGACCTTGGTTTTCATTCATTGATTATTTTTCCTTTTTTTTTTTTTTCATCTGCTCTCAATTTTTAGGTAACCTCAAAGCTGAGGGGCCAGCTTTTCCATGGTGGGGGGAAATATGTCAAGATATAATGATCATTCGTATTTTATTCAGTTATTTTAAAATTCCACTTTTTAGTCTTTTCCCAGTAAATATATTTTTCATAGCTAATTTTACATTTCCGGAAGACAGTTCAGTCGATCGTAGTTGCCAGGAAATCAAGAATCCAATTTCAATCAGTATTATTTTGATTTGCAATCTTTTTACCAGGTCGCTGGCACCTATGATCGGGTAAATTATCGCTGACGGAGTATTTTTCGAAACAAGGAATATCGAGTTTGATGAAAAAGCCGGCATTACGATTAGGGATCGCGAGTAGTGCGATCACGCGTTTCATTCTTGAAGTAAGTTAAGTTTTTCGACACACCGCGCCCCTCGAGTTCCACCCCCATGGAGAAGCACGCTCTTTGGTGAGTACATGATTTCTTTGTTATATTTATGTTTCATTTTTATATTACCTCATATACTATGTGTTCTGGTTATTTTGTCTCGTTGACGCTCGACATCTTTTGTTTTTGTATTTTTTACTCATTTTTGTAGTCCTTCAATTTACACCCCAATGTGAGCTTATGATTGAATAAAAATTCATGAATTTGTTAAGTTGAATCTAGCCCCATTATTCTGCTGCCAAGCGAGTAACCCCTCACTGGTCATAGGTTTGAATGTCTCGGGAAGGATTATGGGTACTTACAATTCTACCCCTAGAGATTTAAACGTGACAATATTGTTAACGAAACTTTCATCCAACAGATTTCTGGCTTACTAGTTGAACCAGCTGTGAATACGCCATACCTAATTTAACCCTGTCAAACAAGGTGAGAATATCTTCAACAACCGGTGGTGACCCGCCAGGAACTTTGCCAACATATACTTCCCTGCCGCGATTTTCGTTTCTCGTGATAATCTGACTAGTATCTAAAATATCAACTAATCCGGCATCTAACTCGTACTGGGGCACCATTGGCAAGTTCATTTCGTAAGTTGGGCTGAAGGTTTCCTGTTTTTTCGATTTATCTTTCGCTGGTCTCCATCTCTTCATCATCCCTCCCCAGAAACCGTTTTTGTTGGTACGTTTCTTCTCGTGAGTTTCTTCTTCTTCGTCGTTTTCATCGCTTCTAAATGCTTCATGAGGAGTGGATCTTCGTCTCGAACCTAGTTGAACATGATATACCCGTAGCATTTCAATTTGAACAGACATATTGCCACATATTCCACAATGTTCAGGTTGAATTTTTCATTGGTGGAGGAAGTCATAGTGGAACACACTCAGAGACTACGAATTGTTATCAAAATCATTCAGGAATATTCTGAAAGATCAATTTTGGAACATTCTCAATACTATATTCTAGAACATATCTTCCATAATAACACACCCTCGTCTCTAGTTGACTCTTGAACTGAGATTTTTTTTAAAATTATTCATTGCTTCATATTCTTGTACGTGGGCCTGTCAACGGTGATGCAAGACCAATTGTCTCTTATTGGTCCCATGAAAAGCATGACAAACTTGTGATTGGTGACATTAGAACATAAAGATAGTAGGGGGACCAACTAAGGTTAACAATGCTATAAGAATTTTGAATTTTTTTTATGTTCTGGTTCCCACGAAAAGGGATATCCTGTAATGTCCGGAGAACATCGTGAGAACCAAGGGAAATAAGGTAGGAATCGATGTGCTTCTTGAATTTCTGGAGGTTATATGCCTCGGGTAACACCTCCCTTGGCAATGTGTTCCAGAGCCTTGCTTTTCGTTGGGTGAACGAGTCTTTGGAAAGAGATGTTCTGCAGGTCTCCAAAGTGACCACGAAGGGGTGCGAAGCCTCAACTGGACGGGTTAATCTCGCGGGGACTGCCAAGGGAACAAAACTCACACTGGAGACAAAAGCAAGAAGGAACAATAACACAAACATTAGATTAGGATTTGTTCATTGAGTGAGAGAATATTTTTGTCCTTTAAAGATGGGTTGATGCCAAAAATTTTCTACAGATTCAGCAAGCTACCCTTCTGGCAAATGTGTGGAATTTCTGAATCAGTATTAATGTTAAATGAGTGTTTAGAGTTCAGCACATGGTTAGCAAATTTACTTTGGGTATAAGAATCTTCGTCAATAATAGCAGTATTTCTATATTTTTCTATGCATTTTAAATGTTAATTCACTCTCGTATGAATACATGTAGAATGTATAAAATATCACATTATATATTACAGGAGCGATGTCTTCCACTTCAGAGACAGCGATAGAGATTTTCTCGAACCTCATTCCACTCCACATTGTCCTGAAGGAGCAGGTCAAGATGGTTTCCTTGGGGTTAGGGTGGATCACTTAGAAAGACTGAGTGACATTGAAAAATCACAGAACTTGGTTCCTGACATGTAAGCTTGTGAGACATACGTAAGACATCATACATAGTCCTCTTCCTGAAGGAACGCGTAGAAAAAGAGGTTAATCCAATTATTAGAGACCGAACACGTAATGTACACATTACGCTGCGCTTGAGTTGGAGCCTCAGTGTTCAGCAGAAAACGGAAGACGAATATTTCAGTCATGCTCAAGAAAGTGGACTGATAGACCTCTAGTAAACAAAAACAACAGTATTATACCAGACAGTCAGGCTGCTCTTGAACCACTAAGCTTCAGCAAGATGAATTCCAAGCTCATATGAAAGTGTATTGAATCCCTAAGATCCCTGATGCTAACAACAGCTTTATTTTGCTGGGGTACCTGTACACCAGAGAGTAGAGGGCAACGAGAATGCCGACGTCTTCGACAAATAGGAAACCATCACAAGTGCAGATATGAAACCTATTTCAGACTGGGCGGAGTTCAATGTTCACTGCCTCACAAAAAAAAATGCCTCAAAAAATCAGACCCTAATTTCAGTTGCTTGGCTGTGATTTCTCAGTTTTTTTTTTCTTCAAACTAAAAGTTGATGATGAAGATGCTGTAGAAGCATTTTCGATTTGAGCTTATCATTATTTCTGAAATCACGGAAGGTAGACTTTTCATTCTACACACACTGGCACAATTAGGGGAACGGGTAAAATTTACACTAAGTTTGACATCAATTTTCTCTCGAACCGATCACTCGATTCAAATTTGTTTTTCACGAATTGTAGCTTCATTCTTCACGAATACATCTGAGAAATAACCACCTCCAAACAATTCGTCTTTATATCATATACAGGGGTGTAAAGAAAGTACGGATTTTTCGGTATTCTTTGAGACATCCTGTGGAGTGAACCACTGATAATTAAAACGATTTTCCAACACCAAATTATAGCCCAATCTATCCCGAATATTTTCGTTTTTTATTCATCTTGATATCCCAATTATCCAAGAAAATATAGAGTTTCAACGAAGAGGTGGATATTGGTATTAATTTTACCACCTCGAAACTCGAACTGGGGAGAACGTGTCGTTTTTCAACTTGTTTCTGTGAGGATTTTTACTTCAAGATGAGAATTGTTCACAGTTTTACCTATCGGTTTACTGTTTAAAGACACATATACGAATACTCTCATGAATATGCAGGGGTGATAAAAGTTGCTCCAATGTTCTTTTGGTGAAATGCTATTTTTGTTAATCAACGTTGGCTATTTTGTTAATGTAATTAATTATTGTCAAAGTCAAGCGATTCACAATTTATAAATTTGATTAATGAAAATTCAACGTGAGAGATTTGACTCCTACTGATGCGGCGAGGGCTGTAGCATTAATTGAAAATTACCAGTGGGCCAATGTTCTTTTAACATATGAGAGCCGCATCTGCACCAATTCAATAGATGGCAGGGAAAGACTATATCGCCGAGGCACCGAGGTGAACGAAATGAACAATTTGATTTTACTGCTTCTGTCTCCTATGGCAGAGGTTTAGTTATGGTTAGGTTAGGTTAGTCAAGAAACGACACATTTTCAGATCCAATTTGAGTTTTGAGGTGTAAAAAATTGATACCAATATCCACCTTTCCTTTGAAACTCTGTATTTTCTTGAATAATTGAGATATCAAGATGAATAAAAAACGAGAATATTCGGAATAGATTGGGCTCTAATTTGGCGTTGAGAAATCGTTGCAATTATCAGTGGTTCAGTCCACAGGATGTCTAAAAAAATACCAAAAAATCCGTACTTTCTTTACACCCCTGTATATGATGGAAAGACTCATCGTTTGAAGGTAATTATTTCTCAGGTGTATTCGTGAAGAATGAAGCTACATTTCGTGAAGACGAAAAATTTGAATCGAGCGATCGGTTCGAAAGAAAATTGATATCAAACTTAGTGTAAATTTTACCCGTTCCCCTAAATGTGCCAGTGTGTGTAGTTAATAAAAAGCAAGATAGAAGTTTTATAATTTTGTCGACTTCGCGGAGCCAATTTTGCCTTATACATTTCAAGAATAAAATTGACTAAACCACCTAACGTAATATTTGTTTGCATTTTTGAAATTTTCCTTCCACCTTTCATGAGGGCTTTAGGTATACGTGGATGTGGAAATATAAAGAATAACCCTGTACCTTTCTTGCTGATGTTTCGTTTAATTCCAGTGCTCTCGTATCTTTGTGGAAAAGAAGATAGTGAAACTGTGTTGGCGGATGTAGTTAAATTTCTAGACGAAATTACTTTGTCACCTGAAATTCAACATAATTGTTAACATATTGACAATATGATAGAACAAGTCCACCTTTGAAATACGATCTGGCACCGGTAATAGCTTCATTTTCTTGAGGAAATTCATTTTCTTGTTCATACGGTATATAAACTTCTTCTTCTCCCTGACTTGCTTGTTGCTCAGGATCATTTTCTCTTGGATTGGCATCACTGGTACTACTGTAGTAATCATTCATGACTGTGTCTCCTATATATACAGGAAGTTTCAAAATCAAGCTAATGAAATGATACTGCAGATGAAACAACTAAAATGAAGTGACCTGTTATTTTTTAATGGTAACCGCATGAGAGAATGTTCTTTATTTCTAGCAATACCAGTCAGACGAACTTGACGACCGCATTTATTCAGCAAATCACTTCGTCCTCAACCTTGATTCATGACTGTGTCTCCTATATATACAGGAAGTTTCAAAATCAAGCTAATGAAATGATACTGCAGATGAAACATCTAAAATGAAGTGACCTGTTATTTTTTAATGGTAACCGCATGTGAGAATGTTCTTTATTTCTAGCAATACCAGTCAGACGAACTTGACGACCGCATTTATTCAGCAAATCACTTCGTCCTCAACCTTGATTCATGACTGTGTCTCCTATATATACAGGAAGTTTCAAAATCAAGCTAATGAAATGATACTCCAGATAAAACATCTAAAATGAAGTGACCTGTTATTTTTTACTGGTAACCGCATGAGAGAATGTTCTTTATTTCTAGCAATACCAGTCAGACGAACTTGACTACCGCATTTATTCAGCAAATTACTTCGTCCTCAACCTTGAGATTTTTCTTTATACACTTTTCTCTTCACTCTTTACTCTTTACAAAACCTCAATATACTATAGAACTGAAAATGTTCGTGATTGTTTGTCACGAGAAATATTCCAAAGAACTTTTTGCCTCCAAAAGTTCAGAATGAAATTCAAATTCTAACTATCTTATCTCTCTATCCACCTCAAGTACACACTATGTTCCACGATTGTGCAAGGACTTCCTTTTTGTGAGATCCACTTGAAGAAAACCGGTTTCAATATCTTCTAAAAAACGCTTTCTAGCGATATAATAATGATCTTTATTATTCCCATTTCCCAAGAAACATACATGTTCATAGCAGGGAAAATTATTGAAAAGCAAATACAAAATTCAGATACTCAGATAATTATTTTCGAATCATGAGTCTGTTATTGAATAATTTGTAGTACATAACTATAATGTTGTGTCTTCTTGAAAATGGAATAGAGAACCCTCGAAGACGAATGTCAAAAAATGTATGAATAAGGGCAAGGGGGAAAGTAATGAATGAAAAACAGTTCATTATGGGTGTGAAATGGTGCCTCGTATTAAAAACAACTAATAGCTTTCGAGAAACGTTTTCCACTGGCTTGCAAACTTACTCGATGTTCGCTCAGAGTTCGAATTTTCAGAACCGTGCTTCGGCGACATTGTCATTCTCATATCTCAACTAATTTGAGTTGATTCTTGAAATCATAGATTCTTTGGATGCGAGTGATGATTGAGATTCAATTAAAATAGGTAGGCTGCCTTAGCGGTTTGAAATGCAGCACTGAAGCGAAGCACTGAGCAAATTCCAACTTCCAGAAAGCATCTAGTTAAGGATTTATTCCAACGAACTTTTTCGATTGGAGTAGTTATTTTCGACCTACAGGCGTTAGAAGTTGAGGATCGTCAACATTTTAGCGAAGTTGGTAAAAATTGACTATTTTCGACTGATGGAGATTGCGGCAGAACGGCTGATTTCATTCCAATGTTCCCAACGTCAAACGATGCGGAATTTTATGTTGTTCTAAAAAGATATCGTGACGTTTTTCAGTAGGATACGTACTCTCAGAGTTATAGGCAAAAAACTGAAAAAAAAAGACGAAATTCGCGATTCTCAGGCTCTCAAAACCGTCGCAAACTCATATATCCATTATTCAGGACCCCCAAGAGGAATCAAAATGATTTCCAGATCGAGAGCAATTTTCAGGAGCTAAAGCTCTTTTTCGTTCTAACACCACCAATTCCGAAAAGAGCGCCTTGACAATGTGACAGTGATTTCCATCCATCACAAACAACAAGGTAATTCACATTTATGTCTAAAAGTCGAATAAGCTAACTTTTGTTCATAACTCGAATACAAAATAGAGGATTTTTGTTTTCGCTATTGATTAAATCTCAAAGAGAGATTAAGAATGTCACTTGCATTTTTTCTATCTCCTTTAGTTACCTAGTAACCCTATACAAATATCGACATTTCCCCACCATGTTCAATAGTTTCTATCAATCATGTTGGCAACGTCACATTGTAACAACCTGTATATTCGCTTTCTGTCTTCTGTTCCATCTTCTTCAAGAATATTGGCAAAATCGTTGTCCTCTTACGGAATTTCTTTTTCAATTCCATATTTTTCTTCTTCGTCTTCATTACTAGAGGTAGAATGGTTGACCGACTTTCTTGTTTCTCATCAACGAGCTCTTCTTGTTCTTGCTGTTTCTTTTTGAGCATAAGTGATAGAACTGTTGTTCTAATAGGTTTTCTTTGTTTTTTCTTCTCCAATAAGGTTATGATTTCCTCCTCTTTTTTCTCTTCTTGTTTTTTGATAGCTTTTTTCTGAACTGATGACGGTTGAGCACAGTTGAGGACATGTTGATATTTTATTTCATTTTGCCGTAAACCTATAATAATCATTCAAACATGTAGGTATATACAGGGTGCCTCAGGCAGGACTGATCAGTCATATATTAATGGCGGATAGGGAAAGTCGAGTTACAGTTTGCAGCTCACTACACTTTGATTTCACATATTTTCAGGAAAACTGTTTTTTTTCTGAGGAATTTATCGTTTCACTTGCGTATTTTGGTATTAGGACTGCTACAATAATGAGAGAAAATTAACATAACGAAACCTACACAGTGTGGAAAGTCAAACCATTAGGAAAAGCCTACACAGTTATTTCGAATATTAATGGGCATGATGACCGTCTGTTAATATATAATAGTGTTTAAATGATCAGAGGGTGATTCAAAATTCGATGTAAATAATTCAAGGACATATCGCACCCCCGTTTCAAAAGTGACATTGAGTGGAATAATGTCTGAACTTCAATCTCTAAAATTGTCACAATGGTAGAGTTCGAATAGCTCTCACATATTACATAATCTCAATTACCCTATGTGTGAATTCTAAAAACTGTATCATTTCCAATTATCTCACTTTTGTTATAACAGTGAGTTAATTTCATCCTGAAAATCAATGGCATATTCCGAGTTGAGCCAGTTTTACTGGATCTGAAATAAACTGTCATGGATTATTTCGACTTGTGACAGTGTTGAGAAATATCATGTGATTTTTTTTTGGGGTAGCATTTCTTGTTATGGCATATATTATGGAAAATACCTCTTATCTTCAGGTTGAAAATGGCTTTCAATCGAGAAAAATTGATGGCAAAAATGGATTGCAACTGATAGGAAAAAGGAAGAAGTTGAAACTTGAGCAGTATTTTATTATTGCAACATTCGAATACGAAAACAATAGTAGATTGTTTTATTAGGATCAAAAGTGACACTTTGTTTGACAAGCGAATTTTGCATTTGCGAGGCCGAGGCGGAGCATTTAGCGAAGCCGAGCGAAAGCAAAATTTGCGAGTCGAACAAAGTCACTTTTGATCCGAATGAAACATGCTATTTTTTCTGCAACCGAAACAATTAACTCAAATAAACATGTGAAGTAACCACCAATGCCGTGCGATATGTATGCAATGCAACAAATATTGACAAATAATCCATGTGGTGCGAATATTCTACCTGCATTAACAGCAGGTTAGGTTTTCTAGGATGTTCTCATATTTGTGTGTGGACCAGGTGCTCTATTGGCAAATACCGCGCCAGTGCCAGCTATAGGAACAAGACGTGGAAAATGTTAGGTTAGTGAGCATATCAACAGAAATGTTTCTTGGGGTAATAAAGACAATCAATCAATCAATCAATAATAGAGATTATTTATTCCTCTCCATACTACACTGTGTTTGACTTGATAATCAAATGAAGCTAAACAATATCGTTGTTTGAGACAAAAAAACTCTAGGTATTGCTTGCCGTGATTATTCAAAAACAAGTTATGAATCCCGAGAATAACGAATGAAATACAGATCAAGCAAGTATTCGAATCTTGAAGGCTTCCCTGATCAGAACAAAAATACTTAACCGAGATGTTTATAATTTCAATACTAAACTATGATAAGGTGTATTTATATCTCCAGCATGGGTATGAAATGCCAAATCTGCTGAAATCGGAAACAAATCAGGTATGCGTCTCAGCCCAAATAACCAAACGTCACAATGTTGTTTATTCTTGATGACGTCCAGTAGAGCCTTTTTAGTTCCTAGGAGCTAAAGTTCAAATTTAGCTCCTAGGAACTTAAATTCAACTTTAGTTCCTAGGAACTAAATATGTTGCCTAGCAACATACCTATTTTTGTGTCAGTATTAGAAACGTCAATTTAAGAGCTAATTTTGGTATCAAAATGGACGACTTTTGTGTCGGTTGCAGAAAAACATAGTTTATCTCTCTCTATGTCCTATAACAAAAAGTCATGAATTATTATCAATACAATCAGAATCAGGGTTCACGATTCTTTTCAATCAATTGACATGGAGACAGATTATTATTTCGAACTCACTCTGATTTCTTCTTCAATTTTTCATAATACTACATATTTGTGGTAAGTATTTAATCTTTACTGATTCACAAACACCTATTCGTGAAATGATCAATATTCAATTGTATCCATTCGATTCTGAGGATCTCCAGCTCATTTACAGAAGACAAAAATCCCAAAGTTCTTCCTCCTCTATGAAGATCGTTATCGTCATCGTCAACGCTATAGTCATCGTCGTCCAGCGATTGTGATTCTGATACTGCCCAAGTAACAGAAGGAAACCCTGATCGTGAAGTGGTTGATGTTGTAGAGAATCGTGCAAAAAGGAAACACAACTCTCAGTGGATGGAATATGAAATAATCTTAATTCAATGAGAATTTGGAGAAAACCGCTTATAAAAAGGGTATTCCGCTGAAAGAAAATAAGAAGGCCGTTCGTATATACCAATCAGATTCCTAGATTTTATACTGACTTCTACAACTATTTGAAAAAATACAATTCATTCAGCATTTTTCGAGTATTTCAGTGTTATCTGAGAATTTCAGTTTTTGTTTCCTATTGTTTGCCAAAGTTTCATTCAAGGTTTTCACCAAAGTATTATATGACTTCGTTCTTAGTTTATATGAGTTCCTTAGTATTATACAAATGGAATAGGTACACCACATTATGATAATTTGTTTCCTTCAATATAAATATTTGTTATCGATATAGTGTCACAGCTCATTATTTGATTTTTTTTATCGCTTGGAGCGCACGAAAGGGAATCCCTATAATGTTCAAAGAACATCGTGCGTTCCTAGGGAGGATAGGGACAGGAGGTAGGTATTGGAATTTTTTTTGAAATTTCGGAGATTATATGTTGTTGGGAATACTTCCACAGGCAATGAATTCCAGAGCCTAGCCGTTCTATAGCAGAAGTATCAAGCTGGCTCTAAGGAATTTTGCCCATTATAATAAAAAAAATAAAGTGAAAGCTTCATCATGAAGCAAAACTATTGAATTTCTGTTCTTCATGAGTTCATGATAGGTTATTTGAAATAATACAAAACTTACAATGATCCTCCTGAGTGATATTTTGAGTTACGACACTTTTCAAGCGGGAGTGCGACACCCTGTATACATATATACATAGAGTATATATACGTTTTTTTCTGACGTTATTTAAAGAGATAGGAAAACAAAATATACTTTCTCATTGCCACTTTCTGAGCTATACGCAAAACAACGTTGAGAGATTTTCCGTACGACGTTCCATTTCGGAGAAATCATCATCAACTTTACCCCATGATAGACATTCTTATCTTGGACACACTGTATATGCTGACATGTATATGGAATTTTTGAAATAACTTCCTAAATAAATCGAAGAAAAATCCATAAATGATGGAATGAAGAGTTGAAAATCGAGAATTTAAAATAAAATATGAAACCTACAATGAACACTTTTTCCAACCCTTTAGGTAATTCATCCAAAGTAAACCATTCACCATGTATAATGAACGAGAATACTGATGAGAACCTCATACTGAGTACCACTTGATATTGAGAATTAGTCAAAAAAAATTATCAGCATCAAAGACATAGTTTGAAAAAAACATTCTGTATAATAGTTAAAGATGAATTCCCAAAAACAACCCAAGCAGGAGTCCGATATATATGGATAATGGATAATAGACATCGAAAAGGCCGTTTCTGAATATTTTGTATCAAATTGGCCAATGTTTTTGTCTGCATCCATGCATTTTTTCACAATATATTTTTTCCTATTTTGCTTACACCTTATAAATTCTGCCATAGTGATTCATTCGTCTCTCATCGTTCGTCGAATAACATGAAAACTTTTTTTTCGATTGTAAATGTTCACGGTTTTCTGGATCAAATTGAAGAAATGCATGAAACTTGACAAAATCATTATCACAAAAATGTTTCCCAATGTATCGTAATTTAATCGAATACTTGAATGAAAATGACTTTGAGTTTTTGCTTCTTCATCAGCATTTCATCTCATCTTGAGCATTTCGACTATTTTATAGTTGAGTAGAAATAGATCTGACAGAATTCACCCATCCTCATTAATCAACTTATTTACCCATTCCTGTATCTTCATTCAGTACCCTCTTTTGCTCTTCCACAATCGCGGATATTCGACTCTGATATTCCTCAGACACGAAGAAGTTACAAAGAGTTTGTCCATCTTTAGCTTTGATCATCTGTTTCAGCTTTTCAGGGTGCATACAGAATTGGGAAGCACTTCTAATTACCACACCTTCGAGAAATATCTGCCTGGAAAGCACTGGAAGAAAGGCTAATGAGTGCCTTTTTGTTACGAAACTTCCATGAGAGGGATTTGTATGTATGCTAAGTGTTTTCAAAGTATGTGCAGATACCTAGAAATGGAGCCATGTAATCACAAATTACAAAATATTTTAGAATTGACTCACGCAGCATGTAGATGATACGGTTCTTGCTAGGCTAAACATCACTGGAAATTTTGAAGATAATGATAAATTTTGACTGAAGGCACTGACAAAAATTTTGATTGACTCTCAACATTTTTTGTTTTTCATATATCAGTTTGACAATCGAGAAGTATGTAAAATCTTCACATCACGTCAAAATTGTCAGTCTCTAGTCCAGCTTTTCTGTTTCATATGACCAAATTTCTGTGATGAATTCCATGCTGATAAATGCTAATCTACTAAAAATACCCGTAAGTGCCATTTCCCAATCGTAGACTCGAAAAAAAATGTTTTTCGTTTCAGTTGCAACTAAGCCAAAGATCCCCTACTTCACGTCATACACTTGAGAACTTGATCACTCTTCCCAAAATTGCAAACAAAATCCGCATCCATGTCGTACGGTCTTTTCCAAAAATCAAACCAATAAGATACTTCTCGCCATTCCGTGAAAAATACCTCAATCCATTCATCACAAGTTACAGTTTGTTGGAAGTTTCAAGACTTAAAAAACACCATCACCCAATAACGAATGCTCAACTGAATGTTCAAAGGAATTATTGCCAAAAATCCATAGACAAATACAACAAATTCAAACAATCTGACAAAAGTGATCATCAGAAAAGAGATGAAGTATGTGGAGAAGACTGCATTACATTCGAAAAAGAAAAAATCAAAAAGAAACATCATGAAAGTACGAAAACAAAAGGTATAAGTTTCAATGTCAATCTGAACAACATAGTGAATGAACTAAGTAAGAAAAAAGATCTACAAAAATTACACGAGATCAATAAAATAAGCAATTTTATCTTCAAACCTATCGACTGCAAAGCTTGTAGTTCAAATAAGAAAAAATCGAGCGGAAAATTAACGAAAAGTACTGATCAAAAACGATCAAATTCTTTATTTTCTGTACCTCAAAAAGTTCATCCCAAATACGAGATGAAGAGGGAAGAATTCAAAAAAGAAAACTACGATGAAACAGTGAACTACAATAATTCAAGAACAACAGAGTTATTATCTATTTGTCTCAACAAAAAATATGAGAGAAAACCCAACAGAAGTGTAGTTACACTAGCAAGAAAAAAAAGTAGAGCTAGATCAGATAAAAAGAGTCAGGGACCAGTTCCTTTGGTCATGTTGGTCAAATCTAATTCTGGAAAAACTAGAGCATTGGTTGATCATTATTCTAACAATATCAAATACAAAGTTGGTACCAACGAAGCTTTCATAAAAAGCACTGATACATTTTTAATCAATAACGGATCCATGAAAATGAACAGCATAGATCTCAAGAGGTCTAGGAGTGAAGGAGACATCAGCAAAAGTAACAAATTACAGAAAATGTTCAATGAATTTTCGGGTAAGACAGAGAAGGATCAGCTATATCAGAATAAACTGAAGGACAATTTAGCTGAAGTACCAAAGCCAGTACTAGCAAAAGCTATATATGAAATGTTGAAACCTCTTATTGAACAAGAATTCTTGCAATACAAAGAAGTCAAAACTGGTACGTATTATTCACTACCTCATATTGATGATTAATAACTATTTTCTTGTTCCAGCTATACATCGTCTAGAGAATAATTTAGAGACCTACTTCAATCAGATCATCCCGAATTCTCACAATATCAACAATTCAAATATAAAGGAGAATCAGTTCGATTTACCAGAAGGAAAGAATAAAATGATTCGAGAGCCTAATACATACATAAATATAGCAGACCCTTCAGATCAAAATTACTGCAAAAAAGATCCCACTATAAACAATGTCATATCTGCTCCAAGTATGAGGAATTTGGAAATACTCGATCCTATAGAATATGAAATAGTGATAATCGCTCAAAATTGTGGCAAAAAAGATGGATCTCAATCTAAAAAAGATGGCACGAAAAAACTCAAGGCACAACTTTGCGAAAATAATGAAGAGAAACCATCTGATAAAGGTAAAAAATCTGACGAACAGAAGAAAGAAGATCCATGTCAAAAAGATAAACATCAATCAAAGCCAGCAAATCAACTTTGCGACGATAAAAACAAAAAAACACCAGTCAAAGCAGACAAGCAAGATAATAAAACAGCTAATCCATGTGTGAACAAACTCAAAACTGCTTCAGACACCGATAAAACTTGCAAAAAACGGCCGGCTAATCAACTCTGCGACGAAGCAAAGAAAAAAGATCCCTGTCAGAAAGATAACAAGCAAGATACTAGTAATAACTCGAAGAAACAAACCAAGAGTGACTGCACAAATGATCGACGTCAACAAGAGCACAAAAAAGACCCAAAGCAAGAAAGCAAATGTCAAAATGAGGCGAAAGAAGACCCATGTCAAAAAAATAACAAGCAAGATCCTTGTAAAAAAGCAAAGCAAGAAATCAAATCTAAGAAAGACTCATGCCAAGATGAGAACAAGCAAGATCCCTGTAAGAAGGCTAAGCAAGAGAAGAAATGTAAGGATGACAATAAAAAAGAACCATGTAAAGAAAATAACAAGCAAGACCCTTGTGGAAAATCGAAGCAGGAAAACAAATGTGACCGAAAAAAAGACCCATGCAAGAAAACGAACGATGAAACTGATGATTCTTGTTGTTTGAAAGCGAAGAAAAAAGGAGAAGATTTCTGCGAAACTGACATTAGTAAATACAAACAGAAAAGCCCCAGTAATACCAAAGAGGATTCTTGTAAAGACGGCACCAAACGTGATCCATCTAGCGAGCAGAGTTCCAAAAATTGTAAGAAGGAAGATGATCCTTGTAGTAGATTTAAGGGAATTGGACCAAGCGAAGAAACTTGCAAGAAAGTTGAATGCTTCAATCCAATGCCATGTTGCGAAAAGGCCAGCATTTGCCAAGAACCTACGTTACCTTCGATGAAGTCTAAAGGCCCTGATGGTCAATCGAAGACTGAAAGTCATAAGCCTGATATCTGCAAACGAAATCCAGGTGAGTTATTTTGATTCCATTTTATTATTAAAGTTCAGTATAGAAGGTGCTCATGTATTTTCTCCAATGCAGCCAAACTAAGCACGGCTAAGGAGGAATGTATGGTATTACCGCATGCACAAGGTCCACAATTTCTATACTTGCTATATCAGTGATACTCTCTTGTAAGAAAAATCGAAAGCTACGAAATCGTAGAAAGGCTACTTAATCCAGTAACTTTATACATCACAGTATGCGTCAAATCCGGTAGTTCTGATTTTTTGCAGACTTGTTCATGATGTTGACCCCATGAATAATCCAAGTTTGTGACCTTGAGCGCCGAACGTAACATTGTTAAAAATCTAAAAAACTGCGGAAAAATCTTTTTTTTTCAGTTTTTGGCGATTAAAACCCTAAAGGACTAGTTTTTGAAAAAACTCTTCCAGAACGTTTTTAAAGAAGACCAAATTTGCTACAATATGATATCGAAACTGTCTCTGTAGGCTCATTAGTTTCCGAGATTGAGCCTTTCAAAGTTTATAATTTTTTTCGAACTTCGCTATTTATTGCAATCCTGTCGTTCTGATTGAATTTTGACCCTGATTATACTATCGCAGCCCTGTACTTTCATGATGAGATGATAAGAAAGAAAATGAGGAGTGTGAACGAGGATGTTTAAGCTGAGCTACGGATAAGGAAATAAAAAAGATAAGTACAACAAAAGTTAATGAGGCTATTTGTTAGGAAATGGAGTAATATTAAAGATCAAAGAATTAGATTAATTTAGCCCTCTAAGGAAGGAAGGTTCCGGTTGAGGCATATCCCCATCAGGGGATGGTGATGAATCGTCGACGTCTTTTGTCCACAAGTTATCCTCCATTTCAACATCGGACAGATCGTCGCCTTCTGGCATATCTACTACTACAACATCAGGTACATTGTCACAAGAGGCCCCACTGCAGTGCCTACAGACTGATGAGCATTTAAATCCTGGCTTCCTGCAGCTGCACGCGATCCCATTACCCTTCGGGTAACGTGTATTGTGGTGAATAGTGGAAGTCGTGCAGATCGGGAAAATTTGCCCAGTTTTTTTCACATTCCTACTGTGATTCTGTGAAAAACTCTGTGCAGTATCCACAGATAAAAGATCTATTAATAAAAATAAATAAAAATGTGGATAGCAGCCATCAAGAGAAAGGATTTAACAACAGAATCAATCATGATAAACCAAAGGATGTGTAGCAGGTACCTGAGAGAAAACCTATACTTATTATATGTGATGGCCCTACAACCAGGCGCCATCTTGCCAGGTGACATCACACGAACAGTAATAGCACACTCCGTCAGAGGTAATTGAATCTTCATCCCGCTAGAGTATATTCGAGTGACGACTAAAACATTGCAAAAAATTGCGAAGTTAATCTCGAAAACTATTGGGTCTACAGAGACAGTTTTTGTATCATATTGTAGCAAATTTGATTTGCTTTAAAAACGTCCTGAGAGTTTTTTTTTTCTAAAACTATAGTCCTTCAGGGTTATAAGCGCCAAAATTTGAAAAAATTACGATTTTTTCGAGGTTTTTTCGATTTTTGACAAAGTTGCGTTCGGTGCTCGAGTTCACAAACTTGGATCATTCATTAGGCCAACATCATGAACAAGTCTGCAAAAAATCCCCATATGTTCAGGCGACAAAATAACTGGACTAACTGTTGTGTGTATTTTATTTTATTTCTTTATTCCGACTCCAAAGTCTGAATTCAGACTTTTTTCTCTGAATTCAGACTTTGAAGTCTGAATAAAGAAATAAAATAAAATACACACAACAGTGGCCTTTCTACGCTTTCGCTACTTCACAGTAATTAGGATTTTATTCCATGCGGAGAGCTACGTAACACCACAACAGGTTATATTCATTATTATTATTATTTCCAAAATGATGAGAGCAGGAGCCATCAGAGGCTCATTATGCTCAGCGTAAAAAGTAAGGTAACATTTTGTGCCATATAGTCCAAATAATTGTATGCATTGGATGCTTAGAAAATAGAGAATAGAGAAACCAAGTATAGAAGTACTCAATATATCAATATTAGTTATAAAGCATGTTCATCTATTGGTCCAGGCGGCTCTTGAACGAGTTCATTGATGAAAGAGTTCCTTTGATTGACGACACGGTTGGAGAAGAAATGTGGTCTTGTCGAAGTGCGAACATTTTCTTTTGTAATTTGTAATTATGTCCACGCAGCCGAGGGTCAGTATCTAGGTTGTATGTAGTTATCAGGTCACCACTTTCATGTCTCGGTTCTAGGCAGGGTAGTTGCAGTCTTCGAAGTCGTTCTTCGTAGGGGATGTTCTTAAAATCACGAGGAATTTTGGTGGCTCTTCTTTGAAGTCCTTCGAGCTTCGAGGCGATTGATGTCCTGTCTGAGTATGGGGGACCAGATAACCACTGTAAACTCGAGATGGGACCAGCTGTAAGAGCTATAGATTTTGAGGAGTGCCTCGAGGGTCAAGTCCTCTGGAATGATCATATATATTATTTGGTTGGCCAGCATAGGTTTTCAAAGATCATAATGCCAAGGCCATTATGCTGAGTCACTGGTGTTAAATTGGCGCCGTTTACAGAATTTTTAGGGTTTTGTTATCCAAGATGAAGGACAGAGCATTTAGCCTGATTCAGGGGAATCAGCTACTTGGAACACCAGTCAGTAATGGCATCTAGGACATCCTGGAACGTGGATGAAGGAGCGGAGTATATCTGGAGGTCGTCTGCATATGACAGTGCCGTCGACAGGCAATTTTGCGTAAGGTCGGATACATACACCAAGAACAAATTGATCTACAAAATACAGATATGGACCCCAAATTACAATCGGACGTTTCTGAAATATAGGTCATCAAAAATTTAAAGAAAAATCCAATAGCTTGTCAGTGACACTTTGTTTGGAAAAATGTTTGAAGGGAAGAAATATAGATATATTGAAGAAAATATCGAAATTTCACTTATCTTTGGAAGCTTCGGGAACGATTCTGCTCCCGTTCTCAACATAAAAATATTTTCCTGATGTTGGCATATGGATTAGTGATGATGTTAGTGTACAATGAGATCCATTCTTACTCAAACAAAACCGAAAAATGAAGAACAATCATCACGAAATTGTATTCATAGTATACCTTTTGTTTGTGGAAAGTATTATAGAGGTGAAACGAAGAGACCTGCTCTCTTAGTAAGGATGAATCAACACAAGTATACAATATCAAGAAGAGACATATCGATAAATCAAACCTAACTGAACATATCCTCACTAAAAATGGACAGCTAATATGGCAGAGTGGAATGGAATTAAAATCATAGGAAAGAAAGATAATAACCGAACGAGAAATATTAAGGAATCTGCTTGCATTCTTCTGAACGGAGACAATAGCATTGCTTCGTGTTCAGTTGATATAGATAGAACATGGTATTCACTACTGAAAACTTAGCATGAAAATGGTAGATTCAAAATTGATTGATAAAAACATCCTGTAACTCATTTGTATACATCATCACTGATCCATATGCCAACATCAGTATGTTCACTGAGAGGTGTCAAACTATAAGAAAAATATTTTCGAATAAATATATTTTGCATTTTCATTTTGAAAACGGGAGCAGATTCGTTCCCGAAACGTCCAATGATAAGTGAAAATTCGATATTTTTTCAAAATATCTATATTTCTTCTCTCAAACATTCTTCCGAACAAAGTGTCACTGACAAGCTATTCGATTTTTCTTTTAGGCTCCCTGATAGAAAAATTTGTTAAACGCAGTGACATTCTGGGGCAAATCATCCGATTTTTCTTACTGCACATATATTGAAATGATACTTATATTTTCATTTTATAGAAACGAGGAGAGAAAATCAGATAAAATGAAAGAAATATGTGTTAATAGCTCCAATAATCCCCAGAGATCTCTCAAACGAGTTTATTCACTTCACACTACTGGAAGGGAGTGAAATTATTTAGAACTATGGCCTAGGGCGTAAATAGCTGTTAATCCCGGCCGCATTTAAACATTCCGGTATAGGATTCGGCACTTGCTCAAATACTATTGGCGGATTTTGATTTGTCTGACCAATTAAAGGCGAAGTGCCGAAATCCGTACCAGAATGTTGAGCGGTGCTGAAAAGCAGGTCGGAATGTTGCCCTGCATTTTGCGCGGTTTTCGTTTACATTTACCCTCGCATTTACCTAACCTGCGTATTTTTTTATTATACCGTCATTCCCACATGCTAACAACAAACCTGCAATCTTGTTATTATAGTTAAGTGCAATAATCAATTAGTGAAGTATACCATAAATCACTAATTATGGAAAGATTAATAAAAGTTTCAGAAAATTTGTACAGGGGCAATATGAAGAATGAAACAGAGAAGTTGTGCAATGGATGAATGATTATGAAGCTCAGTCGTTTACATCATGACGTTTTAAATCAGGCCCTACAAATATTAAAAGATTCTTGTACAGGTAACAATTTCATGTTTTTTAAAAAAAAATTTATTTGCTCATGAAATGTATTCGAAGAAGACGAAGACGCAGTTTGGCAGGTAACGTGGCGAGAAATCAACCAAACGCTAAGTCCCATGGAATAGGACATTAACAGACATTAGGTGTTCTAATGATTGTTATTTCGAATTTATTATCTCATTTTATCACATATAATCATTCATTTAAAACTTTTATACCAAATAATCATCATGAGTATAAATGAAAATTTCTAAAGTTATTGAAAAATGTGTTCATTACACATTATCTCGAGCTTTCATTTCATCAACAATCCGACCTGTGTTTCAGCACCGCTCAACGTTCTGGTACGAATTTCGGCACTCCGCCTTCAATTGGTCAGATAAATCAAAATCGGCCAATAGAATTTAAGCAGGTGCCGAATCCTATACCGGAATGTTTGAATGCATCCCGGCCTGACTGGAAACTTCGAAATCCACATGTTGAAGAAGTTCAAGTACCTGTGTGCAATTCTTCCAATCACTAACGATTCATTTCCATAATGCAGATAATTATGTTACCTGTCACCTTCATTTCGCTAAAATAGTTGTTTAATTAATCATATATTATAATGCAGTAATTATAGTTGATTGAAACTATTGCATAAGCATTTACCAGATATCAATCCGTTGATTCTAACAAATAATAATTAGTGCCAAGGTACAGCAGAAGACATGTTTCCAAGCTAAAACGCTTCAGCTCCGAAGATGTTCTTCTTTCATCATTCAGCTGTTGGTTGTTTGAAAAGCACGAAAAAATAAATTGAAGGATGAGTGATTCAAGAGTGTGTGTAGGACACTAACTTTCATTATTTTCTTGCTTTCAGATGACGTCTCAAATTGTAAACAACGATCATGCACGCAAAAGAGTATGGAGCCCACAGAACCACCAAACTGTTGCAAGCCTCTAGGAAGGAAGGGATTTTACGATAAACCATGCTCCGATCTTCCACAAACACCGAAAACAAAAATAGGTAACACGATCTTTGTTGATAACAATAATTGGTAAAACACTGATGGTCTCTGTTTCGACCGTTCATATGCTGTCAAAGCACGGAATTGGTTCTATCAATCTCTGGAAGAATTCCATATCATTATATTTCTGCCTGTGTCTGTATATTTCTCTCTCCTGAGAACCATTATATTATCATGAGTAATATCAGGATGTTCTGAATATTCGAGATAATTCTGTCGCTTCATTGTTCCCAAATTGTGTTGCCGATCAACACCACAAGTCGTCAGGACGAGTCGTGATATTGCTGTACGGCAACACAATTGAGTTAAAAATGAAAGAGAATTATGAGAAGATATTCAGAACAAAGTGGTATTTTGCTACTCTACTTCACGTTCACGAAGCATGAAAAGAATTTATTATAAATGACAACTACAGCTATAATTATTTTAAGCCAAAATGACAGAGTTTGCTTCGCTATCCGTGGTTACATTGTTGAAAACACCAACGCTGATGTTGGAGTTGTCTCTTTGTGATTGGTCAGATTATGTGATTAGTGAAATATCCTTCTTCACTCTCTGATGATGAACAACCAGAACTTTCCATCAAACGATTTATTTTGAACGGATACTTTGGGTATGTCAATCGTTACCTCCAATGTCAGGTTTGTATAAGACGATAATGACATATTGACATATTTGAGAAAATGAACAACAAACAGGATCAAACACATTCATGTCAGTCAGATTTTTTTTCTCCAAGCCGCAGGGATAGTGGCTTTTTCCTGCCGCTTAACAGGCAGAAAAGGTGTACTTTTACTGCCTAGGCAGGAGAAGTTTGTTGCTATGCAACGTTCCAAGAAATTCTAATGAAATTAGTAATCAATATTGGCACTGACATTGGGTGAAGACAAAATGATCGAGATTCAACAAAAAATCATCATCATCACTTGGCAAAAAATTCTATGTTTCACACGGCAGCAAATATACACTCACCGGCAAAAAAAAACGGCCACCAAATAATTGAGCCAAATTGTTTGCTCTGTAACTTTTTCAATCCTGGTCCGATTCTGGTGGAATTCCGACGAAATCGTAGATTCATGTTTTCAAATGTTAGCCTGAATATTAGTTCCTAAGAAAATCTGATGACTCGATCATTATACAGGGGAGAGGGAAAGTTACTTTTTCACCCTTAACTTCTTAACGCCCTGTGGGAAAGGTGAGTGATTTAACTTTAGCTTCATTATGTTTTGGATTGAAGAGTGATCTCTTCTCTACATGATGGTTTTTTATTCACGTCGATAATCAGTTTTCAAAGGAAGATACAAGTGTTTCAAGATAGTACGGATTTTCAAAATTTTCATTTACAATAATTCAGAACCATTCTCCAACCTTCTGCTTCATCATGTTTTAAATTGTAGTGTGATCCTCTTTTGTTCCTTCTTCATACAACGGTAACATCAATAACATCAATATCTCCTGTTTGAGAGGAGATACAAGTGTTTCAAGGAAGTATAGATTTTATAAATTTTCAGTAACAATAATTCAGAACCTATCCACCTATCTTAGGGGTGACGTCTAGAGGCTCATTCGCCTTCGCCCAGCCTTGTCAGATACTTTTCAAGAGCCCCGCTATTCGCCGTTCAAGGAGGATTTCAGGCAATTCTTCAAGGTTACTTGAGTAATTTGATCAATGCGATGCCACTGCGGTTGAATGCTGTAATTCAATATCGAGGAGAGCATTATACTCGTTAGTCGTTATTGACTACAGGTCTACTTCTTGTTTGTTTTTTGTAATTGATTTTCCGGAAAGTAAGGTAGAAATATGTGATATTAATCCTTGAAGTTGCTGTTAATCAATAAGTTCATGTAAGTTCTGATTATTGGTAAAAGTTGAAAAACATCATACTTCCTTAAAACACTCGTATCTTCTTTTAAAAATAAGATATTGACGTGAATCAGAAACTTTTGTGTTTAGGAGGGATCACACTTCAATCCGAAGCATAATGAAGCCATGTTTAATCACGCAATTCTGCCACAGGGCGTTGAGAAGTATAGGGTGGAAGAGACACTTTGGCTTTTCCCTGTATAATGATCAAGTCATCAGCTTTTCAGGAAAACTAATATTCAGGCTAACATTCCGGAACATGAATCTACGATTTGATCTCAATTTCACAAAAATCCGACATGGATTGAAGAAGTTATAGTGTGACCAATTTGGGCAAATTTTTTGGTGGCCGGTTTATTTTGCCGGTGAGTGTAGATTGACTGCCTAGGCTGAAGTCTACTACTCTCCTGCCTAGTAAAACAAATAATAATTATCGGTTACTCAGCCGAAAAGATACATATAATGATGAAGATGGAGAGCCCTAATTTCGAGTGACAATGGAAAATGAAAAAACTCCACCGCCCGTGTGAGAGACGAACTCACAACTTCTAGGTTACATGCCCAACGATCTGCCTCTGGCAGGACGAACGGGAAAATATGGAGACTGTATAGTACCATGGTACCATCCTGCCAGCGATGCTTCGTATAGTGCATAATTTTGAGTGACTTCGGAAGTTGAAAGGATTCTGCCGCCTGGTGTGTGATGAGAACTCGACCTCTCTGCCGATTGATCGACGGATGTCCCGTTAGCTCAATTGGCAGAGCGTTGGGCATGTAACCCAGAGGTTGTGAGTTCGACTCTCACGCTGGGCGGTGGAGTTTTTTCATTTTTCATTGTCACTCGAAATTAGGGCTTTCGATCTTCATCATTATTATTATTAATGACTGGCCTGTACTGTTACTTATAGATGTCAAGCAAGTTTGCTGCCAAGAAATCATCAGCAAAGAACAAGAAGCAGCAAAGGCACTGGAAAGGAAGAACGCCCCTGCCCGTCCCAAACCGCTTCCGCCAAAGGTGGAGCCGCCGCCGAAATGCGACCCCCCTAGCAAAACAGACACTCGGTATTGCACTAAGCCGACGATCAAAGCGGAAGTGTCTGTTCCGAAGCCTGAGGTGAAGTGCACCAGAATGCCTGCTCCAGCTGTTCCGCAAAATATCGTACCGAAGCCAGTTCGGGAACCGAAACAAGCGCCGAAAGATTCTTGGTTTCCAGTGAAAATAAGAAGTATGTATGATATATTGATATTCATCATACAGGACGTGGAAATAAATTCTGAATTGATGAAACCTAATCACGAATCCGCGATTGAAGGTCTATAAAAATAACAAGTTTCAATCGTTCAAGTTTGAACTCCTTGATTGGGTGAAAGAATTGAAAAGGAATATTCTCAGATAAAATTATCATCATTATATGTAGCAGCCTGTAGTTTTTTTAGTTGAAAAGATAGAAATTTGAAATTCACAAGGGTTATATTAACGATGATGGCACTTCCTTTGAACCCAATGACAATTTTTTTTCAACCACCTGTTTGATTGGAAGTAGACCCAACATTTTTTTATATGGCACCCTGTATATTTCTGTAGTCTATCTTATTCGCCTTGAAATTCTCTATTCAACTATGTATAACAATTCGATATTCGTTCATTAATTGGCTGTTAAATTGCATTTTATTGAAATACATGTAGTTTGCTGTGGCACGAATGCAATGACAGTTCGATGCTTGATAGGATTAGAAATCCAAAGATCATCACATAGACGATATTATCAGAATATTTTCCATAACCAAATCGGTCCCAGAAGATTGCCAATAATTTCATTGAGTTTAAAAAAATCATCCGTAGTAGTGACACTTTTCCGAACATGGGTCCCACTACCTAAAATTTTTCTTCTGCAGCACTGAATAACCCCCAGAAGTTTGATCTCATAGTTCTGTAACACCCTGTATCTGGATATCTTGAAGATCTGAAATCTTTGCAGAGTTAGAATTGGATCAATAGTGGTAAAACTAGATTCAGTACCAAATCTACCAACTCAGAGTCTCATAGACTACCGATGACTAAAGGTGTCCCTCCAGGATCTGTTTTAGGACCAATTTTATATTTATTATATATTCAAAATATCACGAAAATTGATACAGAATGTAATTACACTATTTATGCAGACGATACACGGTACTTTTATATGAAAATAAAAATCCTATCATTTTAGAAAATATAATAAACAGAGACTTGATGAAATTTGAAAATTGGCTGTATTCAAACCTCTTATCAATAAATACTGATAAAACTGAATATATGATTTTTCAACAAAAAAATAAACAAAATATAAATTTAAATCTCAGAATTAAAAATGAATCTTTGAAACAAACTAATGAGAAAAAGTATCTAGGGATTTGGTTTGATGATAAATTGAAGTGGGACAAACATATAAATGTTTTGAAGAAAAAAATATATCCCATTATTGGAGCCCTGAGAAGATGTCCCAAGCTGAATAAAAAAGTTGCAAATATTTATTTATTTATTTATTTATTCTCATATGAATACATTTACAAAGACATACATATTCTAATATTATAAAAATTCTAAATTTTATTTACTTCACATAGGTTATTGACCTGTGTGTGAATTAGATAATTATTATAAACTTTTTGTAAAAAATTTTCAAGTTCTTAAAAATATTTAGATTAAATATTGATTATAAATTCAATATATACAAAGCACACAAACAATTTTAATAAAATATCTGCATTATATAAAAAGACATTGAAAGTAGTGAATCGTTCACCATATGATACACCAACAAATCAATTATATGAAATAACTGAATCATTCTCATTAGAAGAAATGTTCGAAATTGAATGACTGAAAATTACATACAATATCATAAATAAAAGATTGAAATCTAATTTTATTTTAACACAAAACAATGAAATTCATAATTACCAAACTAGACAACATGGTTTATTTCATCTTGATATGGCTAATTCTTCTATATCTATAGGCCAAAAGAGATTCACCCACGCTCTTGGAATATAACAAATTACCAGATAATATAAAAAATTGCAGAAATACAATAAAATTCAAATACCAACTTAAAAAAATTATCATTTCTGAACGAAATAGATGATTGTTTTTTCCTCAACTTTTGATTCATATTCAAATTGATTTTTGCTCACCAATATGAAATGATTTGTCGAAATTTAATACTCAATGTTTTCAAATATTATATTTATTAGTTTATCATAATTGTATAGTTTTAGGTATTATTGTTAACTATACTTCCTTATACCAGAACTTGATTCTGACTGGAAGTAACTTTTTCAATAAATAAATAAATAAATAATGTTTATGAGGAAAATGCAAAATGTCCAGTTGGGTGGCTTTTGTAAAAATTTGGTGTGTGGCCACTGTTCTCAATTAGTATGGTACAGTGGCCAGAAACGAATGGTACAATGGCCATACCGTCAATATGCACTAAACCATATTTTTATTGATCAGAAAATCGCAATACATGCTATTTGCTTTTCTTGCCCAGACTGATGCTGAATTCGCTTTCTGTTTGCCACTCCCAATGAATACACAAATTTTCGGATATTCTTAGGTGTTAGTCCATGATGCAATTCTGCTCAAATTCGAAGGTAATTGCAGAGCTGTTGTTCTTTCACAAATACATTCGCTATATCAAATCCTTGAAATTTCGTGAGATATAATCTGAGAGTAGTTTTGAAAATATTGAATCGTATTGCAGCTGCTTTCACAGGAAGTCCATGTTCTCTTATACTACAAAGTGCATTTTCCATAGTTCATGAAGGGACATTTTCAATTGAACCAGGATTTTTTGATTTTGATCGAGTCATGATTACTTTCTGCGATAAGAAATCGAATATAGGGCAACAGTGGTCTATTTAAAAGCCAGTGGCCACTGTTCTTAATTGAATGGTGAGCACTGTACCAATAAATTCAATTGGAACCATTTCGATCTAACCTCAAAATAATCCTTCGATATCTCACATCTTTACCTCATAAGGTAGTTCAAATAGATCAAATCTCATGATGAATATGAATTCACATCAGAAAACTTACCTTTTAAGATGGATGCACTAATATACGTAACTTGTATCGATCAAAAATTAACAAAAAAAAATGAAACTGGCACAGACAACAATGCAAGCTCTATACGAGATGACGCGACAAGTATTCTTCATAGCCTGATAATTCAAGAGGATGGCCACTGTACCACCGAACATAAACATGGCCACTGTTGGCGGACCTCCCTTACATACATAAATGAAAAATAAACAAAAAATTCACCTCAACCTCAAAATAAGAAATGAACTCTTAAAACAAACTGAGCAGATAAAATATCTTGGTATTTGGTTTGTTGACAGGTTGAAGTGGGACAAACATATTGATGTTCTGACAAAAAAAATATCTTCAATTATTGGTGCATTGAGAAGATGTCCCAAACTTGATATTAAAATTGCAAACATGATTCTCTACTCTCATATACTGAGTCGTATCAACTATTTAATAAATGTTTGGGGATCTTGTTCAAAAAATAATTTCAATAAAATATCAACATTATATAGAAAATCGTAAAAAGTATTGTATCGTCTCCCATTTGATACACCAACCAATTAATTGTAAGAAATAACAATAACGTATTATTTAGATGAAATATATAGAATTGAAACTCTTAAAATATCATATAATATCATAAATAAAAAATTGAAGTCGAATTTTATTTTGATACGGAATTCTGAAATTCATAATCATGAAACTAGACAATATAACTTGTTCATCTTGACGCCGCTAGCTCTATAATCAATAAACTACCTGACAATATAAAAAATTGCAGAAATATAGATACATTCAAAAATGAAGTGAAAAAACTAATTATTTCTGAGCGAACTGGGTAAAATCAATCATGCCATTTTTTTTCACAAATATTTTTCTTTGTTTGCCCATTTATAGTTGTTGATATATTTCGAATAATGATATGTTTACCTATAGGTATATAATTATGTACTTCCTTATACCATAGCCTATTCTGTCTGGAAGTTATTTGTTCAATAAATAAATAAATATATGTTTTTTATCCAAACTTCCAAGGCCAACAGCTCCGTAACGAAGTGCGGGAGACATTTTTCCATATAAAGTACTGACATTATTTTGACTCACTATATCAGCCCTATCATTTACAAAATCAGCTTTCCGAAAACCCTGTATAGCGACAATGTGATGATATCTGATTCTTATACTGACGCTGATCAAGATCCGCTATTTCTACATAATAAATTATCACTCTTATTTCTAGCCAAGCAGGCTGCACCGAAACCATGTGAAAGCAAGCCAAAAAAATACACTAAAACAAATGAAGATACACCCCTTCCTCCACGATCTCCAAAACTCACTGCTCAACTGCCAAAACAAGAACCTCCCAAAAAAAACCTACTAGATAACTGTAAGGGATTGTTCTCCAGTATATGCAGAGTTTTTTGCCCGAGCAAAAATAAGCCTGGCAAAAAAGGCGCATCTTCGAGTGTCACGAACTCCAACTCTATGCCAGAACTCAAGGGTACTTTCGGAGGTTTCTCTAGTTCTGCCCCAGCAGGATCATCAGGAAATAAACCCAACAAGAAACCTGGTACCATGACTTTCGCAATTTACAGGAAACGAAACAGATATCCCTGGAACACAGCACCGCGATGGAGCATTTATCAAGAAAGATTCATCTCGAAAAAATCCAAAGAAGATTCTGACCCTTGCAAAACCAAGGAAGCTAAAGATTCTGAACAAGATAAACCAGATTCTAATAAGCTCCAATGCATTTGCTACGAGGAAATCAAGAAGAAACAAGCTTCAAAAGAAAATAGTGGAGATGGCAAGCATGGTGACCGTTGTAAAAAGAAGACTGACAAACAAATGACGTTCAAACCGACGAATCATTCGAAAATATGTCAGATGGAAAGTAAGAAGAAATCTGCATCCAAAAAATGTAAATCAAATTCAGAAAAAGCTGATCAGAGTAAATTCAAACAATGTGGAGAGCTATGCAAACAAAATACAGGTGAGCTAGAATGATTAAAATAATTGTTATGTTATATTTATTTTTATCTCTATATGGATGACATGACAAACTTCAGACGAATAAATATATTTTTTTCGTCGACTTTTACAAGAAATCACATATTACGTCCTAGTATCTGATTGAAAAACCGACTATTTCCGAAGGCAATTACTTTTCATGTGCAGATGCAAACTTTTCGTGAAATTGAAATTTTTTTCTCGAGAACGTTCCATCGTAAAAACACCATTTTATGAGAGGTTATAGGTATGACCTATATTGCTACACTAGATTTTTTTCAAGTCGATTCAATTATGAATACAGCGTCTAGGATAAAAAATACCTCAATACCTGCACAAAGTAGCCCCATTTTACGGTAACATTTGAAAAATATTGAGAACTCATCACTTGGTCAGTAGCAAGAATAAATGAACCAATCATGTGAGAGAACCCATCAATGTCTTCAATGCAAGGGCAACTCATTTCAGGTGATAATAAATCTAGCGGAAAAGCAAATTCTTCTGATACGAGCACAACGAAGAAATCAAAAAATGTTTGCGCCGATAAACTCAAGACTTCTGGTACTACTACAAAGGATAAACCGAAAAGTACGTGTGCAGAGACTTCTAGTACCACTACAAAGGATAAACCAAAAAGTACGTGTGCAGAAAAGCCTAAGTCGGCTTCCAAAGATGATACAAAAGAACGTAAGACATTCAAGGAAAGGTGCTTGTCAAAGTCGAATTCCAAGAATAAGAGTTGTTCAAAAAAGCATGAAGAATTCAAAGAAATGTGTAAGCCAAAGTCTGACTCTAAACAGAATGATTGTACAAAAGAGCAAGAGCAGTCTAAGCAAAAATGTAAGTAAACGTATACGGTAGGTATGTGAAAATGTGATTAATATACCTCTTCATCAGGAACTCCTCATATACATCAGTCATAGATCTAAACACACTTCTGATCTATGCGTCATTCATCAAAATTTGAAAACAAAGATTTCTATAACTGAGGAAGCTCTCCGAAATGAAATATTAACGAGTCAGTGGCATTGCAGAAGTGTTCAGTTTCCTCCGTTACGTGGAATATATAAAGTTGTTCAAAAATAATGGTTTGAGCTACCTCCAGCTGTCTTATCAATATTTTGCGTAACTGAAGGCGATATTTTGTATCATTTCCAGCGTAATCTCATCCTGATATTTTTTTATTCATATTTTCTTACCGAATACCACTCTAGCTTCCTGAGTCAGTTCAGTGCTTATTTCAAATGTACCGTCATGACCGCTATTTGTGGATACGTCGAATAAATGGTGACGTCCTGACGTCAGTTTTTATGCTGTTTCGTTATTGGTCAGATGATCTTCCATTTTCACTCATGAAGCAAGGTTGTCAAGTCACCGATTACACTGAAGTCATCAAAACGATGTTAGATTTCTGTCCTTGAATAAAACATAATAGGAGGAACCCATGATATTATAGTTCATTCTGGACCGTTTCGAGCAACCAACATGTCCAACTATTTCCCATTATCCATAACAAAATATCATATAAATGTTGGAGTCTTGGCAACATTGTGCTGTATGCTGAGAGCTGACAAGACATCGCCCACAAGTCGTGCGCCGTGTTGGCACGTTCACCGATTCAAATATCCTACAATGTGAATTAATATAATTATTATTTACACAAATGTGTTATAAGCAATGAGCCACAAATCATAGGTGAACATTTTGAAACGAATTGCTAATAAGGAATATTCGCAATACAAAATTAGGGTACGCCACCTATCGGAGCAGTGGCGGCTCCTCAGAGGAGGCAGAGGAGGCTGAGCCTCCTCAGAGATTTTCCTTAAACTGATATTATCTATACTTTCTCATTAAAAGGACACCAAAATACATAGATTTTGATTTTATTTCCTGTTTTTATGTAAATATTTTTGAATTGGCAACAGTGCTTGCCCACGCATCACACGTTGATGCTGTAAATCACGCGTAAAATATTCAACTTGGCAACATCTATAGGAGGCTAGACCACAGACCGTGACATTGCGCAACCAACGCGCGCATCGCGCAATGTAAATCACATGTAAATCCCCGAATAGCACGTGTTTGTTGTCGTGTCGCGACGCGAATTGCGGACAGTCGAGCGCGAATGCAGTGTTTATGTTTATGTTAGGTTATTGGTTAGGGGCTCTATAAATTTCGGAAAAATGAGTGTCTTAAAAACGATTGCGATTTAGTGGAATACTTTTTGGTGAACCCATTCAGTGCCTTGTCCTATGAAGATAAATTGATTGTGAAAAACAAACGTCCGACACCGACATTAAAAAATCTGATTGCGTAACAGGTAACAAACAAAATCGTTCATTCAATTCTGATAATTATAAAAAATATATATGGCTGACGGGATCTGAGGTAAGGAATAAGCTATTTTGTTGGTACTGCGTATTATTTTCAACCGATAAATCATCATGTTGGGGACGATTAGGATATAATGATTTGAAAAATTTGCCTCGCGGATTGGATAGACACAGCAAATCACAGGAACACATCTCTTCAAATATTAAATTCAGGTTAACTGGTAAACAGAATGTCATTAAAGCTATTGATTTGGGTGAGTAGAGAGTTGTTTTTCACAATAAATCTCATCATTCAGCCTCCTCTGTCATGAAAGTCACGAGCCGCCACTGTATCGGAGTTCTTGAAAGCTGCCCAAGCGGCATGTTTGCTTAGTTTTTATTAGTTCACACTTGTTTTCTGTTTGTACTTATTGGTCACATCATCAAAACAAACCACTCAGAGTTGTTCAAGTTAGAGTTCCTAAATGTTCTTGACTCTGCTGTTTTGACGTTTTTTGTATATTAGAGTACGGACACTAGACAAGCAGTAACAATCAAACATAACCACAAACGATTTTGAAGCAAATCATATGTTTTGCGAGACAAGGACAAGAATATGTTTTTAGCTTAGATAAAGGATCCTCGCATTTTCCATCCTCCACAAGTCCTGGGAAGAGTACATCCATATATCTTTCTCTGTCTTTGATTTTTGTATGAGAGGGCATAGCGTCTCCTCGAGTGGGTAGAAGGGTACGATAAATTGATTAAAAAATTATTTCTTCTCGAAATATCGAATGATAAGGCTGAAGGACCTTAATGGAGGTCGATATCAAGTTAGTAGGTACATATTATACATCAACGAAACACACATAGTAATCTTATGGAATTAGTCTCTTATATGTAGGTAGATAAATTCGTTCAGTTGAATATTTGCTTATCACAAAAGTTCAGAATGGAGTAAAAACTGATGAATTTCATTACTACCAAAGAGTGGTAAGTTATAAGTAATTAATAAATGAACAAATGATATGGCAACAATAACAGCTGATTTCAGTTAGGATAAATAATATAGGTTCTCCAAGACATACGGAAGTAGGTATAAATGGGCTCGACTCACTATAGATCGCCGTTCACATTGCTAAAGGGGACTGTTGGTTGAACCCAGCCATCGGAAGATCATTTTCAATACCTAACATAAATGATGCGTTCTTGTTCTGTGCTCTGATAATATCTTGCTTGTACCCAAGAAGTGGTTCAAAATCCACTAGGAGCTATGTAGTCGTCTAGCAATTCTCAACTACGCATGAACATGCACATCCAGACTTGGGATTCCAACTCCGAAGAAGTGATACACGAACAATGTATTCAACTCTTTGATATAGATACATCACTATCTGGTGCGTCAGAGTTCCACATAGTGACTATATGTTTTCACAAAATTATTATAAGAGTTCGTATACGAAGATGATCTAAATAATTCTTGGTTGAACAGGGATGTGAAATCAGATTGAGTCAGTCAATTCAGGAAGTTTCTGTTATTTCATCATCAGATTATCTCCATGGTGGCTATTGTGATCTCTGCTCCATCATTCCATCGCAAGCAATAACCAGAGTCTAAATTGGAATAAGGTTTTTTTCGATACTCGCTCAGTTTATGAATTGTGGGTTCGGCTCTTTATCTCAATACGATCCTATATTCTTCAACTTCCTATATACCAAGAAATGTAAACACCTCGCAAATTTTGTGGCCTGAACCTATATTCCATGCCGGCTACGTTTGTAGAATCAGAATAGAGTGAATTGATTTTCCGTGTTCTCACAGTTGGAAACTGCACAAACTTGCATCTTTCTCCTAATTCTCTCAATTTGTCAAACCTTTGAAATTTATGTCATGTACGTCCGTGAACTGTCAGTTCCCGCTTTTTCCATCAGTTTATTTGTGGTTATGTCCGATTGTCGGTGCTTTTCATAGTGTCCGTACACTGATATACAAAAAACGTCAAAAGCAGCATTGTCAAGTGCATTCAGGAACTCTAGGTCAAGTTATTGCCGTCAGGTGTGCGACGTGCTATTTTTTATCGCGATTTACCAATACTCAATTGATAATTGATGAATTATTTATTGAATAACTAATATTTCTGAGGTTCCCAATCGTATTTCAACAAATGGCAACTGTGCTATGGTCTGCCCCTTTTTACGAAATCGTGGCGTCAGTTTTCAAAGGCGGTAAATTTCTAGACGTTCGGAAATTACCGTTGCATTATTGATGACTTTAGCACCTAAAAATCGATTGAAAATGTTTACCAAAATATGAAATTGAAAGGTATTCGAGTGATGATTCTATTTGATAAATAAGAAAAAACTAGTCCACTCTCCTATAGAAGCATCTCGTGATATTATAAGTGAAAATTACTTGTAACTAAATAATTATTTCTTCAAAACACGTTCGTTTATAGAACGGCAAAGCTTTGAAATTCTTTGCCAATGGAAATATACCCAAGAACTCATACAGGGTGAGTCATGAGGAACTGTACATGCTCCTACTACGAATAGAGGCAGCTGAGGGGAATACTAAAAGACCATCAGAAAGTGTCTCCGCCTCTTATAAAATGATCTATAGGGTGATTTATGGGATATGGCCAAAACTTCTTTCAATCATAACTTTCCAATAGTTCTTTCGATTCCTTTCATTTTTTCATGGATTATTATGCTGTCACTCAGCAATCAACTGACGTATTCAGAATCGTGAAAATCCAGGACTGGTCTTGAGAAATTCTGCCAATTTGGTTCATATCAAAAATTTCACCCTGTATGAGGTTTTAGTAAACTGTGATATGGAATTTCTAAAGTTGATGAACAGGCAACCAGAATGAAGTATTTCAAATTTTCTTCACACTCTCATTGACTTTCTCAGGAAATGATTAATTTAAACTACACACGAAACTTGGGCAACAAATGTATTAATTTCAAAATTAATACTTCGCAATGCGTGAATTTCACCAATAAAAGTAAAGGTAAAATTATTCCTGATTCTTGTTTGTCAACTCCGAACATTTCATGTCACAGTTTATTAAAATCATATACAGGGTGCAATTTTTGGTGACTATTACCATGTACCAAAAATTTACTGAATCCAACCCTGGAATGATGTTATTCTTGCTTCTATTCGTGAAATTCTAGGGGTGCGAAGTATTCATTTTCAAATTAATACATTTGTTGCGAAAGTTTCACGTGTAATGAAAATTGATCGTACTCTAAGAAATTCTGTGAAACTCTGAGGAAAATTTGAAATACTTAATTTTGGTTGCCAGTTCATCAACTTTGACAATTCCATATCACAGGTTACTAAAACCATATACAGGGTGTGATTTTTGGTGATTATTACTCTCTACTAAAAAATTACTGAATCCAACCCTGGAAATAGAAGAATGTTGATTATTGTTGAGCTGAAGAATTGAGAATGATATTATCCCTACTTTCATTCGTGAAATTCATGCGTTGCGAAGTATTAATTTTCAAATTAATACATTTATTGACCAAGTTTCGTGTGTAGTTTAAATTAATCATTTTTTAAGAAATTCAATGAAATTGTGAGGAAAATTTGAAATACTTCATTTTAGTTGCCTGTTCATCAACTTCAGAAATTCCATATCACAGTTTACTAAAACCTCATACAGGGTGAAATTTTTTATATGGACCAAATTGGCAGAATTTCTCAAGACCGGTCCTGGATTTTCACGATTCTGAATACGTCAGTTGATTGCTGAGTGACAGCATGATAATCCATGAAAAAATGAAAGAAATCGAAAGAACTGTTGGAAAGTTATGATTGAAAGAAGTTTTTGCCATATCTCATTAATCACCCTATAGATTATTTTAGAAGAGGCGGAGACACTTTCTGATGGTCATTTGGTATTCCCCTCAGATGCCTCTATTCGTAGTAGGAGCATGTACAGTTCCTCATGACTCACCCTGTATAATCCACAAAAGTTAAATGAAATGCCAACACATTATATAGGAAGTTCCTTTCGTGCGCTCCAAGAGATAATATAATACAATTTGAATATTTGCAGCCACCTCTCCCAAGAAAGATAAGTATCCTTGGAAAAAATCTGATGACAAAATGGATGGCGATCTATGCGCGAACGAAAGCAACATCACAAAAAAATCAATGGAAGATGAAAAAGCGAAAACCAAAACTGAAAATAGTGGCGGCAAAAACCAGCAGGGAAATTTGTTGAAGAGTGAACAAGATTCGTCTTGTTTTCGAGATTATAACAAAAATAGTGAGAAGGGCAAAAAAGTAGAGAAACGAAAATCCGACGTAGAAGCAGCGCCAAAACCTGATTGCAAGAGGATGAAAAAAGAAGTTAATAAGGAGGATGATTCGAAATCTTCGAAAAACACTAAAGAGGGATGCAAGCCGAAGGAAGAAGAACAGGGGAAGAATATGAAAAAAGTTTGCGCACAACCAAAACCATGCCAAAATAAGGGTGGTAAGTTATTTTCAGCCAAAGATAAGCAATGAATGGCAATGAGCAGGGTATATTAGATCTTCCTGACAATTGTTCAGAGGAACAAAGTCGATGTGTGTCTGATTTTTGTACGGAATATATGGTTTTCGTATGTATGTAAGCATGGAATGGAATGGAATACCATTTTCCACCTCGTTAGATTTCAAAACTGTTGTGAAATAACAAGTGCTCAACAGAGATTCATTTCTTGAAATGTTAAAAAATGCATACTCAGTATACAATATCGACCTAATTTTGACGTCAATCAAGCTGAATGGCTGTTGTCTAGTGATACATCAACAATTCTAGCTAAATTGTCATCCTGTGGAATTGATAAGATTTATTGAATGGGATGAAGTAGAACATGTATTCAATTTACCGCTGAAAATTATAGAATCAGCTCAAAGTGCGAACATAGTCATTTCATGAATTGGTATGTGGATTTAAGGAATTTGAGAACAGAGAAGTAGGTACTTTACGCCCGCAAAACCGCTAGTTAATGAATAATTATTATAGTCCACGAGAGCAATCAGCAACAATTTTCTCACAGTGTTCATCGTCATTCTCGGCTAGGACATCTGCAATCGGTTCTTTGCAACGTAAGATCAAAATATTGTCATTATATATCAAACAACTCTTCTGTTGTGACTAGAATTGTTAATGATGATTGAAAAATATAAATAATTACAATATCGAGCATCAATCAGACATTCTCAAGTATCAGAGTTCATAATTTTCCAAAATGAGTTGAAAAATAAATTGAGAAACCAGTTGCTGGGACAGTAGGCTGAGGCTGGTGAAGATGAGCCCTAAATCTTGATTCAATGATCTATGTTCAATGTTCAATGCTTTATATTGTTTGTAACATGTTTGAGAAGTATTGAAAAGGAATATTCTCAGATATAATTATGAAAATAAAAAAAAGGATGTATACAATACACCGTGTCCCAGCTAAAAAGTCACCCCCTGTAAAAAATCAACCGCGCGATCGAATGACTTGAAATTTGGTCACTCAGTATATTCGATGATGCTCACTCGAAATATGCTATTGAATAAATCGAAGGTATAGGTACTTTCCTTCCTGCTACTGCTACTTTCCCATTCGAATTAGGACAGCCAGTATATTATTCCATATTCAAGTAGAGTTCATTATTACAAATTCAAAAATGCCGGGTTTGATGGGATTTTTTCAAACGACTTTTTTTTCAAAATTGGAAATGGTAATGTATGGTAGTTCGAAAAACTATATGGAAACACGCTTTTATAGATAGCCAAACTCGAGGCCGAACCAAATAGAAGTAGAAAATAGATAGTATAGCTTCAAAAACTTGAGAGATAGATTGTCGAACTAGAAAGAAATAGAAAAAGAAAATAATTTGAAAAACTAAAGAAACTCGTTTTCATGAATAGCCAAACCAGAATGAAGAAAAATACGAAATAATGAAAGAGTGTTGATAAATATTTAACTAAAAGGATATTTTATAGAAATGAATGTATATAGCAAAAAACGTTTGCCCGGTCAGCTATTGTGATAAATAGTCGTTTGAAAAACTAATAACACGCTTTTATAGGTAGCCAAACTGAAAAGAAGTAGAAAAAAATGAAGACATAAATTGCGGAACTGAAACGGAGTAGGAAATAAATGGAAGATTGAATAACTCGATTTTATAGATATATATATAGCCAAACTAGAAATAATGTTTATGGCACGTTTGCCGGGTCAGCTAGTTATGTATATAATTTTTTTTTTCTAATTCTTAACATTCATCCCATCAATGAATATATAGCTATTTTCATTTTGATTGCTCAAGGTTACGTAAACCTCAAAGCCTACTAGAAATACACTTGAAAACCAGTTTTTTATACCTTCCTGTGAGCACATCATCGAAAGACTTATCTATAAAATTATCTTAAATGTTATAATACAATATAATATAATTCGTTTGCTGAAATAGTTTCTTAAACCAAGGAAGTAGAGTAAATACCTGTGGTAAATAGTAATAGATTTTAATCATTTGTGTATCCATAATAAATAATTACCATAGGTAAGCACATTTCATAACAAAAGAATGTTGTTCGATGTAAGTAAATAATGCATAAATGTTTTACGGATTTCACTGTTATGTATGATTTTTACATCATTAGGTTTACTCAAAATTGTTGAAATGTTTGAAAACGTAAATAAAGAGGATGCTTTTCGAAAATGAATACACACCTAGGATTGAAAATATCATTTTTGATTCCATGTCCGATTGGAAATGTTGAGAATTTTACGAAATTTTGAACAGGGGCGTGGGAAATAGGTATAGGGCTAGAAGCATATCTTCCCCCATCTTTTTGTCTATGCAATTATCGGCAGGTTGGACAAGAAATATGAAAATATCATCACTCCTACCTTGAAATGATACTCTTCTTTAGTTTCGATAGCACTCACCATTTTCCAGATAAATCGATTTTAAAAGTCTGCTGCGCAATAAAAATTGTACTTTTTTTCTACCTGCTTACCTACTAAAATATTTTTGAAACCATTCTTTTTATTATTTCTCTCATATTTGGAGTCAAACATCACAAGTAGATAATGAAAAAAGGATATTTTCCATTAAAAAATAATTTTTAGGAAAATTCCACACCAGTGATTTTTAAACAATTGAATTGGGTTTTTATAACAAATTACCATAGCAACGTGTGTATTTTAGTGGAAATTCATTTCTTGTGGGTACCCACCAGCTCATGAAATCGAAAACAAATTTATGGCGTTTTAATGACAGAATTTACGGAATAATATTTTGACTCCTAAAATAGAAATGTTGTGCCACTTCAATGGGGAAGACCACTGAGGGAAGAAATCCGTGCAAACCTCTTTCAATCGACGAATCATGATTTACATTTTCTGTACAATCAATATTATGAGTTGAAGTTGAAGGGAATCGAATCTATATCGTTTTGAAATCAGCATATTTCATTTGATATTTCAAACAGCCAAATATGATGATGGAGTCGTGACGTATTAGTCCCGAACTGTAGCTATCTCTCTCTAATACCTCGTCATTCTGCAGTGTTGCAGTGTAATTGGTCAGTTCAAGGACGTTGGGACTAAGACGTTGCACCAGTCACACCAATGAATTGATGAAATTGCAAATGGCACAGGAATTGTGTGTTTTGAAATGGACATATACTAATTTATTTTTTTCATCGTCTTAGCATGAATGAAAAAATTCAAAATTGATTCACTGGTAGTTTTTCAGTATAGAGTTCACGATAATGTCGTTTTAAAAAATCAGTGGTCTTCCCCAGGCTAAAAATCCATTGATGCCCTAACTGGATCTATTATATAGAATGTCATACCACTACCTGGGCCAGTGTAAGGCGTTATGGAAGGCTGAAATTCGAAATCTCTGGTACTGATACGCTTCAACAGAAATATCAAATTACTAAGGTGGACGGACATACTGACCTTCATCAGAAATCCACGTAGGTTCAAAAAGGAGAATTAGGAGAAGGAATAGTAGATATTATGTGCACATAACGTGTGCAGCAGGGGCCGGCAAAAAAGAATCACTAGGGCCTACTTGCTAAGCGACCGCCTAACCTTTCTCTACTACTACTAGTATGTACCTATCCCTATAAAAAATTAATTGACAATATTATATCTTCTTATCACTGGTAGTATCCCGAGGTTAATATGAAATGGGAGAATATAATATGTTACATTTCAAATTAGTATTTTCATGCAAATATAATAGGTATAAATCAGGAATCTATTATTGGTGCCGAAACTGCGACCCAAACTAAACTTATTCATGAACCTGTATGCAAATGAACAAATAAATTCTAAAATTAATCAATTTCCAAACACAATCTGGTGTGAAATCTTCCTACCGGATACCACATGAGGTCAAATTATTTCCGGAAATTCTTTAGAGCTCATAAATATTTTGAAAATTATTCCGACTCGAAGACGAGGGATGATTTTCCACCTCAAGTGGCATTACGAGTGAAAATAATAATAGTACTCTATTATAGGGAAATAGCACTATTTTTGTTACGCAGCAGACTTCTGAAATCGTTGTATCTCGAAAATGTTGAGTGCTATTGAAACTGAATAAGCGTATCATCTCCAAGTAAAAATGATGATATTTTCATAATTCCTGGTCGAACTGCCGAAAATTACATAGAAAAAAATTTGGGGAATTAAATGCTCGTAGCTCCATCTATTTTCCACGCCCCTAATTAAAATTCCGGAAAATTCTTTACATTTCCAAATCGGGCATTTCTTGTCTTTTTTTACTATTTCTGTTCCTAGAATCCGCGATTGAAATCTTTCCATGTAATTTCGGGACACCCTGTATATGTTTTTATTGTTTATTGAGAAAATAGCTTCTACTCAAAAATAGAATTCTGGTATGAGGAAGTTGATTGCAAACAATAATGATGAAATAACAACGAAAAATCCTCGGAAAAATCTAAGAAATATAAAAAATCTTAAAAAATGCTAATTCGGGCATATCATAAAATAGCAACAGTGATCAATCAGTGAATTTCAAAGTATCAATTTTTTCTATTTCGTCATCATCATCATCTTTATTATTCCCAAGAAACAATTGACGTATATGTTTATAACAGGAAACATTAAAAAATAAACCATAATGTATTACATTACATTCAAAATGTAGTAAGTATAGGTATGATAATTATTATTCTATTAATTCTCAAAGTTTGAGCTGCTCCTTGTTTGAGTGAATGAAATATTTTTTTTTATATTCTGGTTCCCACGAAAAAGGATATCCTGTAATGTTCAGAGACCATCGTGACAACCAAGGGAAATAAGGTAGGAATTGGTGTTCTTCTTATATCCATAGAACGGCTAGGCTCTGGAATTCATTGCCTGTGGAAGTATTCCCAACAACATATAATCTCCAAAAGTTCACTTCCCTTGGCAATGTGTTCCAGAGTCTCGCTGTTCGTTGAATGAACGAGTCTTTTGGGAGAGATATATGAATGACAGAACAAAATTCAGGCGAATAAATATTTTTGAAGCTCCTCGAATTTTTTGCTACTGATGAATTTATGTGTTTTTTGAATGCAATTATAAATTTTGAAATATGTCTGCAATGTGGTAATTTATAGAATTCAGCTAAAGCAGCGCATGTAAATCTTGTTTGGTAAAGTTTGGAACTAGCGGAATCAAGATGGTATAAATGTAATTATCTCGTGTGATGACTATGAAATTCTGAGTGAAATTTTCAGTGTCTATTTTATACAATTTATCTTTTTCTATAATAAATTATAATCCAATATTCTTCCTCATGCATATACGAAATTTTATGAACACCATATTTATTATTATGGTAGGTATGAATGAATTGAATACATTTAATGATTTTTAGATGAAGATCAGAAGAAAGCAAGTCAGAAGATATCATGTCAAAATAAAGTGAAAAATATCGGCAAAAAGTCTGAAGATAAGAAAAAATGCGATGATGGTATTAATTATACAGTTAGCTCGCAAAATTTGATGAATAATATATCCGTTTATCATTTCAGCTAAGAAGAAGAAAACTGCAGACAAAAAAGAGAGTGTTTGTGAAAGAATGAAGGAAACTAAAAAATGTGATGGAAAGGAAAGTTTCATACCAAAGAAAAGTGAGTGCTTACTTGAAAATCGATGTTTGAAGTGAAAGAGCTCATGAAAAATTTTGCAAAAACTGTTGTCCCTGTTAAAATGTCCCCCGTATTAAAAAATTGAACAGCTCCATCGAATGTATTGAAATTTGATCATCCTGTATATTCAATGATGATATCTCAAAATATGCTATTGAATGCATCGAATGTATATGCACATCATACCAAAGTGCACATGGATTTTCTTATTTGAATAGGATATTCTGGTACATTATTTACTATAAGTAGATCTCATTATTACAAATCTATTTTAATTTTTCCATACAGATTTCTCCTCTTGATAGCTGTGAAATAAGCCAATGGAATAGTTGAAACTCGTTAGAACCCTGATTTTTCAATTGTAAGAGAAAGAGAAATAAATCAAATAATTATAGTTGATTTGCCTACTTTGAGAATTCAGTTCATTATATGGATAATTGGGTTCAACCTGTTTGTTATACAGAATAAATAAATTGTATCTATCAATAACACAACTTTCATTATGAGTAAGTACTTATCTAACTGCTTCAAATTACCTGACATAAAGCAAGAATAGTGAATTCTTATGACATTGCAATATGAATACCCAGAAGAATTCTGAACAAATAATTGAAATATTTAAAGAAGGCTAGTCACTTGAATTTTCAATTCTAAACTTCTTTAAATTTTTGTCAACCTTTTTCCATCATGATATTTTTCCTAGTTTTTCAGGTTAGGTTATAAACGTATTATCTTTCAGGTGAAAGTGATAAACCAAAAGGGATCTGTGACAAAATCAGAGAAAAGAAAAAATCGAAAGAAGAAATGGGTAAAAGTATCTCCCAGAAATGCACCAGTTCAACAGGAGTAACAAAAGTAAATTCAAATAAAATGGGCGGAATTGAGGATGTAGAACTGGACGGTGATAAACATGATATGTTCATTTGTAAAGTGAAAAGTCTTGGTAAATCTGAACAGCTGATATGTTCGTCAAAAAGCGATAAGCCTCAAAAAATGGAGTTCAATGAAAAAGGAGTACTGAGAATCTTGAAATGCAGACTAACAAAAGATGAAAATGGAAGGGAAGTTTTCGTATGTAAAGAAATCAAGCCAGATAAAGACAAAAACGAGATCATCCAAGAAGAGTTGCAGCAAATGAAAGATCTCCTGAAACAACGCAGTGCCCCTAACCTCTCTCAAAATCAAACGATTGTGAGTAAAAAGCTGATATGCCAAGAAGAACCAGATGGTGCGAAGGTATGCAACATCAAAGATGTCAAAGAAATAGTAGAAGGCGGTAGAAGCAAGAAGGTTTATGTCAAACCTGCGCCGAAAAAGTGTCCTTTTACCTATCAAGATCTTCTCAAAAAAAGTGAAGAAATCCGGAAAGCTGCGAGCGAACGTACTCTAGAAGAAAGAAACAAGAAGACGAAGGATGTCAAGAGAGCAGCAAGTGTGCCAAGAGTGAAGCCTAAGAAGATAAACGACTGTTAGAACCAATTGGCGAATTATTCATTATCTGAAATTCATATTTTCATTGCTAGTGAGAGGAAATGTGAGAAGACTGATTATTGTTATATGCCTAATGCATCCATGAAAATCAACAGTGGAAGCTTGAGGTCTTAGCAATCCTCCATATTAAACTATAGCCGAATGAAGTTGACAACAATAGATGGGCAGTGAATGGAGGAATGAATGATTAAAATGTCATGAGTCGATGATGATCAAGATGGCGAAGATGTCAGAAAGCGCCTACAGCAAATAACGTCGGGTCATTGCCAAGTGTTACACCCAACAAGATCTTGTCGATGAAGCTTGGAAATTAGTGAAACTACAAGTGTCGACACTAGATGAAAGTGGCTTGAAGAATCAATATAGCCAGATCATTGAAAGTGTTGAGTAGAAGATGAAGATCGAATAGAAAACCAATTGAAGACGGTGTTTGTACTTCTTGTCTAACAAGTGATTTTTTTCAATGTTCATCAAAATTCCAAGAAATAATTGGGGGTTCTTGTGCTATTAGTTGCATCCACTTGTTACCATTGACCTTGTCCGCGATTATAATATATTATTTTCCACAATGTGTTATCGTTATTTCACCTCTATTTCTAACACTATGTCCTGTTATCTACAGTGTGAATCAGAATTAGACAGGCAAACTTCGTATTCATGCAGATTCAGTTCTTTATTATGAGATAAATGATTCCTATCAACATACAGGGAGTTATGTGAATAAATATATATATTTCCAGAAAATTCCATTCCACCTGAATCATCAAATTAATAAGAAATTCTATCTCGAAAATTAACAAAGAATTGAGTAGGTATTCCAGTTTAGAACCTTTCAAAATCCTAGACTCTATAACATCCATAGGAAAATTTGATGACACTGTCATTAGAATTGATACAGCGTTGCCAGAATTCCCATGAGCAAATATTTGTCCCAGTCAATAAATGGAGAGTATGGAAAAACAAATTGGAGACATACATAATGTTAATTGAAATAAGAGTCTCGAGTTACCCATGTCAACTCGCATAATTCGTAGCTATTTTACCTACACTTCACTTTGTTCATGATGAATTTTTGCTAGTATTCTGTGGATTCTCGTTAGTGAATTTTTTATAGAGAATTAGGCAAAAATAAAAAATATCATGAAACTAAATCACTATAATTAGAAACATGAAACGTATACTCAGGTGCCCAAAAGCAAGAAATAAGTAGTAATAATTCAATACGCAATATTCATTTCTCAGGATATAGGAACGAAATGCTACCCAGATAGCACAAATTGATTCTTAGAATATTCTCAGGATGTTATCACAAGGTACACTGAACGTTCTGAGAATATTCTATGCTGTATATGCAAATAGGACAAATATTCACGTTATAATAAATTAAGACTATGGAAAAACAAATTGGAGATATACATAATGTTAATTGAAATAAGAGTTTCTGATTACCTATGCCGAAAACATAATTCGTACCTATTCTACCTACACTATACGCTTTGTTCATGATGAATTTTTGCTAGTAGTCTGTGGATTCTCGTTAGTGATTTTTTTATAGAGAATTAGACCAAAATAAAGAATATTATGAATCTAAATCACTATAATAAGAAACATAAAACGCATACTTAGGTACCCAAAAGCAAGAAATAATTAGTGATACATAGTTTATAACACATATATAGAAAGAAAAAGAATCTCATAATTATTATAGACTGTGCCTTTTTCTCATTATAATTCAGCGTGTTCTACATGGCGATATATAAAGTAGTAATAATAGTGTAGTCATTACGACTAATATTTTGTTTTCTTATGGCCTAGCATATTATTGAAAATGTTTTACTGTCTCTTGGCGCTGTTTCATGTGATGATGCCGACATTTTAAACATGGCTGTAGAGAGATTTTCAAGCCGATGGTATGAATAATAAATATGGGGCTCATGATTTCCAGTTTTCCCAGATAGTTGAGGAAGTGCTGAATTTTTTTCAGTTCGCAAAACAGGATATTGAAGAGGCTTTATTTAGGCAACTTTTGTCCAATTTGATAAAATTTATTCCATCGCTTACCGTTTAGAAAATAGCAATACAAAAATAACGAAATAGTAAAATACAGAGTGTTCCATCAACAAATATGTAAGTCGCCCCTCTAAAACCAATCCAAAAAAAAACTATCATATGCCCCTGGATTCCGCGTAGGATTTTTTTATACCTAGTTCTTATCTCAGCATCATTTCTAATAGCTTCGTTGATATAGAAATGGTCTAAAATGTATAAATTTTCAAAATCGCCCTGTATCTCATAAACGGAAACAGTAATGCGAAAATTTTGCTATAGGTTATCTCGAATTTCACAAATAGTAGAATAGGGACGTGGAAACGTAAGGTTATATCTTCAATAACAACCGAGAAACCTGGCAAACAAAGCACTGTAGGCTATAAGCATTTTCAGTAATTAAATATCATTCCAATAGACCAAACCCCATGTAGAAGTTATATTAGAATCCACCGTGTTTTTATGGAAACGAGGAATATGTAAGAACGGAGAAAGGTGCATGACGTGTACGATTTATAGGCGATTCAAAATAAGTGAAACGCCCTCTTCCGGATATTTAAGTAACTAATAGAAAGTACACTCGTCTTCAGTGAACATGTCGCGGTTGGACGGTATATATGAGCGCTCTTATTGGAGCGGTGATGAAGAGAGCGACGTTCTCTGAAGACGACTGTACATTGATGGTTTGGATGGATTTTTTTTTTAATTTGACTCCCTGTATCTCAAAAACGAAGCTGAGACATGTGATTATAGGAGACAAGAATGTTCCTTTTCTTCAGAGTATCTGAATAATATGGTCTATGAATATTCCTGGAAAACATCCTATAACCATTACTTAATAACATTCATAGAATATGATGGGGTATTCTAGGAATGTTCCCAGGATGTTTGGATGAATAGTTTAATGGAAATTCTCGTAAAACATTCTATGAACATTCAGAATATCCTCATAGAATATTCTATGAACGTTCTTCGGAATATTCTGAAGGAGGTATGTTGTGAACGTTGTGAGAACATTCATAGAATATTCTGTGCTGTCCGTAACTACCGTAACCTCAGATTATGGCATTTATATTTCGCGAATTTCATGTATTTGAAGTAGTGAAACATACTTCATTGAACGAATATATGATAAAAAGCTCCTTCGAATCACAGGAGTACACAAATAAACAGTTTTTCACACTATCAAAAAATCGAAATAATACACACAAGCAAATGAACCATTTCCCATTCCAAAAACAATGTACTTTCATATAGTTCTCCTGGGAAATTGTGGCTAGTGTTCCATCTTCCTTGGTTAGAGGAGGAAACGAGCTGGAAGTGAAGTTTCTTCCTACAACTTCGACGGAGGACCAAAATGAACGGGATCCGTTAGGACAATCAACAAGTTTTGATCTTATTTTGGCATTATGAGCATCCTTTTATGATCGAATCGTCTCATTGCATATGCCACTAGCCTCGACATATTCTGCTCTAGTCTCAGGCCCTGGATTTTTCTGCCATCGATGGAATGCTGCCTGTTTGGAAGCGACAGCTCTAGATCAGTTTCTACTGAACCTGGCCTTGTCAGAAGATGTTCTCCTTGCAGTGTTCGGTATATAGGTTTGCATCCCCAACATGATGATTTCAGAAATTGTGTCAGCACATCGTGTTGGATCTGCTGAGGAGAAACAAACTCTCTTCCATGGCAACGCTGAAAAAAACATACGAAGACCTTCCCAGTCGACCGAATTGTAATGCCACAGGAGACGGGTAGGAATTGTGGTTGCTAGATGGTAAAGTATATCCATTATCAATTGCAGAATACCTCGCACTGTGCGGCGTCGGCGTGTTTGAAGTTTCCTTTGAAGTGACTGCAGGTGCGGCACAAGATTCTGCAATTGTTTTTGGATAAACTATACATGGAAAGAGCAGGTTGTGGAGCTGAAGGTGTGGTCAGAGTTTCCAAGTGGGGCACAAACTTCTATTCAATATGGATCAGGATTGCTGGTGAGAAAAAGATCTAGTGCATTTTTTAGACCGGTTGTTGACATCTGGAATGCGGGTTGGTAGTTCGACTAGTTGTTTTAGACCATGAGTGATGGCGAAGGTCTCAGTTTGACGACCTGCATCATCTGTTTTGTTAGAGAATTTGAGCCAGGCTGTGTTGTGTACATTGAAGTACATGATTATGATTTTAGCTGTTGAATGGTTCATCTGAATGAAGTCCAGTTCGAGTGATAAAAACTCAAAGAGGTTGTTATAGGTAATGGCAGCAGCTAAATTTGGCCAGTTTGGTATCGACTAGCTTGAACCACATCACATCGAAGTCTTTCGGTTCCAAACTCTCTACACGCTGGAATGAAAGGTTATAGCCTTAGCGTAGAGGCAGACTCCACCTTTGAACAGGGCCTACTCTATCTCACCTAGAGTAGGCCCAGCTTTGAACCTGAATCGAGAATGGAGTTCGTAAACAGGACAGAGCATGTGGACCTTATTGGTGGACGAGTTCACTTGAGTTTCTGTTAGTGCCAGAATATCTGGTTTTTCCGTTTGTAGATGATGGTTGTGATGTCAACGCTATCAACCAGAATTGGATGCACTCACACTATAAACATTGTCACTGATTAAATATTGCAATAAACCAAACACCTTGTAGAAGTGATATTTGAGTTCACCCTGTTTTTATGGAAACGAGAAATATGTAAGAACGGAGAAAGGTGCATGTATAAGTATACATTCTCCTCTTCGATGAAGTCCGTTTTCTTCTTGGTCTTATATTAAAGCGAGCGCATAGCTAGTAGTTATGTGTGTAAGGAGGTCAGGTGAATTTCTCTTATTCAATAATCGGATGTAGGTATATTGTATTCGCCAACAATTTGCCACGCCATCGATATTTTCACTCGACGTATTATGTAACGTGATATGTTGTTTTTTCAGACATACATACAGGATGTAAATGAATGAGAGCGAAAAAAATCATGGGTTCATTGCTTGACATGTCTTATGAAAAAAGTTAATATACTTAAATATTTGTCGCGAAACTTCCTTCGTTTTCGATTTCTTGCCGATTTCGATGAAACTTGGTGATTATTCATTATACAAGGGAGACAAAAAATCGTGAGCTAAAATCTAATATTTTTCCCGTGTATAATACACTATTTTTTTGTGACAGAAGAAAGAACGAAGCAATATTGAGAAAATATTGAATTATTTCGAAATCTGAAAATTATCGACGTGAAATTTGAAGTTTATAGCAGTAGGGACACCTGCGTTGTAGGTATATTTATCATTCTTTTGAAGTAATCAAATATCTGATGTCAGTCTAATTCTGTGATTTGATTTCAAAAAATTGCGAATTTAATGGTTGTTTAGTAATTTACGTAACGGCGAAGTCGAATGGAAGATAAAAGGACTTGCAGTTCTTTCTCCGAGACGGTATTATTGATTTATTTTTCGGAACTATAGCACAACAAAAGCCATCAACAGTGTATATATATTATGTGATATTAATCCGGGAAAAAAGTTCTCAGTTTTTTTTCCACGGTAAAAATGTAATTTATCAAAAGTGACATTTTATAACCTGTCAACAGAGATGAAATGCCAATCTTTTTTCCCGTCATGAACAAAAGTTGTTTTTGTTTCGGATATGTCAAGACGTAACGTCTATAGTGAGCATATTTGATATTCCAATTTTCGAAAAAATATCTGAAGGAAATAACGGAGAAAAAGTTTATCTTCTATAATTTTTTTTGTTATGGTTCTCACGAAAAGGGATATCCTGTAATGTTCAGAGAACATCGTGAGAACCGAGGGAAACGAGGTAGGAATTGGTGTTCTTCTTGAATTTCTGGAGGTTATATGCCTCAAGGAACACCTCCCTTGGCAATGTGTTACAGAAAGTGACCACGAAGGGGTGCGAGGCCTCAACTCGAAGAGTTAATCAGTTACTAACCTCGCGGGGACTGCCAAGGGAGGAATAATTGTTGATAATATACAATTGCTATATCGCTCTTATAATTTGCGACGAGATCTCAGGCAAATAATCTGCTTTGTGACACCCTGTATGGCTTCTATATTAGATGTCCATCATTGAATTTTTTACTGATAATTCGATATTTGAGTTTTTATATCCGATCATGTTATATTTCGCAAATACGACGTGTCTGAATAATGAATGCATTATTATTTATAACTTGTGATAACTGATGACTTCGCACTTAGTTTTTATTCCCTCAAAACATGTGTTACATGAAAATAAATGTATCTACTAATAAAACATTGCAAATATAACATTTCATTATTAATTTCAATCATTAGTGATTAATGGGCAGGAAATTTGTAACTTTATACAAAATATTGATTTGTACGAAGGCGTAGAAGGACCAACAAATCTTTCTTTTTTCTGTGATGGAGAAAAAGTTTGACATTTCATCTCTGTTGACAGGTTACAAAATGTAACTTTTCATAAATTGATTTCTTCCCACTGGAAAAAAGTGATCACTTTTTTCCCGGATTCCTAGGTGCACTGTTGATGGCTTTTGTTTTGTCAGTTCCAAAAAATAAGCAAATAACACCGTTTTCGAGAGTCCATTTTATCTTTCATTCCACTTCGCGGCTACGTGAATTACTAAACAACCACTAAAATTGCAATTTTTTCAAATCAAAACACAGAGTTGAATTGACAGATATCCGATTACGTCAAAAGGTTTCTATAGCAAAAATAAAAATGCCTGCAAAAAAATTACTAAAACACAGGTATACCTGTTCGAAACTACAAATTTCACATCGGTAATTTCTTGATTTCATTATACTTGATGTCGTTTTCCTTGTCACAGAAAAAAATATTGTAATATGCACGGAAAAAATATAAGATTTTAGCTCACGATTTTTTGTCTCCCTTGTATAATGAATAATCATTTTTTCATATCGACTTCTAATCAAGATGAATATTCTTCACGAAAGAATATCATCAAAATAATCGGAAGCTCTTGGTCAATTCAATATTGAAGGTTTTTTATCTACCTACTTCATTAAGAAGTGTGCCCAAAGTTTGACGTTGACATATGTTTCCGTTCAAGTGTGTTCCTGAATATCATGTTCTGGGTGTCCCAAATTGCATGACTCCGCCATTTTTCCCTATTTCCAGAATAGGTAGAGGAAAACTGACCTAGGGGACTATAGAGCTCGATTTTTGTGAAACATTGATTGGTGAACCGTACTCCTATATCTCAAACCGTCTCCGAGATATAGGCAGAAACTGATAATCGTATAACAATATCTGATACCACCATTTCCACCAAGACCACTAAATGTATGCTCGGTATTTTCATCAGTAATACTCTTTCATGGAAAAATCATGTCTGATCACTAAAACTCGGATTTTTATTTCGTGCGAAAATCTACTTCATACCTCAACAGCTTCTCATGATCTACAAAGCACAGATATGGCCTGTTTCAGAATACTGTTCTCACATATGGGGTTCAGCACCAAAACATACGCTGATGCTTCCAGATTCCAATTTCCATCCAGAGAAAATCCTGGTGAGTGGATGCCACACTGACTATAATTTCTTTGACCTCATTAGAACACCATAGAAAAGTCGTTGACATCTCACTTTTCTATAGATAAGTAGTTCCACAGAAATGTTCTTCAAAAAGCTCTGCCATCAATCCATCACAAGCAATAACAGTCAGACCAACTCGCCAAGCTCAGTCAGCACATTCTTTAGTTGTCGATCGATTTCGAAAAAATCTCCTAAGTGGTCTCGGCCCATCCCAGAATTCAAGAAAATCACTTATTGAAAATACTGTTATTTATACATGGTGTTTCCTAAACATTCGTGAAAATTGTTGGGTTAGTTCCAGAGGTACTTAATAAATACAGGGTGTTTCGTTACTGAATAAAATATTGAAGATTCAATCAAAATGTATCTTTGTCTAAGTTACAGGGTGTTTTGTTTGAAAATTCAAAACGTATTCGTACCTGGTACTTTGAAACTTATTGACGTATCATTGTCATATTTGGCGGAAAGTGTAGATATTATACACTTATACTACAAAAAAATTATGCACGAACGTAATAAACGTTTCTGGCTACTACCAAAGACGACTGATCCTTCCCAAAATCTACACCACTGGCGGGATTATCATTTGATCACAATTTTTCGATTCTTCTATACTTTCTACGTGAATATCGTAGTCTTTCTTCATAGCGATACATTTGTCGATGTTTAAGATCATCAGATTGCATCCATAACAGGAAGTAAATTTTAATTCATATTAACGAAAAAAACCTAATAACATTGTGTTGAGTTTTCATATTCTGAGATCAGGATTTTATAGCTGAAATATTTTCAATTATTAATGACCCTGCGTTTGTAGAAAATTGCTATGTCCTTCCGAATAGGGCACCCTGAAGACGGTTTTTCGTCAGTATCGCCGAAACCGTTTCTTCAGAAATCAAAAATAATGAAATTTGGCATATAGTCTAAAATGTTGATGTTGAATCAAAATTCCGATCAGAGGCGTGTACCTTCATGAAGCGGTTTAGGATTAAAACAATTCTTAAAGTATTTTTCATTATACAAACCTCATTAGGAAGTTTCATTCTTGTCTTGAGATCATAGCTAACTGACTGATTTCACGACAGGAATAAATCTCTTCTCACCTCGGTGTGTATTAAACTATTGCATCCAAATTTGGTATATGGTTTCATCTTTGAATGGGTCATTTTTTGACCAGAATGTCATTCCGGATATTGTATCCAGTGGTGCGCATTAGAGGGTTGTGGTAACTTTTCCTCCCATATTCTCTACGCCACTGATGAAATTTCGATTATTCTCAAATTCCTCGAATTCATTGTTCAATTTTGTTCAAAAAATGCAATACTTTTAACCGAGCTGAAATCGGATTTTTTTGAGATATTCGAACCAAGATATAAATTGTATAGTAATTTTTCTTCATTTTCTCTAGTAGAAAATTACAAAAATATTTTTCTGGTGGTGAGTAGATTATATACTTTCAAGATATCATAGTTGGACAGAAATTGTTATTTAATGCAGAGATTTTTTCTCTGTAAACATTTTTGTAATTTGCTACTACTGAAAATGATGAAAAATTACTATGCAAACTCCTATTTTGGGTCGAATATCTCGAGAACTGTTTCTGGATGTATGACAAATTGATATTCATCATACAGGAGAAAAAAATTTGGAATTTAGAAAACCTAATCACGAATCTGCGATTGAAGATCTATATAAATTATGAACATAAGAAATGGATACATTGGGAATTCGTATTCTCTATTTGATGTAAATATCAACTCTTTCTCGGTTTATTCAACATAAAACAACTACTTTTCTGGCTATACGCCACGACGAACATTGAATTGTCTCTATTACATTATCTATTATTATATCTATCGTATGTGTTCACAACCGAGAAAGAGTTGATATTTCCATCACATAGAGAATGCGAATTCGCAATGTATTTCTTTATATATACAGGGTGGGCCACCAGTAACGCCTCGGTCTCTAGAAGGCTAACCACTTATCTTCTTGGAATTCTTCCTCTCTAGGAAGTTGCATGTCAACATAGGCTACCATTTAAAATTATTTAGAAACATACAGGGTGTCCCCAAAAACCATAAAACACTGAAGTTAAACTTTTTTTCTATCGAACACCCTATATATTATTTCATTTTGAGATTGTCCCTGATGATCTGATTTCAACGACCCATCATACTTGGGGTCTAGCAGTTATAATTACTGAAATATAGGGTGTGAACAATCGAGATTTTCCGAGTTCAAGAATTTTTTGTGTCGAAACTATTCATAATTGGTCAAAACGGCTTACATGTCCCTATCTCAACTTTTGATTAACTATCTACTGATATTTAATTGGGACATATACCGGGTGATCAAGATTCTGAATTCTGCACCACCCTGTATTTGTTTCAATTAAATGTCAGTAGATAGTTGATCAAAAGTTGAGATAGGGACATGTGAGCCGTTTTGACCAATTATGAATGATTTAGACACAAACAATTCTTGAACTTGGAGAATCTCGATTTCTCACACCCTATTATCTCAGTAATTAAAACTGCTAGACCCCAAGTATGATGGATTGTTGAAATCAGCTCACCAGGAAGGATCTCAAAATGAAATAATATATAGGGTGTTCGATTGAAAAAAGTTCAACTTCAGTGTTTTATGGTTTTTGGGGACATCCTGTATGTTTCAAAATAATTTCAAATGGTAGCCTATGTTGACATGCAACTTCCTAGAGAGGAAGAATTCCAAGAAGATAAGTGGTTAGCATTCTAGAGACCGAGGCGTTACTGGTGGCCCACCCTGTATATACAAGGTGTTTTTGAAATAAGTACACATATTCAGCACTTTAATATGATACAGTCTAAGGAATATTCCCATGATAACGGATTCTTCCGATTAACAAGAATTTCCATCCCAGAAATTGAACAAAATACGAGAAAAAAATCAAGTACACCACTTTAAATCAATTTACCGCATGGAAATTCAAACAGAGATTTGCTACAGCGTAGAACTTTGGGTGGAAAAAGGGGTCTTACCTCAAATTTCATTTTGATCCCTGATTTTTTTTATTAGTGCCATTCGATAGTACACGTCGAGTTTCCTCAGTGTTTGAAATATTTGCACTTATTTCAATGCCACCCTGTATATATTCATTTTTTAATTTCTTTTCGATATCTCCAGAACTGTTGATTTTGAGTAAGTTGGAGGTGATGCATTTTTCTAACAGAATTGAACAATAAATTCGAGAAATTGTGAATAATCGAAATATCATCAGTGGCGTAGAAAAATTGGAGGAAAATCTACCACAACCTCCTGTAGCGCACCACTGAATAAAATGTTCGGAATGAATTTCTGGTAAAAAAATTACCCATTTAAAGATGAAACCATATACAGAATTTGAATGCAAAATATTCAATCATTCTTGAGATATTAAAATATTTTCATTTCTCAACTTCCTCATCCTGTAGCTCGAGAACTGACACTTGAAGACCGTATGTCCTTATCTCAGTACTCATGAAATTACAAAGGCTATCACCTGTCAAGTTGTTAGTAGAATTTCGAAACACCCTGTGCACAATTCGTCAATAAACGTGGCTTTTATGGACAGTTTATTCTTATTGTACACTTTTGGGTTCTATCCCTGTCAATAACTGAAGAGACGAATGAAGCTTACCCTAATTCCGAAAATATAACGTTGATTCTGGGTAAATCGAAATCTCTGTCGGCAAATATCGCTGGATAATTCGACCTAATGCTGAAATAGTTTTCTATGGCACTCTTCGTTTTCTCTTGGGAATAGTAACAGGCGTGAAGGAAAAGGTAAATGTAGTCATCCGAAATTTCTGGGAGATGTGGCTGAGAATTCATCCTGAAAAAAAGCACAGAATGATAAATATTACACTATTCAACGAGCATAGGCGAGAGTCGAACAGAAACAGATACTAATAATTATTGTACATTGTTTTATTAGGATCAAATGTGACACTTTGTTCGACAAGCGATATTTGCGTTTGCGAAGCAGAGCACGCAGATTTTGCGAATCAAATAGGGTAACTTTGCATCCGAATAAATCATTTTATTTTTCAAAAATCTTCTGAAGTAGTCCATGCTCGAAGTGGAGGAGGATGATCAAAGAGAGAAAAACTTAGAGTCGTCTCCACAAGTTTAATGGCGATATGTGCAGGCAATTCTGCGTTTACTTCAACTTTTGAGATATGTTTCGATCATTCAAATGGTCATCAGCAGTCATAGTACAGAATAATAAAGGTGATCTACAAAGAAGAAAGTGAGTGTTCCTACTTAACATCTAGCAAAATGCTTACGTAGCTGAGTGGAAATTGACACGACATATTATTGTATAACTTGACGGTACTTTTATTTTTTTATGTTCTGGTTCCCACTTAAAGGGATATCCCGAGGGATATCCTGTAATGTTCAGAGAACATCGTGAGAACCAAGGGAAATAAGCTAGGAATTGGTGTCCTTTTCAAATTTCTGGAAGTTATATGCCTCGGGGATCACCTCCCTTGGCAATGTGTTCCAGAGCCTCGCTGTTCGTTGGATGACCGAGTCGTAGGAAAGAGATGTTCTGCAGGTCTCCAAAGTGACCACGAAGGGGTGCGAAACCTCAACTCGACGGGTTAATCTCGCGGGGACTGCCAAGAGAGGAACAATTGTTGATATTTTAGAAGAGCATCGTCCATGAAAATATCTGAAGACAGAGCCAGATCGCCAACTTTTCTACGTTTTTCCAGAGAAGTGATTGAATTTGTGAGCGAGGCATCACCAACGAGACGAATTCCCCTTTTTTTGGTCAGAATCCAACAGTTTCAGGGTATGTTTGGGTGCTGCACTCCAAATATGGGAACAGTATTCCAGGACAGGTCGGATCTGTGCCTTATAGATCATAAGCAGCTGACTGGAAGTGGAGTAGCTCCTGGCCCGAAACAGAAAACCAAGTTTTTGGGATGCATTTTTAGCAATTGATCTCACGTGATTTTCCCAAGAAAGGATATTGTTGATAGTAATACCAAGCATCGAAATGGATGTCTTCAAAGGTATGGTTACTCCTGACAGGCTCATGTTGGGCACATAGTGAGATCGGCTTTTCTAGAGAAAAGGCATGCTTGTGTTTTGTTTGCATTGAAATCTACCAAGTTATTGGATCCCCGTTCGAGAATTGTTGCCAAGTCCATTATTTATGTTGTCAATATTTCTCCTTCGTTCGTTTCTGATTTGCCTGGCTGGTATTGGAGCCCTGGAAGATAAGGCGGTATGGAGGGTACTATCATCCGCGAAGCTTGTACTGGACATCAAGTTGCTTTCAACAAATCGTTGATATGGAGTAGAAATAGTTTTGTGGAACACCAGCATTTATGATAAGAGTGTCAGATGAAACTCCGACGACCACTACATGGAGAGACCTGTTTGAGAGAAAACTAGCTAGCAGAGAACATAGGTGGGGAGGCAAGAAATAAGATGGAAGCTTGGCTAGGAGTCCGTGGTGCCAGATACGATCGAATGCCTTGGAGATATCAAGTGCCACGGCTATGGTTTCACCATATTTTTCAATAGATTACTGCCATATATGTGAGACTTACGCGAGCAGGTCACCAGTACTTCCTAATACATCATTTTTGTGTCCGAATGAGCATATGTTTATGAAGATGTAAGAAAATCAAGGAAATTGTTGAGAATTTCTAGATCTGGAGATGGATCATCTTTAACTACAAGTAAAATAATGTTGTGAGAAAATTCATCTTGTTCAAGACTACTTGAACTTGTTGAAGATACTTGTTTCTTCTTGCTGGATCACTTGGTAAAGTTTGTGAATTTGTCATAGTTAAAGATGATCCATCTCCAGAATTAGAAATTCTCAACAATTTCTCAACAATTTCCTTGATTTTCTTACATCTTAGCCCTGATGTGAGCACCTAATTCATCGTTTCGCTTCGTTCTGACATAGAAAGAAGATAAACTACAGCCTTAAATGTATCAATGAGTGTTTGTCTGATCGAGTCTGCTCTGGTCTGAGTCTGTATGTCGAAAATGTAGCCAATCCAGACATATTATGCGAGATATGTTTATGGGAACTTTTAGTCATGAAATAAGTCACAGAATTATCTTCTACAATATGAATATAACATTTAGTAGCACCCTGTGTACTCACTATCTATACGTATATCTACCATTAATATTTGTTTTTCTCCAGATAAATTTATTGATTAAATTCACATGACATCCTTGACCCATTGATATCACCAATTTAATGAGCCAAATCAAAAGAATTAATCAATTATATCAATTACCTACCCAGTATTATTAAATATAATATGAACCAGTTCTGTTTTGTTAAATAGTGGCGATGTTTTTATTTGTATTCAATAATTGACGTACTGAATTTTTTCTAATTCTAATTATTTTAATGACACGATGATTATTTATGTGGAGAAAATTGGTATTTTCATAACAAGATGATTAAAAAATGGCTGCAGTATTGCTGCAGTATAGCAGAATAGTAGCTCTGACATATTTTCCAAAGTCCTCTCATCAATTCTGAATGGAATCTTATAATTTGATCTCAAATGATATTGCAATTTTTTTCAATATTCTTCGTTTTTTTTTCAAATTTCAAACAAAGAATCACTGACTATATCGATTGAATTGTTCTCTTAGGATTCTAATAGGGAAATTTTGAGCGTAGTGACATCTTGGGGAAATTCATCTGATTTGTCCTTACGACAATGCTATGTATTGAAATAATACAAACAGTTTCATTTATAGATACTATAGGAAAAAAACATCAATAATCTAGAGAAATCAAAGGAAAACCGAGATAAATAAATATTCGAAATGATATTGAGTAGAGCCAATTTCGAGCCAAATTTGCATATTTTTTCATACTGGCAAACTCAAGTAATGACGTCGGCAAATCCATTTCTTCTGGAAAACATGCCTTATATTCCGTATAGCAGAAACTTCTTCCGTTAGAATATAGGTAATGTTTGCCAAGACTTGAAATAAATGTTGGTTATACACCAAGGTTGCAAAGAATATCAGTATTACCCAGGTATCAAGGTCCCGTTGTCATGATCGTCTTTACTACCAAGGTGTATGTTAAATTTTTTTCACCACTAGCAATACATTCCAATCATTTTAGTTTTGTGAAACTGAAATATGAACCTATTGTCACTATGAAAGCACTTCATTTCAATTCTAATTAATTAAAATCTAGTAGCCATGACCAAGACAGCATATTATGCAAGTCCTTATTGATAAATACCTACTAGGTTCGACTGCCATTACTGCGAATCTTCCATGGAAACAGTGAATTCGGGTTATTTATAACAGAGGTGGTCAATTGGCTATGTCACGTCAATATTGACCAAGTGGTTCATTGAATGCCGAAAACTACCTTAGTACCTATTAAAAACAGACCTTACGCCTCGAAAATAGGTGAATAATGGTAGGTTTTATAGCTAGTGGTGGAAAATAGTATAGATAGTTAGATAGATTAAAGTGAAAGATATTTAGATATTTGAAACACGAGCGAATCCCTTCAAGGAACATCGTGTTTACCTAGGGAGGATATAGAAGACAAATGGAGTTATTGGATTTTTGTCAACCTCTGGAGGTTCTTTGGAATACTTCCTCTGGAAGCTTGAGGAACCAACAACAGGAACGTCTCGTTTGATTCAATTTTCGATTCGCCCAATTTTCAATTCACCCAATTATCGATTCACCCAATTTTCGAATCACCTACCGTCTCCGAACATACCCGAAAGATGCGTTGTTGTCAAATAATGCCATATTTCCTTAGATTCAATGAAACGGGAATTATCAACAATCATTTCACATTCGAATATGTCGTTGGGCCAACATTTCGCTTCTCCCAATTTTCGATTCACTCTATTTTCGATTCGGCCGAGTTGAGTAGGTTTGGTAAGTTAGGTTAAGGTTAGCTAATTTCCTTCCTTATATTACGTAGAAATTCGGGTCGATCGAAATTTAGATGAATCGAATTTGGGACGAAATCGAAAATTGAATGGATCGAAACTTGGGTGAATCGAAAATTGGGTGAATCGAAAATTGGGTGAATCGAAAATTAGGTGAATCGAAAATTGGGTGAATCGAAAATTAGGTGAATCGGAAATTGGGCGAATCAAAAATTGCGAGAATCGAAAATTAGGCATATTGAAATACAGAGGTGTGCACAAAAAACCGCTAGAGCTGTAACTTCTGAATCATTCAAGATCGAAATTTCAAATTTGGTGGGTAGCGACTTTACCATATTGTTCATTTATTGACGAAAAAAAAATTATTCCATCACTTCTGGTCTAACCGGAAGTGACCCCAACTTTTGATTTTCAAATGGAACCCCCTGTATATTTTTCCATTTTTAGATTCAGGGTATCATTTTACATACACCAGTAGTTTTTCCGGATGATTTTGTGTGAAACAGAAAGAACAACAAGATGAACTCAACAACAATCTCTATTATTTTCAGTAGCATAGAAAGAGGGGCGATGAAAAATTAATTACAACAAATGCTCAAATTGACCCCCATTTTGTGCAATGCATTGCTGACACCTTCTAGCTACACTAAAAGTGGCGTTGTGTAAAAATGCTCGGGGTATATTCGTATATTGCGGCAAGCCTCTAATATTCGATGCCTGAGGATTTCTATATTCTCTGGCTGAAATAGATAAACTTGATCCTTCAAGTAACCCCACAGGAAGAAATCCATGACTGTCAAATCTGGACTGCGAGCTGGCCACCGAATCGGTCCATTTGTTCCTATCCACCTTTCTTCAAAGTGTGTATTCAAATAAGTCACATTCAAACGCGTATTGTGTGGCGGTGCTCCATCTTGTTGGAAAATGACTTCATAACGATTGGCGAGGGGAAGTTGGTTCAGAAAATTTTCAATATAACCAGTAAGCAATTCAAAATACTTATACTGGTCTAAAGAACCGTCGATGAAAAACGGGCCTACCAACATCAAGATCTCAGCACCATACATTCGAGCTGAATCTTTTTTGGAAGTTGGTTTCTACATTACAATGGGGATTTTCTTGTGACCATCATCTGTGATTTCGTCTATTGAAGATACCATTTCGCCCGAATGTGCATTCATTTGACCACATTATTTTTTTATAAAATGCAGGATCTTGATTAAGCCTATTCAAAAAAATATTGCAGAAATGTGTTCTCTGTCATTATCGTGTTCCAAGGCGTGAATTTTGCGGGGAACGTATGGCGTGTACTTATGTTTTTTTAAAATAGAAAGAACTGTTCTTCGTGACGTACCAAAATCATTTGCAATCTTAATTGTACATGTCCTGGGAGTTTCTTGTACACTGAGTAAAACATTCAATTCCAAATCTGCATCAAACTCTCGCTGTTGTTTCTTTGGTTTTTTGAAACTACCAAATTGACGTAGATTAGCTTCCAATCTGCCAAATTATTGATGGTTAGGATGATTTCTATTCGGATATCTGTTTCTATAAACACGAGCAGCATCGTACGAATTTTTCAAACATTCAAAATAAACTTGTAACATATCGGTTAACTCATTATTATTCATGTTTATAAAATAGAAAATATCATCACCCCTATTGAAACTTATTATTGGATGTTACTGTCACTTACTGTCACATTGAAATTGACTTGCAAGGCTACCTAGATCTTGATTACTATCACCAATTAATGGGCAATGTTTAAAGATAAAAACGAATTAAAAAAATTCCTCTTGACATTTTGATCCGGAAAAACTACTGGTGTATGTAAAATGATACTCTGAATCTAAAAATGTAAAAGTATACAGGGGGTTCCGTTTGAAAATCAAAAGTTGGGGACACTTCCGGTCAGACCGGAAGTGATGGAATATTTTTTTATCGTCAATAAATGGACAATATAGTATAGTTGCTACCCACCAAATTTCAAATTTCGATCTCGAATGATTCAGAAGTTACAGCTCTAGCCGTTTTTTGTGCACACCTCTGTATGTTCCATACATACATAATATGTGTACCAAAAAATTGAAATATTCAATAATGATAAACCCAGAATGATTCTTCATTCATATTTGGAAACAACGCTCCGTTTGGGTATATTCGGAGATGGTGGGCAAATCGCAAATTGGGTGAATCGTGAATTGGGCGAGTCGAAAATTTGGCCAATCGAAAATTGGGTGAATCGAAAATTTGGCCAATCGAAAATTGGGTGAATCGAAAATTGGACCGAACGCAACCTACCCCCAACAACCTGATTGAATTCAACGCCACCAAAGCTCAAGCCTGTATTCCCTCTGAAAAGGTGATCCACCATATCTATATGCTCGGTATCACTATCAGCAATACTCTTTCATGTGAAAATCAGATCGATCGCGAAAGCTGCTTCATGAGAACTAGGATTTTTAGTCCGTACAAAAATCTACTTCACGCACCTCAACAGCTTCTCATGATTTGCAAAGCACAGATACAGCCTGTTTTCGAATACTGTTCCCACATATGGGGTTCAGTACCCAAACATACCCTGATATTCTTAGATTCCTTCCAGAGAAGAGCCCGGCGCATTCGGCGACCTTTCATTTTTTTATAGATACTTCCACAGGGAATGTTCTTCCGAAATATCTGCTATCATTCCACGACTAGTAATATCAGCCAAACGAACTCGACAAGCGCAGTCAGCACATCATTTCGTTGTCAACCTCGAAATATGTCGAACAGCACTATATCAGAACTCGTTCTCCTAATAGGACGGGAAAGCTCTGGAATTCATTGCCTGAAGAAGTATTTCCAAGAACTTATAATCTCCAAAAATTCGAAAGAATTTCAACACCTACCTCCTCTCTCTATCCTCCCAATTGTTTTAAATATTCTGAGAATATTCCTGATATATTATGGGAGAAGGAAGGAAATTGAAAAAAGCTTGCTCTGATGGTGGAAATATATATACTCTCTAGTGATTGAAATTTTACGAAATTCAACACCTTGTCCCACTACGCTACGTACAGGGTGATTCACCATAAATGCCCCCCCTCTAGCTCACTTATTTTTGAACCGATTTAAAAATTTTAAAAATCATCTGTAATGATTTTTCAGAAATTTTTTTCCCGTTGCATCAGAAAATACAGGGTGCTCGGACCAAACGATCTACAGAGTACTACTTGATTTTTTCAAATGGAACACCCTGTATTCCATTGTATTTTCATATTCTCCCAGAAGAGCTGATTTCATCAATATATCAGCGGGGTCTAGCGGGAATGATTACAGAGATATAGGGTGTTCAAATTCGAAATTTTTCAACTTTAGGATTTTTTTGTGTCGAAACTATTCATTATTGGTCAAACCGGCTTTCATGTCCTTGCCTCAACTTTTGATTTACTATCTACTGACATTCAATTGGAACATATACAGTGTGATTCAAGATTCAGAATTCTGATCACCCTGTATCTGTTATCTGCTCCAATTATTAAATGTCAGTAGATGATGAATCAAAAGTTGAGATACGGACATGAAAGCCGTTTTGACCGATAATGAATAGTTTCGTCACAAAAAAATCCTAAAGTTGAAAAATCTCGATTTTGAACACCCTATATCTCTGTAATCATTTTCGCTAGACCCCAAGTGTGATGCATTGATGAAATCAGCTCTTCAGGGAGAATCTAAAAATACAACGAAGAATAGGGTGTTCCATTATAATAAATCAAAAAGTACCCTGTAGATCGTTTGTTCCGAGCACCTTGTATATTCTGATGTAGTGGAAAAAAACTTTATCGAAAATCATTTTAGATCATATCTAAAATCTTGCAATCGGTTCAAAAATAACTGAGCTAGAGGGGGGGACATTTATGGCGAATCACCCTGTACCTTATTGGTTCAAAAATAGGACTAGCAAAATGTCAACACTTCATTGTTTGGATAATTAGCATTGAGGCTAGAATAATAGGTTGGGTCAGATGAAATATTAGATTGATACAAGAAAACATCAATATCATATTTTGATGCGATTCTGTATATTCTCAGAATATTCGAAAGGAATATTATGAGAATACGTCCACTTGTAAGTTGAATATTTGTTGCAGGATCACGCCACAAAAAAAGTAAATAATGGTAGGTTCTATAGGTAGTGGTGGAAAATAACAATAAATTCACCCACCAACTTCTTATCTTCTGTAAATCCTTCTTCTTTCCCTCGGGAATCCTTTCGAGCCCATCTAGGAACGGATGACTCGTATTCGGTGCCATCCCAGCTGCGCGTCACTATAGTAGTTCAAACACACTAGTCAATTAGGTCAAATTCGCGGTCGGCCGTCCCGTAAGATTCCGTATCAAATTTCTTTGGCGAACAGCGAGGAAAACGCGAAGGCAGTGAAATCTAATCGCACTGATGGCCAGTCACCGTTCTCAAGACAAACTTTTTAGGTAAGCATAATGGAAAGTTGGAGAGGGGACCCCTGACGTACCATCCGGAGAATCTCGACGATGAATTATCATCATTAGTGGCACACAAACATACTTCATTGCAAGACAACGGTTTCTTTCGTGAAAAAACTCTCATTGAAGCCTCATTGCTTGTTTAATTCACGGCAATTAGATTGGCAGCAAAAATCTGAATTATTCACGATGTTTCATTAATAATATGAAGAGTATGAAATATCTTGCAATCAGGGCATAATTGACATATTCATTCAGCAATTATTCCAATTGCGAGCTGATTTTGATACTCTTCGTAGTACCAATTTTTGTTTATTTAGAGTACTCGGCAAGCAGTGACAGTCCCTGGACACTCAGGGGTACCAGGTAACGAAATGGCCGATGGTCTGGCCAGAAAGGGGGCGAAGGGTTCAGTGATTGGCCCATAGCCAATCTTAGGGGTCACTCGATCCTGGAGCAACTTCAAGATGAAGGAAATCCTGACGGAAAGGTTTCAGGACAGCTGGAGAAAGGCTCCTCGAATGAGGCAGTCCAAACTCCATATAGGAAACCCGTCACGAAGACCAATGCCCTCTTGGCTTTGAACAGGAAGGAGCTGGAACTGGTGGAGGGCCTTCTGACAGGGCACTGCTACCTGAACAAACATCTCAGCATGATCGGGATTGTGGAGGATCCTGAATGCAGATGGTGCCTAGAGGATGAAGAGACTTCTACTCACATCCTCACTGAATGCCCGGCAATAGTGGCAGCAAGGGATATCCATTTTGGGAGCAGTATCCTGGACCCAGAGGATGTTGAAAAGATTTGGCCTAGAAAGTTGGTCTCTTCTGCTCGCGAGATCGGCCTTCTCCATGGCTGACTTGCGATCCCAGGAATGTGGGTGCACAATGGGCCCAAAAAGGAAGGCCTAAGTGTGTCAGGTCCCGGACCGCCCACACACACACATACATACATACAAGCAGTGACAGTAAGACATAACCACAATGATCCTGTTTCAGATAAAAGTTTAATTTCATTATTTCGAAGTAGGTACTTTTAGTTCACTGCAGCAAACATTTTTCCCCATAACTCACTTAATTTTTTGGAATAATTATTGAAATTTCGTAACATGGAAAACGCGGGAAAACGCACGACGAAATCATCCGAAAAAAATCGACAAACGTATATTTTCCCTATTTCTGTGAGACAAGTGCAAGAATATTTAGGAAGGCTATATAGCTTCCGTCATCAGAGATCAACTGGTGACCTGCTCCCTTACGTCTCACACATGGACGTATATGGCAGCAATCCATTGAAAAATATGGTGAAACCTTAGCCTCCATTTTATGTCTTGCCTCCCCAGCTATGTTCTCTGCTAGCTAATTTCCTCTCAAACAGGTCTCTTCGTGTAGTGGTCGACGGAGTTTCATCTGACTCTCTTATCATAAATGCTGGTGTTCCGCAAGGATCCATTCTAGCACCAACACTATTTCTACTCCATATCAACGATTTGTTGGAAGCAACTTTATGTCCAGTACACAGCTTCGTGGATGATAGTACCCTCCATACCGCCTTCTCTTCTAGGGCTCCAATACCAGCCAGGCAAATCAGAAACGAACAAGGGAGAAATGTTGACAACATAAATATGGACTTGGCAACAATTCTCGAATGGGGATCCAATAATTCGGTAGATTTCAATGCAAACAAAACACAAGCATGCCTTTTTTCTAGAAAAGCCGATCTCACTGTGCCCAACATCAGCTCATGAGAAGTAACCATACCTTTGAAGACACCCATTTCGATGATTGGTATTACTCTTCGCACTCTTTATTTATTTATTACAAAGTAGGGATACAGACAAAACAGACAAAATCCAACGAGTATCCTCCTATTAGGTAATCAAATAGTGAGCTAATAATAGTGAACTTATATAGTAGACATTATAACTGATACAATATTAAAATACAATATATGAACAATATAAACATTATATGAACGATACGATTAAAACGTTATCTGTAGACGAAAGTGCGTGTGAATTTTCATCCAGTCAACGAAAGCAGAACAAGGATTTCACATGTTTCTTAAAATTTAAAAATGAAAGTCTGAAGATTGTGATTTCATTACAGTAGCTATCAAAAGTTCTGACCATTCTGCAAATGGGAGAGTTTAATCCTGAGTTTGTTTTTCTGAAAGGTGTGTTAAAGGTTTCATGGCTTCTTAAATCTCTGCTAGGTGTACTCAAGGATATTTTGGACGATAGTCCGGGACAATCAATGCGTTTGTTGAATATTTTATAAATCATCAGAAGGTCTGTACTTCTTCTCTCGGTGAGAGACAACATGGAATACTTTCTGAGAATTGGACTGTCTACTATTGGGATATCTGATTTACGAGCTAGTTGTTTAACAAAATTGCTCTGGATGCTTTCGATTCTCTGCTGATAAGTGGCATATTGGGGACTCCAAACGATTGAAGCAAAGTTCAATTTACTATATATGAATGCATAATAAAGGTTCAAGAGAGTTTTAGCATTCGTGGAGTGTCTAGTGTTCCTAATTATGAATCCCAATAAGCGATTACAAATATTAACCATGTTCTCGATATGAGTTTTAAAAATCATTTAAGAATCCATAATGACTCCAAGATCACGAATTTCGTTTGCGAAGATACGAATCTACACCAACTTCAGCGAGTCTTTTATCTTTTATCAAAGGCTTTACTGAAGTCGGTGTATACTATGTGATGTAATCTGTAAATTCTATCAAATTTCTGTCTATGGATCTACCGGGGAAAAAGCCATGTTGTTGAGGAATAATCTTATTCTTCGTGATGTTTAGAATTCTTTCATGAACAATTTTCTCGAACATTTTTCCAAAGATACAGAGTTTGCTAATGGGTCTATAATTCTTGATATTGCTCCTGTTGCCCCCTTTAAGGAGAGGCATAATAGTTGAAGTTTTCCATTTAGATGGGAATACCCCTGTGTGAAGTGACAAATTGAAAATGTGAAGAAGGGGTGATGTTAGATTAACTTTACAATTTTTAATGAACATACTGGGTATATTATCAGGACCGGGACCTTTTTGAACGTTCAAATTGTCGATGGCATCAGAAACTTGTTGCACTGAAATATCTACAATATTGTCTACAACAAACAGTGTATCTTGGGTGTATACACTCTTGAAATAATTAGGAAATAGATTGCGAATATCTTGACCATTGTCGGCTGTCTAATCTCCAAAAAAACAGAGTATTGTGGTGTGATTTTGTTTCTTTGTTTTGATGTATTTCCAAAATCTTCTGGAGTCAGTGAGAATTTCATTCTCGATGTTATTTATATAGTTTTTGTAATCTCTTTGAATCAATTGTTTGGAGTTCCTACGTAATTGAGAAAAAAGTTGATAAAGATGATGCCCTCCATAGACTTTGTATTTTTTATGCACTTCGTTCTTTTCTTTCAAAAGCTGTATGGTATCTGGCTTGAAATAAATTGGATATCCCTTCTTTATCACGAAAGTTGGTACATTTTTTGTCATAATATTGGTGAGTTTTTCATAAAATATTTCAACTGCTTCATTAACGTTTTTTTCAGCAAAGCAATCAGTCCAGTTTATCTTACTTATCTCTTATTAATAACCAATGACAATAGCATAATTTATTAGTTTTGCTCCATTATCCTTACCAGGAACCTCATCAGAATGAGTGATTTTTCCACATCCAGAGATACGTCATCAAGTACGCTCATGAAATAGTAACATCCAGAGAGACGGTATAGTGTATTGCACCAAGTACTCGTATGAAATAAATCTTTCGGAGAGGTCGCTTTCTTGAAAATTATCTTCTACTTTTGAGTTGGAGTAAGTATCTAGAAGCGTGTTTAACAGTTGAAGACCACAATGGGAAAGGGGGGAATGACACAGAAAGTAAGTTTCGAGAAAACCGCATTTCAAAGTTTAAAACCTCCTTACTTCTTGAAAGTTGGAGGAAACTGAAATCAAACCACCTGGATTCATTTGATGGAGTATAATGGGCAATAAAGTTGAACAACTAGAAATAAAAATCATATTTGAATGAAAAAATCATCGAAAACAAAAAATAAGTCCAAAGATTCAACGGAAAAATGGGTAATGTTCAAATAAATTGTCAAATAACTGGATTGTTCAATCGCAATTATCTGTTCTGGTACATTTCTCCATGCTTGCCTGACTACCTAATGAGCGGTAAGTTGTCATATAGTACATCTAGCATCTCTATAATTTGATCATTTTCTATAAATTCCACGCGATATGAGTAGAGATCATTATGTAGCAATCTCATTATTTTATTCCCATCACTCAGACGTACTTTGTCGTCAACCTCGAAATATGTCGAACAACTCTTTACCAAAACTTCGTTTATACAGCGTGTCTCACTTTAAACGCCCCCCCCCTCTATATCTCAGTTATTTGTCATGCGATTCCAACCAAATTTGGTGTGGTATCAATATTATCAGTTTGACAGAGATGCACACTATTTCGGACAGTGCCGTGCGTTTTCATTGAACTAAAAAGGGGTCGATTTCTCATAAAATCATATTTGGCATTTTTTTACAGGAAATCTAACCTCATATTATTGTTCCTCATACTTTCGAACCGCCATGAACAAAAAATCACCTAATTCCGAATTAACAGGATTGGCTTAATTTTTTTCATTTTCAGTCTCGAATAAATAGTGACTTCAAATCAACTACGAATTTTGGAAGTTCAATGGCTCCGGTAGGTAGAAAATCATGATTTGGAAGGAAGAACGAATTATTACGTTCGCAAAAATGCTGTTTAGATGTGCCTGTTTTTCTGAAACCCTTCTTGACATCTTGTGAAAATCCACATATGTGTGTTTAAAACCATGAAGAACAATATTATGAGGTCAGTTTTCCTGTGAAAAAATGCCTAATATGATTTAATAAAAAACTGACCCCTATGCATTTCAATAAAAATGAACGGCACTGTCTAAAATGATGTTTGTTTTTGAAGAACTGGTCATATTGATGATTATTGATGAACGAGTTTTTGGGAAGAGATGTTCTGCAGGTCTCCAAAGTGACCACGAAGGGGTGCGAAGACTCAACTCGACGGGTTAATCTCGCGGGGATTGCCAAGGAAGAAACTATAATAATTGTAAATATTCCAGAAGAGCATCGTCCATGAAAATATCTATAAAATAGAGCCAGATCGCCAACTTTTCTACGGTGTTCCGGAGAAGTGAGTGAGTTTGTGAGCGAGGCATCACCCACGAGACGAGTTGCAGTTTTTTGGACAGAATCCAACAGTTTTTGGGATGCACTTTTAGCAATTTATCTCACGTGATTTTCCCAAGTAACGTTATTTCTGATAGTAATACTAAGCATCGAAATGGATGTCTTCAAAGGTATGGTTACTCCTGACAAGCTTATGTTGGGCACAGTGAGATCGACATCTCTATATAGAAAAGGCTTGCTTGTTCTTTGTTTGCATTGGAATCTACCAAGTTATTGTCCATATTTATGTTGTCAACTTTTCTCCCTCGTTCGTTTCTGATTTTCCTGACTGGTATTGGAGCTCTGGAAGAGAAGGGTGGTATGGAGGGTACTATCATCCGCGAAGCTGTGTACTGGAGATGAAGTTGCTTCCAACAAATCGTTGATATGGAGTAGAAATAGTGTTGGTGCTAGAATTGGTCATTGCAGAACACCAGCATTTATGATAAGAGAGTCAGATGCAACTCTGTCGACCACTACATGGAAAGATCTGTTCGAGAGAAAACTAGCTAGCAGAGAACATATCTGGGGAGGCAAGCCATAAGATGCAAGCTTGGTGAGGAGTTCGTGGTGCCGGACTCAATCGAATTCCTTGAAGAAATCGAGTGCCAAGGCTAAGGTTCACCATATTTTTCTATAGATTGCTGCCATATATTATGTGGGACGTAACCGAGCAGGTCACCAGTTGATCTCTGATGACGGAAGCCATATTGCCTATCGTTGATAATACCTGAATGTTCCAGGTATTACATGAGCTCGATGTTGATATAATAGATAGCAGTGCGATCGGTCTGTAGTTGCTGGGTATAGGGTCTTTTTGCCTGTTTTAGGAACTGGTTGTTGCAATTTTTTATTTGGACGAAAATTTGTGAGAGTAGTTGAACAACTCGCATAGAACAGGTGTAAGTTCAGGAGCACATTTCTTGAGAACAATCGGTGGGATTCCGTCGGAGCCATAAGTTTTGTTGGTGTTGAGACCTAATAAAATCTGCCTTATAGTACGTTGACGAAAGGTGACCTCGGGCATATGACTGTCAATTGGCGTTATGTTTGGAGGTTGTTTTTCCGATAAGCAAGTGCGCAAAGTGTTTTGTTTTTCGCAATCAAATACAACTTGGCAAACGACGCGTAACGGGGTGCGTTTAAATTTTTGTCTGTGGAAAAGGCACTTTGCGCACGTGTTACGTGTTACGTGCTACAACATTTTTCCTACGAATCTCATATCAGATAACAACGAAAATAAAAAAGTATATAACTCATTAAAAATCATATTAATTGTTCATAGTGTTTATAATGAACCATTGTTGACATTTTGCGAATTGATTGCAGATCAGGTCAGTTCAGTTAGAAGGGCAGTTAGTATTATATGGCTTGATGACGGTTGACTCAATGCAGAAGGGCATACCACTGAGATTTTTGAGTTGTTTTAGTTTTCCGTACTCAGTGTGAAAAAAATCTTATCCGTAAGACGTGCGGAAGGAAGAAATAAATTGTATTCAGACCTAGAAAGCAAACTGATTCGTTTCCTAGTTTCTCCAAAGAAATAAGTAAGTCAGTCAGGATATCATATTATTACCTAGGTAGGTACTTATATCTGATAATTGTGTATTTTCAAGATATAATCAATAACGGCGTATCCGGTGCAAAAAAACAAAAACCAAAAACTAATGAGAAGAGTTATTCGTTTGATTGATAGTAGATTCCTCCAATCAGATGTCATCAAAATAAAGCCTTTTGAGTAATATACCCCTCGGCTGAAGCCTCTGGATATAATCTTGGTCGCTGGGTAATACTGCTATTCTTCACTACCTTGGTCTATTAATAACTATATGTATGAATAACTATTCATGCCTGATTTGGAAATGTTGAGAATATTCCGAAGTTTTGATCAGGAGCGTGGAAAATACGTGGGGCTAAGAGTATTTCTTATACTAGATTAAACTATCGTTTAGTTTCGGTAGCACTCACTATTTTCGAGATAAATCGATTTTAAGTCTGCTGCGTAAGAAAAATAGTCCTTTCTCTCGAAAATAGTCAACTTTAGAGGTTATGACCAAGAGTACATTCTGATTCAACTTTCTCTATATCTGACTTATCAGATGGGTTCCAAATTAAAGAAGCATATTCTAGCTTTGATCTGACAAAGGCAAAGTATCGCGTTTTTAATGTGGCTGGATCATAAAAATATTTTATGGAGAATATGAGTAGAAAATGCTTGCGAGAGCTTTTTGCTGTGCGATAAACGGTGTTGCATTTTAGTGGGTATATCAATAGATACTTTTTTCCATATTTCTGGACGAGCTATCACATCCTGAAGTCCTGCGCATATATTATGAAACACCCTGTATATTATCATAATTAAAATAAGTGTTTATTTTCCTAGAGGAAATTATCATGACATTGAATAATCTCCAAACTGGTTTTGGTTGGTTTAATAAATTCGTAATATAGAAGATACATGTAGATTGGCTGTAACGGTATCCTCCAAATTTTCAGAGTTCCTAGTCCAGAATTCTATTACAGGTGGATACTTGAAACTAACAAGAGTTTTGAAACGATTGTAGTGGAATACATTAATTCTACGTCAGTTCCTACTCTCAAGAAATTCCATGCATTGAAATTGTTTACTATTCAATTTATGCAGATCAAGGAAAAAATTATAAATGTAAATCATTGTATATTAATGACACGAATTATTGTTAGTTCACTGAAACAATGATTTCTGTCTATAGTGTTCAGCTTTAATAAGTGATATTGAAAGTGCGAATACACAACGTTCGAAGGTGAGTTCCATTGCTATCCAAAATCCTGGATAATTTATATTTTCTTTATTCAAAGAAAAACAATAAAAACATCAAGTCGACCGACTACAAATTATAGTAATCAAATGATATAGTGACTCGTTTTGGCTCATTGGCCATCTTCAGACACATTAAATACCAGTGAAAAGAGTGGAATATTACAAAGAGAAAACAAGCTACTGGGGAAATGACATACCTAGGTAGAAAACATGATTGTGGAGATAATAATTCATATAAAGCCAGGTCAAACTATCGATCATTCAGTCCGGTAATGAAATCTTATGCTTTTCAAATCGACTAAATAACCTGAGAAAGTGTTTTTGATCACACGTTAAAAGGTAAGACCCTTGTCATTCCTTGCTCGCAAAAGTCTCTTGAAGACTTCTGAGGGTCGCTCGTGAGGGGGCAACCGAATGATGGATAAGAACAATTATAGAACAAATTTTGAACAATAGAGTGTTCCATTTGAAAAAAAATCTCAGGCGCCATTATACTCAAACGTGGGTCAACCAGTATATTCAATTAATCTTTGTAAATGTGGCAAATTTAGATTGAATATTTTCTTCACTGTATGAAGGAGTCGAAATTATGATTCAGGTCTTTTGGTTTCTCCTACAGAATCCGCACAATCTGGGTAATCATCGATATAATGTTTGCCTGTGAATGTATCGAGTACTTTTTGATTCTTCATGAGTTGTTCAGCATTTAAATTCTTGATAAATCGAGCGCAGGTTGTTGAACAGGTTGTACCAAAGGCCATAACCTGCATTACATATTCATCATACGCCTCGATGTTGTCATCTCTCCATAAAAACCCTTCAACGTGTTGATCTTCTTCAACGACTATTCTGACCTGGTGGAGCATTTCGCATTTACCAAAATAGTACAAAAAGTTGTATTTCGTACAAAATGAAGTTTATTTCAACTTTTCCTAGCAGAGCGCTTTCGACTAACAGTCATATCATCAGTGCGTACCTGTAAGTAATGTAATCAGCTTTTAGCTATTGAAAAAGACCTCAGGGAAAGTTGAAAAAATTTCCGAAATTCATTTTTGAGGAAAGTTAAATTTAAATCAGCACTAATTCACAGTTGCCGTCCCAACGTAGATCATATAACATACAGAGAAAGTTTGTATAATTATATTCAAATTCATAAATTTCAATTCAAGCTTCTGTTATTTTTTAATGCCATCAGCTCCCGCCACTGTGTTGTAATTTTTTTCATCTCTTGGACCGCACGAGAGGATATTCCTATGATGTTCGAAAAACATCGTGCGTAGCTAGGGAGGATAGGAAGTAACTTTTGGGAGGTTATAGGTTCTTGGGATTACTTCCGTTGGCAAAGTATCCCGAAGCTTTGCCGTTCTATAGACGACGTTTTTGTGGTCTCACATAATAATTATGAATAATATGTCTATGTTGAAATTATGCAAAATTTTATATACAATCCGTGCATTTCATTGACCAGTGTATTTAGAAAAACTTCTCAAAATAAGCGACTACTTTCATAAATTGGAATAGGGTAAAGGTGAACTCAAACTAGCGAAATATTGAATGGGAAATAGACATTACTGGCAGTAGAATTCATATGTTTTGCTTATTAACCAATATGGAATAAAATGTGAGTAGGCATCTACCAGCCTAAATAATTACGTAGCAATTCATATCACGCAATGTTTTATCACATATTTACAAATCGGCAAAAATTCATGAACGCTTGAATTAAATAAATATACATAGGTATTACACATTTGTTAGGTTACACTTCCGATATGAATTATTTGTTTCTGACAGTTTGATAAAAGTGGTAAAAGTAAGGTGAGTGGTGTTATTCTTGGATTAATAATAGATCGAAACTTCTGTAGCATAGAACATAAATATACTCAGTTCCAAAAAAAGTGACTCACTTGATATTTGACCTATCTTCTTAAAAAAAAAACAAAAAATAGTGGGCCGATTTTTATTTTATTTATTTGTTGGTGGGTAATGCATTTGTCTTTAAAAAGAAAATGAAGAGGTGAACATTTTTTTAAAGCCTCCTGGATGGTGGTGGAATAACTCGAACCATGATTTATTCTTAATTTTTGACTCACCCTGTGTGTTAATGTAGTAATGGCATAGAGAGTGTTACACCCTATACGGAAGAGGCTTCTTTTGCGAGCATTTTGTTTTTATATTCATTGATTTATCTCTAAAATTTTCCGAATTACAGCTTTTTTTGCTGAATCCTTGCAGATTACCAACTTTCTGAATTTATCGAGAAACAATTTTCTGATTTTTATTCGATCTCATTTTTATTAAACAAACACAAAATTATAAATTGGGATGACTGCTTAACACCGTGTATTGCCTCCTCCAGCAACTCTAAGAACTTTTAATCTACGAGGCATACTGGCAATTAAGGTGCTTATCGTTTCCATTGGTATACGATCCCATTCTTCCACTAATGCATCTGCCATTTCTGCGAGACTTTCCGGATACCTCTCGCGAGAACGTACCCTTCTCCCTAATTCATCCCACAAATGTTCTATAGGACTCATATCGGGGCTTCTCGCAGGCCATTGTAATGTGGTAATACCAGTAGCTTCTAAGAAGTTTCGCACTATTGCTGCGGTGTGTGGTCGGGCATTATACTGCATCAATATAAAATTACTGCCCACTAACTCAGCATAAGGAAAGACATACTGCTCTAAAATGACAATGTAAATTTGGGCATTCATCGACTGTCTCACCGGAAAAACATGAAGGGGTGTCTTTCCATTCATTGAAATCCCTCCCCACACCATAACGCGGACCCACCATTAAAACTTTCGCATTATTTTAAATTTTGATTGAACCGTTCACCAGTTCTTCTCCACACTCATCCTCTTCCATCCACCATGTTAAGGCAAAACCTTGACTCATCCGTAAACAAGACATTCGACCATTCAGGAATATTCCACTGTCCATAATTTTCAACAAAATTTGTTCTAGCAGCACGATGTTCGGGCAATAATTTGGAACCTTTTGCAGGTCTCCTAGCTTTTAAATTAACTTCTTTTAGACGTCTGCATACCGTCTGCTTACTTACTGCAACATCACGAATTTGGCGAAGATCTTGCTGAACATTTACCGCAGTATTTGATCTAATCCGTAAAATCCGCAATCTCAAGAAGCGATCATCTCTTTTAGAGGGCGACCAGAACCGACCCTCCGAGCGGTGCTTCCTGTTTGTTCGTACTTGCGGATTGCTCTACCAGCAGTTGCTTCATGAACTCCCACTGCACGAGCGGCGTAACGTTTACTACGCCCATCGTTTACTAACGCAACTAATCTTGCTACTTGTTCAGGATTTATTTGAGGCATTTTATGTAATTTCAGTCAATAAAACAAGACACTTAATTAGTGACACAACGACAAATGGTCAAATATGGAGGCATACAACAAATTAGTTGCTATGGTAACGGCATTTGTTTTTTTAAAGATAATGTGATCCTACCAGAGTACAACTCAATCAGTTTTGAGTACTCTGATCCTTCAATAAATTTAATTTGTGGGATAAGCGTAAGGTATCAGCAAAAAAGCTGTAATTCGGAAAATTTTAGAGATAAATCAATGAATAAAAAAAACAAAATGCTCGCAAAAGAAGCCTCTTTCGTATAGGGTGTAAGCACTTTGTATACCATTACTCAATCAACACACAGGGTGAGTCAAAAATTAAGAATAAATCATGGTTCGAGTTATTTCACCACCATCAAGGAGGCATTGGAAAAATTTTCACCTCTTTATTTTTCTTTCAAAGACAAATGCATTACCTACCAATAAATGAAAAAAAAAAAAATCGCCCTACTATTTTTTTTTTTCAGAAGATAGGTCAAATATCAAGTGCGTCACTTTATTTGGAACTGAGTGTAGGTATACAAAGAAACCAGAACCAATCACACAACGCCACCAAGCGTTTTGTGATTCGAACTAATTCAACAATTATCATTCTTTTTCATAGAATCATTTGATTTTGACTTGTTTTCTTCCTGGAATATTTTTCCGTGATTTGCATCTATCGTCATGTACCTTATAGAAATTTTTGAACGATATTACCTATAACATAATAATGAAAAGGAATAAGAAGTCCATTTCCCTCATATTTGAATCATTTTGGAACAGTGAAGAAGAACATCGATTCCACATTCTTCTGTTCATTCATCATATTCTTGAGCAACTGAGGTAATATTCTGAAGACATATTGTAATAATAATTATAATTCATTAGAATATTTTTATATTTTTTTTTCAACATTATGAAATGAATTTTTTTCTTTCATCAATATTGTTCATTTGAAAATGGTTTTTTTTTTAAATTCAAAGTTGGAAATATCGAAACTGAACACGAGTATCATTTTTAGGTAAAAATGATGATATTTTCATTTTTCCTGGTCAAACTGCCGAATATTGCATAGAAAAAGAAGTCCTAGAATCTATGGTTGGAACCTTTCCATATAATTTCGGGACACCCTGTATATACAGGGTGGCATTGAAATAAGTGAAAATATTTCAAACACTTAGAAAACTCGACGTGTACTATCGAATGGCAGTAATAAAAGAATTTAGGGATCAAAATAAAATTTGAGGTTAGACCCCTTTCTCCACCCAAAGTTTCTCACTGTTCTGTTCTGTTCAAATTTCCATGCGGTAGACGCAATCCGGCGGTGTTCAATCATTCAAATTGTTTTAAAGTGGAGTACTTGATTTTTTTCTCGTATTTTGTTCAATTTTTGGGATTAAATTTCTCGTTAATTGGAAGAATTAGAAAAAATCTGATATCATGGAAATACTCCTTAGACTGTATCATAGTATAATGTGCTGAATATGTGCACTTATTTCAAAAACACCTCGTATATCCATTTTTTCATGTTCATAATTCATCTGAAAATATTCCTTTTCAATACAGTAGTATTATTCCACTCGAGTATATTGGCAATTATCATTATTTCTATTGCAGGACTCAGGGTGGCGAAATGAAACTAGAATATAAGTTCACCTCAGAAGACATAATCGCAGAAGGAAGAGTCACCAGGGAAGACATAGAAATCATCAGAACATGGCTATCGAATTTGAAAGACGACTACGTTCCTGAAAATGTACAAGACGAGACCATTGTCTTGATTCTCTTGTCCTGCACTAATGATATAGAGTTGACGAAGAAGACCATACAATGTTATTATAAGTTGAAGAAGAATGGACCCGAAATATATGATGACAGGAATTTGAAAAGGCCTGATATTCAAGTTGCACTGAATACGATGTGAGTTCTACTAGCACACTATACATTTTATCAAAAGTTTCTTCAGTATTCAGCTAATTTAACCATTCCGGCCCTGCCGGTGGCAATGTCCACTCTCATAAAACTATCAACACCGAGCTCATGAAATTCCTGGAACATTCAGGTATTATCAACGATAGGCAATATGGCTTTCGTCATCAGAGATCAAATGGTGACCTGCTCGCTTACGTCTCCCATATTATATGGCAGCAATCTATTGAACAATATGGTGAAACCTTAGCCGTGGCACTTGATAGCTCCAAGGCATTCGATCGAGTCTGGCACCACAGACTCCTCGCCAAGCTTGCACCTTATGGCTTGCCTCCTCACTCTCTTATCATAAATGCTGGTGTTCCGCAAGGATCAATTCTAGCACCACCACTATTCCTACTCCATATCAACGATTTGTTGGAAGCTTCATATCCAGTACACAGCTTCGCGGATGATAGTACCCTCCATACCGTCTTCTCTTCCAAGGTTCCAAAACCAGCCAGGCAAATCAGAAACAAACGAGGGAGAAATGTTGACAACATAAATATGGACTTGGCAACAATTCTCGAATGGGTATCCAATAGCTTGGTAGATTTCAATGCAAACAATCTCATTGTGCCCAACATAAGCTTGTCAGGAGTAACCATACCTTTGAAGACATCCATTTCGATGCTTGGTATTACCATCAGCAATAACTTTTCTTGGGAAAATCACGTGAAATCAATTACTAAAAGTGCATCCCAAAAACTTGTTTTTTTGTTTCGGGCCAGAAGCTATATTTCACTTCCAGTCAGATGATTATGCTCTATAAGGCACAGATACGACCTGTCCTGGAATACTGTTTCCATATTTGGGGTGCAGCACCTAAGCATACCCCGAAACTGTTGGATTCTGTCCAAAAAAGGCAATTCGTCTCGTGGGTGATGCCTCGCTCTCAAACTCACTCACTTTTCTGGAACACCGTAGAAAAGTTGGCGATCTGGCTCTATTTTATAGATATTTCTATGGACGATGCTCTTCTAATATATCAACAATTGTTCCTCCCTTGGTAGTTTCCGCGAGATTAACCCGTCGAGTTGAGGCTTCGCACCCCTTCGTGGTCACTTTGGAGACCTGCAGAACATATCTTTCCGAACACTCGTTCATCCAACGAACAGCGAGGCTCTGGAACACATTGCCAAGGGATGTGTTCCCCAAGGCATATAACCTCCAAAAAATTAAGAACACCAATTTCTACCTTATTTCCCTTGATTCTCACGATGTTCTCTGAACATAACAAGATATCTCTTTTCGTGGGAACCAGAACATAAAAAAAATATTACAGTTTTCTATCAAAGTTGAAATAATAACTTCCATCCTCTACCAATAGATGCCACTTCTGTATAGACTGCCTTACAGTGACCTGCCTTGGCCAATTATCTGAAGTTTCGCTCATTTCACGTATCTGAGAGACGGTTTCTCAGTGGTAGTAAGGAGAGGCCACCGAACAGATATTCATACGGCCAGGACTATGTTGAAATAAGTGGTGGATCTGTTTATTTCCATGAATTTTACGTCCTCTTGAAAAAAAAATGCCCTAATTTTGAGAGCAGCCTCCTGTATATTTGATTCCTTTCCTTATATTAGTTGGAACAACACCAGTTGCTGAGTTTCTGTGCCTGTTTTTTTTTCAGACATATGTCGAGCATCCCTGTGCGAACCGAGCAAAATGACGTTGTGCATTTCTTCAAGGTCCATGACACAAACTACAATAATTTTGACTTGGTTCCTATAATGAAAATATCCTACATGCTTATGGACATTTCGCAAGAAAAAAACCCACCCAATGGCATTATAGTTGTTATCGACATGAAAGGTGTAAGTATTTGTTTTGAACAATGTAACGTTACATCATCTCATCTACCAACTCAAATGAATGGTGGGGAAAAGTAAGTTACGCCCGAAATACATGAAACATTTATTACACGACCGCTTTATACATTTCATGCACTAGCGGGCGGTAAAGTGCACTTTACCGTCCGCTGTTCTAAAGTCCCTTATTTCCTTTGGTTCTCACGATGTTCCCTGAACATTACAGGATATCCCTTTTCGAGAGAACCAGAACATACAAAAAATCCACACATTCATTTGTGGAAAACCTATATTTGAACTCTCTATTGTTCTATCTTCGCTATTACTTCCTTCTTTGGATAGTTACTTTCTGGCTGTCTGAAGTTTTCAGCCAAAAGATGACAATTTCAGTTTGTTTTTCTAGTGTATTTTTAGACAGCAACCATTAGATTGATTGACAACGTCAAACTTAGGTAGCTATATATACTGAGTATACATATTATCACATCTCAAGAAATAAATCTCTGTTAGTGAACAAAGAATTTTTCTCTTTCAATAATTATTTAGATAATCGTACGGTAGTTTTAATATGTAGATTAAACACATCTCTTGAAAACCGAATTTATGAGTAACATATGAATTGTAGTTTTTTGAAATCGACTCGGGAAATAAACCACTAGTGCATAAAAAGTTGTATGTATCACGTGCGTTAAATGCGTTTATAGCCTTCGGCGTGTAATGGCCCTCGGCTAACGCCATCGGGCCATTATTCACGCTGCAGGCCATAAACGCTAACTTTACGCCCTTCCCAACTAGCATTTTCAGTCACAGGCACCATGGTTCAAGAAACTATTACCTATATTTAGTGATAATAACGTATTTATCACTTACTTCAGAACTTCATAGTATAAATGTCAGTGATAGTTATTTAGTGAGTGAAAATTACGTAGTTTTTACACTAGATAATAACTTCAAAGTGAGAAATTCTCATGGCTTATTACGAAGTAACTATTTCGAAACTGTCACTCCTCAAAACTACTCTTAAGGTTTCGGAACTTTGGATATATTATTACGGTAACGCTTACCACCCCAAGAAGGCTTCACAGTTGCAATTACTCTATGGTCACCAATTAGGTTTCTACGACGTTGTCGTTACTTGATCGATCACCTAATAATTTAGTCAATTCTTGGTGATATTTCAAGTAACATATTGGTAATTCCTACTCAAACAATTCCTTCATAGTTGAAACAACTTTTCGGTAATTATATTCAGTTGAAGTTACCAATACATAGGTTATCATAACTGACGAGTTCCAAAAGTAACTTTCTGATTCATTTTCGATTGGAAGCCATATTGATTGATGTGATAACCATTTGAACAGGAAATAATTTCGGTTTTTCTTGTTGATAAACATCATTTTATGAAGAATAATAGCATTCGTTCGATCACAAATTGCATAATAATGGAAATTAACATGATTTACGATGATTTTTGAAAAATAGCCGAATGAAATAAAACCATATTTTTGGTGAAATGAGCCGTATTTTGTGGGCGCATCTTGAATTTCGAGGCAAAATCATCACATTTATCGAAAAACTGAATGTTGTTCGAATTTTTCAAGTTCGAGTATCAATTATTTCGCGTGTTTGTCCTTGTATTATTTATTGAATGGTTAGGCATATTGGACTTGTTCATTTTTCGTGAATGTGAACTTCATGGATGAAATGAAGAATAATAAAGAGAGAAAATAATATTTTTATGAAGTGGAAAAGAAATAGAAAGTCAGGTAGGAAAATTTACTTCATCTTTACGTAATTTCGACGTCGACGGGTCGTAAGCATTACGTAATTGTGTGAGTTCCCGCTACGTCGGCAAACCGTAATAATTACTCGTGATTTGTTCCCCATTTTGGTCGTAAATGCGTAGTAACGACGTAATTATAACGTAACCGCAACTAGTAAATATTACTTAATAGTCGACCCAATAGTCGTAATTACGTAATCGCGACTATAAATGCTAGTTGGGTTGATACATAGATAACTATTATTTACTGTCAATATGGGATTCATCAATGACTCTCAATTCATTTGACCAAATTATGTATGCCACTGGCGAAGAAAGATCGAACGGTAGTCTACTATACTACTATTTCACCGCCCGCCGGACTACTTTACCGCCCGGTGTACCCCTTTACCGCCTTAGGGCGCCAAAATACATTTTTACGCCTGCGAATCGTGGCGATAAAGTGCCACTTTTCGCCCGATCGTTCATGAATTATATAGAAACCATGTCGTTGATGTTTATCACAAAGAAATAACCTGTATAATAAACTATTTCTGAATAGCCTATAAGTCAGATTAGAAATGATTTCCAGTTAGGTTTGATGCACATGACCAAAATGAAAATCGGAGCAATCAAAAAGTATCTGACGTTTCTGCAAGAAGGGTTTCCCATGAAAATGAAAGAGATTCACATACTCAACACAGTTCACTTCATCGACAAGCTAATGTCACTCATCAAAGTTTTCATGAAGAGCGAGTTGATGAGCATGGTAAGTTTGTGTGTATTATACAGAGATACAGGGTATTAATATTTTCATGAAATATCGTTTTTTTATTCAATACGCAATTTCCTTTCCTTCAATTTCAATAAAACGTTGTAGTTTTGTTAATAGTAATATGGAGCTTCTCCTATTGCAATTAAATTCTAAATGATGGTGGTGTCACAGTGGGTATATCCATTGATATTCATGGTGAATGTCATTGTACGCCACCGGTTTTTTCAAGTTCAAAATTCTCATTAGATTGAACTATTGAAATAACAACTTTTTTATTCCCTGTGTGATTTTTGTATTCAGCTTTGTTTTTGAGGAAATAATAAAAATTCGATTCGACTCCAAATTTAATGTAGGTGTTTTCAAGACTTCCAATTCAATAACCCCAATTCCTATCATTTTGATATTTTGGGGATTTCTCAGTCTTCAACCATACTGAATTTTGGCACCATCAAAGCTTATACAGGGGGGTAAGAAATAAAAACAATTAATACTCTCAACTTCAACATTATGTATCTCAAAAACGGAGCAAGTTAGGACACATGGTTTTATGAACTTTATTCGCTAGAAAATCACAAGAATCACCCCTTATATTTTTTCGCTCTTCTCTGGTCCAGTCAGGAAAAATATCAATGAAAGTTTTCTCCATGATGGGAAATATGTACATACTTAATCAATTCGTGATGGACATTTATTTGATTGATAATTATGCTTATTCATTTCAAATTGTGTGTGCATTGCCTGTCAATTCATCCAGATAGTGACACACTGATGATATTCAAGAAGCTCGAAACCGGTCTGCTGGTGTCGTTGCCTTAACCTGGCTAAATCAAAATCAATCTGCATTAGGGAAAGAAACACTTCTTCTCAAAGTGGTTTAATGTTCCACTATAACAGATGGTGATGAAATTTTCCTAGAATCTCTTAGTCTTGAGATTCTAGGTTTATCACCATCTGTTAGTGGAACATTAAACCACTTTGAGAATTACAGGTGTTGCGATAGTCTACAGAATCTAACATGGATGTCTTTTCTGTAAGCATATAGACGTAGGGGGACTTAGTCGCAAGGTATGATTGATGAATCTACCTATACACCTTGCACGTAAGCCACTCTAGATGGCTATGAAGGCTAGATCGTCCTTCTGCCCCCTCAGGGCTTCGACTTCAAATAACTATTATAAACTACTCAACACTAATTTCGTCGCACACCAAAATGTTGCCCCTGTTATAATGTGAATAACTTTTTTCAGTTTAGAACAATTTGAATTTGGTTCACACTGTTCGATAGCCCAGTCCTTCAGCTATAATCTCGTATTTCATTGAAACATAAGGGTATTCACATGAAATCTCTACATGGTATTTTCCGACACTGTGCGAAATTTCGGAATATTCAAAAGGCTCTCAAATTGTGAAAAAAATTTTTTTCTCAACTTCGACAACAGAGGCATGAAGATGATCTCATTACCTCGAGATATTGCTCGAATCAACTTCCTATCTCTCTTATTTACAGAGTGATCTCAAAAAATCAACTTTTTGGTTTTGTAGCCATAACTTTTTTCCACGTCAACCGATTTTGGAAATCTCAGGCTCATTTTGAAGATAAAACTTCAGATGAAGAGATCTGGATATCAGAATTGCCTCAAGATGGCTATCAAAGATCTAGAGTTTCCTTGAAAGTGACCCAAATCTGGAACGCCCTTCGAATCTTGGTTGGGAGGAGAATTGAATGAAAATCAACTTGTTCTCGGAAAAACCATTCATTCTGGATGCGTCCATATTTTTCTTGCTCTCAGTAGTCAAGAATTGTGCGAGAGAAAACACAATTGATACATGTTCTTGCAAAAACATTAGATCATTTCTCCTCTGTAATGCATGATGGCCCGTAACCAACGTTACAAGAATCACAGTAAGTGACTGACAAGTCAGGTGTTAGACGTCGTTTTCGAATCATAAACAGATTTTGATAGTTTCGATGCAGCATCTAACCATAGACTACAGAAGATAATCTATCTAACGCCCAACCAGTTGATTTTATGTGAATACCCTTATGTTTCAATGAACTACCAGATTATAGCTGAAGGACTGGGGTATCGAACAGTGTGAACCAAATTCAAATTGTTCTAAAGTTATTCACATTATAACAGACGACATTTTGGTGTGCGACGAAATTAGTGTTGAGTAGTTTATTTCACATGGGCAAGATTTTGGGGTGCGACAAAATTAGTGTTGCGTAGTTTAGATACTGGTTAAAATACAGAGAAGTGCACAAAAAACGGCCAGGACTCTGTAACTTTCGAATTATCCGAGATAGGGTTTTGAAAGTTGGTGGACAGCTAGTATACCGAATTGTTTATTAATTGACGAACAATTTTTGTACTATCGCTTCCGGTTTTACTGGAAACGACCCCAGCTTTTGATTTGTAAATGGGACACCCTGGATTGTCATAACGAATTCAACGATACCAAGTTTGATAGGGGTTATTTCAAACGATTACGCAGATATTCGCGTTATTAGTTTCCATTATGCTAAATTAATGAGTGTGACAGAGAAAGAAGGTTTGATATTGCGAAGTCACACCCATTGAGCATACGGAAACTTCGAACGCAAATATCTTTGTAATCGTTTATAATAACCCTATCAAACCCGGTATCGTTAAATTCGTCGTGATAATCCCTAACCGATTATGGAATACAATACAGTGTGCCCCATTTAAAAATCAAAAGTTGGGGTCGTTTCCGGTGACACTGGAAGTGATGATAGAAATTCGGTATACTTGCTACCCACCAATTTTCAAAACACTATCTCGAATATTTTAAAAGTTACAGTCCTGGCCGTTTTTTGTACACTTCTCTGAATGTTATTTACAGTTACATTTTCATCCTGCAAATATGGAGCAAGAGACATTTTTCGAATGGGTTCCAAAGAAGTGTCTGCCAAAAGAGTACGGTGGTGACCTTCCATCCGAAAGAGACCTTCACGATGTCACTATGGAGCAATTCAAGGCTAGGCAGGAATTTTGGAACGCCGAAGAACAAATTAGAAAACAAAAATTTCAATCATGAATAATGTTTTCATCAAACACACCTCACATGTATTACTCATTGCATCATTCATTCGATCAGCTTATAGATTGGAAACAAAGAAAAACCAACGACACAGTAAATCACAAGACAAAATTAATTTGAAGCAATCAAAAATATGTTCTACCTCTACCTATACCAGCTTTTAATTATCAATCAACGTCTGCCAACATTGCAAAAGTCATTAATATGGGGGATTCTGGTGCTTTAATATTGTTTTAAAACCATTCGACTAAATTGTATTCATTCATGTATGCACTTCGGGGTATAGAAGGGTAGTTTTAATCAATTGGGATCATTATTGACTATATGTAACACTAGAAGCAGCACTATTGATTGGAACGCAACAGCGAAAATCGTGCTGAAGCTCCGAAACTTAACAATATTCAATTCGTAAATTAAACATTAAAAATCTAACCTAACTCAACCTAATATATAGGGTGACAGGAGACAATGACATAAATACAAATATTTCAAATCCCAAATGATTTCGACGAAAACTATTGAAGGGCGCCCATAAAAAAACTAACACTCAAAGTACTACAACGTAGCAAATGTCGCATTCTTTAGAAGAATTAGCAAAAATCTGATATCATGGAAATATCTGTTAGCCTACATCTCATCGGTCCGCTTATTTATATGAACTCATTTCATAAACACCTCGTATAGATAAGAAAATGAAAGAAAATATTATTAATTTTTTTTCACTCCACCCCGTATACCTACTATCGATATCGGAATCAGTCATACTTCTTTGGGAATTAGTCGGTTGAAAGGATGACGTAACTGATTAGTCATTTGAATTATGAATCAAACCAATCAGCAGTCTCGCTCTAGACTTCATCGCGTTCGGTCGTTTAAAGTGATAATAAAAAAGAACTCGAAGTATTTAAGAGTGGAAAATTGGAATTCACATTTGGCTTAGTGATTGTTTTTTCATTTGAGTGTGTGAAAGTTGTATTTTTTCGAGATGGTAAGTGTTTTTGTACAATATATATGGAGGCATTCAGCACATGGTTCGTAGTTTGCTTCGGTATATTTCCATATACCGGTGAAAAAATTTTGAAATTCGCTTTCCTGTCCCATTTATACAGAGGATCTGATGGATATTAATGCAATCAACAAGTTGCCAAAATATTCGCCATTTTGTTATGAGTTAACCCTCTCGCTCACGAATTAAGATTCATGAATTTAAAATTCTGAATATTTTTATACAGTATGTATGAATTTTATGCAATTTTTTAATATATATTTGTTCATGTTTGAAATGTTCCTAAGAACTCTAGGGCATGTCCCCAAATGAGGACAGTGTGAGCAAACGGAGTAAAAATTCTATGAAAATATTATATGAAATAAAAAGAGATCTTATTATTATCAAAAGCATATAAATGATATTTTACTGGCCATTTATTGTTCACATTCAAAGATAAATGATAAGTAACAAAACAATAACATTTCTTTGACTAACATAAATGAATAATGCAGTTGCTACACATTATTCTAGATTTCTTTTGCCATCATAGGTAGGGAGATCTTTTCTGGTCATTTTTATGCACTGAAATGTGTGATAGTGATAAGATGATTACGTTCATTTTGATATTCTTTTACCATTGACTCACAATTTCCACAAAACAGTACACCAGGTTACGAAAATCCTAGAGTCCAAAATATACAAAAATTGATGGATCCACTTATGACCAACGAAAATTCAATGACTTTTCTATACAACAGGATTTATTAGACAGTTGCCACTATTGAAATACGGTGAATACGATCATACACGCAGGGATCTCGAAACGTTAATTTTATTCCAGTTCCACTTTCTTACTATAACCCACAGATGGCTACACATATATGTTCATTTTAAATAATGAACTATCATAATCAAAGTATGATAGAAGATATACTGTGGCTCAACATAAATAATTTAAAATATCGTATTTATTTAGGATTAAATAATTCGCTTTGTTAACTTATACAGAGGTACTGAAAATTGGTATTGAAATGAGTTGCAAAAACATCCGACATTTCGTAGAGACTTACTACTCAGCCAATACTCAGCAGTACTACTTCAAACTAGGGTCCCTTGATGTAAATTGACGTATTTGTCAAAAAAGAATGCAGCTATGATCTGTCGGTACGGACTCAGCTCATTCAGCTCATAGTTAAACTACTGCTCTTGAAATCAGAATTCAGAATTCATTCAGTCAATTCAGTCAACCCTGGTATACAGTCTAGGAACAGTATCTTTTGGTGAAATATTATAATTATTATTTAGTACAAATTATATGTTCCCTACCTCGCAAAGATTATGCTGGAGTAGTAAACTCTTGAACTAGAAGATTGTTCTGATTCAGGAATCCCATATGGAAATTACGTATGGCACGCCAATGAAATATAACCTAAAAAACAAGACGAGGATCTGTCCGTGTTGAATGTAGTACATTTTTTCTGATAGGTTGGTACAAAATGAAAATATGTCTGGCAACACTGATCATCTGTTTTCTTGACTTGACATTTTAACTAATTTTAACCCTAACCTCACAATTCTGTACTCACAAATCCACAAATGTGGAAGAAAAAATGCTTCACTAGACTAAAGTTCCAAGTAGTTCTAGTTTTTTAATTCGAGATAATCCCGTAATTTTGATTGAATATGGCAGTTTTGATGGATCTGCATAAACCGGTTAAGGAAAAAACAATGAAAGTTGTTGACAAAAAGATATATTTGCTTACCCATGAGTTAAAATTGGCGAAAGAGTTGGCTGCAAACGATGAGAGTACAAAAAAAAAAACTCTGAAGAACCTCAAAAAATGGTTTACAAAAAGGTCAGGAATTGTACCATTCACTGAAGAAGATTTCCAGGTAATATGGAAGGGATTGTTTTATTGCATGTGGATGTCTGATAAGCCATTAGTCCAGGAAGAATGTGCTGATACAATTACCAAGCTTATCCATTTACCTACAGTAGATGCGTCACTTCTCTTCTTCAAGGCTGGTCTCATCATACTTATCAATGAGTGGTTTGGAATAGACCAGCTGCGCCTTGATAAATTTCTGATGTTAGTGAGAAGACTTCTAAGAGAAATGTTGATTGTCTTGAGAAATTCTAAGTTCAGGAGACCACTTGTCGTTCAATTCAGTGATGTTCTATCTCAAACTATTCTCAGTACCACTGTTAAGCAGCCTATAGGGCTCTTTATGCATTTCACAGAAATTTTTTTAGAGGAACTTGCCAAAGTTTCTAGAGGGCAGATCCACAATGATCGTTTAGTAGAGATACTATGCCCATTTATCATGAATATGACTGCCTCAAATGATGGTCGTCATTTAGGCTATTTAAGAAAACACATTTTTACATACCTGATAAGACAGTCAAATTTGGGTCTTGAATATCAAGAAAAATATGATGCTTGGAAAGCCCAAGGTTTCCCTGGAAGTATTGCTTCCATGCAAAAAATCACCTTGGATGAAGATGAAAGAATGTCTTCAGATGATGAAGATGAAACCTCTGAAAATAGACAGGAAAATACTCTGGATCCTAGAGCTGGTAGAGTTAATGTTGAATTACCTCAGATCAAATTCAATCCAAAGAGCATTGTAGCTGCACTTTCTGAATCAAAATTCCACAAAAATAGTACAACACAATCAAGAAAAATTATTAATGTACTGATTGAACAGTTCACTAAATTAGCTAATGGGGAATATCCATTAGGAATCAAGAAAATTGAGAGGAGTGACATGAATCAACCTGATACCAACATAAGGAAAGCAGCAAATAGGCTTATAAAATTTGAGCAAAAACTGTTGGGGAAGAATAAAAAACGAAAACATGATAAAGAGAATGATGATGAAATCCAAGAAAAACAGAGGAAAATTGATGACAAATCCAAAAATAAAAAAAAGATGAAAGAGTTGAACATCAATGAAGCTGTTGAGAAAACTAATAATTTGAGGAAAACTACAACCAGCAAAAAATTGTCTAAAGAAAAAAACACCATCAAAGCTACAAAAAAATCTAAAAACCATTCAACCAAAGGTGTAAAACAATCAGTAAAGATCAAGAATCAAAATGGACACCTGCCTGATAATATAGAATGTGTTTTTGAGAGAAATTCTGGGACTTGGGTGGTGTTTGAAGTTGACAAGGAAATTAATAAAAATCAGGCAATTTCAGCACTTTTAGTTATGCCTGATAAGTCATCACAGGTAGAACCACCAAGTAATTCAGGAAATTCCAACAGTTCTGATTTCAACCCAGAAGTAATTCAAGCTATAGGTTCCCCAAAAAAAAATGAAGATACTAATAATTTCAATCTGTCAGAGAGCTCCAAGAATTCACTCAAGAGTAAATCTACTAGGAAAAGTATAAAACCATTTCCTAAATCAAGTTGGGATGAACCACTCAAAGAGGGTGAATATGAAGTATTTATACATGCCAAAAAACATTTGAAAAAACTGAATAAATCAGCCTCCCAACAGAATAAACACAGTAACACTTCTCTGAAATCCATAAAGGGAAAGTCTAGGTTGAGCCTGGAATCTGGTTTAGTTAAGAATCCTTTTTCTATGACAAGTACTCCAAGCAGTTCCACAAAGAAGGTTAAGATCAATATGCAACTGAATAAGTCACAAGAGATACATGAACATGAAGCACAAATTTTGAGTTCTCCTGGCATTCCCTATGATGCCAGTAGGAAACCTTCCAAGCCATTATTGAAAGCAAGTATGACACCATCCCCATTGAATCCATTTTACAAGAAACAATTGTTTTAACAACTGTAGTGGACAGGAAATGTTATGTTAATTGTTTTAGTTTTACTCATGACTGTGTATTTCCTATGTCATGTGTCTGTTATTTTTGTGGTTTGTAGGACCTGATTTTTGTAAGCAATCTTATCAATTAATGATTAATAGTTTTGGTATATTATTTTTATGACTTCTGGCTTTCCAGATTTGTTTTCATATTTCCAAACATGAATAATAATTATGTTTCTTATACTATGAAATAACATCCATGATGTATGTTTTGTGCAGATAGGTACAACTGATGATTGTTTCACAAATGTAATAGTTTGGGTTGAAGAAGAATTGAAAATTAGATTCTAATAATCATTATGTATAGTTATTTACTCTCCTAGTGGGGTATGTGAGTTAGCACCAAATTATGACTCACTCTTGAGGAAAAAACTTCTGTGATAATTTCTCAAAATATGGTTAACTCTGCCCCAAAATATGAAGAATCCTTCTTACAGATTAACAAATTATAAACAGTGAGGTTTATTCATAAAATAATCCTCTATTTTTCTCCTATGTTATGTATTGATACTTGCTGATAATATTTCTTCATTTTTTGCAAAATCACGTGACCTCAGTTATAATCAGGGTGTTTCCGAAATTGGGGTGATAAATGAAATGGTTGAAATAAGTACTGTCACATTTCATTACAGGAACACCCCACAAATGATATGAATCTTACTATTAGATATATTCACATGATAATCTCCAATTCCCGAGCCAATTCCGGTAACAGAAATGGTGCCAACTTTAGTTTTTTTAATTATACCCTGTATTCGTTATTCCAGATTTTTTAAGCTTTTCTCCTTGCTTCTATAAAATAAAAATATGAGTTTTACTATATTTTAAACATTTCTCTAACAAAAAGCCTAAAAGAAAAATATTTTCCATTTTTATGTTGAAGACGGCTGCAGATTCGTCCCCGAAACGTCCAAATCTCAATGAAAATTTGGTATGTTTTCTATATACCAATATTTCTCTTCTCCAAATCTTTTTTCAATAAAAAGTGTCACTGACAAGCAAATGAATGTTTATTTTAGGCTCTCTGAGAAACATGTTTTGTATAAACTTCACAACTTAGCCAACCATGAGATGTATAAGTGATGTATACGCCACATCACTTTGTGACATGCGATATCGCATTTGAAGTCACAAACATGTTACCGATACAACGTGGCGATGTGAAAATGTCCGACTCGAGCAACATCACTGTGACGTCGTTCAGACATGAAATGCGACATCACATGAAAAATCACTACCAGGTCACACACAAGTGTACATTTCATATTACAAATACATCACACTGCGACATCGATGATGTGGTCGCCGTACCTGTGATATTCGTGGGATATATAATAATAATATTTATTCAACTTTACGAAGAAAATGTTTATTTTCCGAAAGTAAAAACAGATGATACAAAACTTATCATGACATCACCCTAATTAGCAATCTTGAAGTAAAACATGACACATATATATAGCAATACAAATATACATTATTCATAAATGATACATATCAAATACACTTACATGTGAATTATTTAGTAAATGTCGAAGAGATGTAGTTTGAACAAGTCGCTGCCACATGACATAGTTTCCTGGTTGCGATGTCACTTTGCGACGTTGATATCGAATCTACGTCGAAAAGGTGTGTTAACGAGATATTGCATTTATGCAAGGTTGTTATACATCACACAGATGTTGATGTCACACGATGGTTGGCTGGGAAACGATAAGATTTCCACAACATTTTTAAACAGACGACATGTTTCGCTAACACAGTAGCTTCGTCAGGTGATATACTGGTACAATGAACTAAACTAACGTTGGTTTGCTTCAAACCTCCGTTTTCGGAAATCAAGCACAATATCTACATTAATTAATTTAATGTAGATACTGTGCCGAATTTCCGAAAATGGAGGTTTATCGTACCTGTCCACAGATAACTAATCCTTCAGGTTGGGAAAGTAAGATATATAAAAGTTAAGCAAGCCAACGTTAGTTTAGTTCATTGTACCAGTATATCACCTGACGAAGCTACTGTGTTAGCGAAACATGTCGTGTGTTTAAAAATTTTGTGGAAATCTTATCGTTTGTGAAGTTTTTACATTTGTCATGGATTTCCATCAAGTAACGACCGAGTCAATTCAAAAGAAAAAAAAAAGAAAAATGTTTTAAATGAACCGTTAATGCAGTGACATTTTGGGTCGAACCATCTGGTTTGTGTTTGTCCTCAGTACATATGAATATTGAAATAATACTCATATTCCTATTTTATAGGAAGGAGAGAAAATCCCAAAAAATCTAATAATGAATATACTGCACCCACCTCCTTGATTAACCTACAGACAAGATTTTACACCTTGTATATTTTTTGATAATATTCCTTATACATCCTTGTCTAGGAAATTTTCAATCGACCCATAAGCTAATTCAAATTATTCTATGCTTCAAATATTGAATATTTCTGGAAACAAAGTTTGATAATTCTTCCCCTACAGAAATTCAAGGTGTCCCAGAACAACGTACCATAAATTCTACAGGATGAACTAGAGACCAAAATAGGTTGATAAAAATCAACTTCTATACGAAAATGCGCCGTTGAGGGCGAGGGCGATGAAGAACAATTTGATTTCCATATATTTCAAAATCCTTGAAAGGTTCTGCTCTGAAATTCGTGGGCCAATTTAATATAGTGAATGTGCATGGATAACATGCCATACCAATTCAATCAATATACAGGGAGTTAGGTATTTCACATTCAAAAGTAATGTAACTTTTTTTGGAGTATGGCACTGACCACATTTTGATATCTAGATGAATGACAAAATGATTTATCTCATTTTTTTGTAACTGCGGCGTTTTTATAATTTTTCTTGGATTACGGGATATCTAATATAATTAATTTTGGTGCTCCTTTATACTTTTGTTTATGATTATAACGATTATCATGTTTTGCAAGTTTTTACCTCATTTCTGTTGAGTTATTGACCACAATAATCATGTTTTTCCACCACTAGCTATATAACTTACCATTATTTACTCCTTTCGAAGGCGTAAAGTTTGTTTTTACTACCAAAAGATAGTTTTCGTCATTTTATAAACCCTCGGGATATAATTTTGGTCCCTGGACGATATTGGTATTTTATATTACCTTGGTGTATAATTAATTACCCATTATGAACTACTATATCATAATGTCAATGTTGTTAGCCATCTTCAAATCTATATATTTTTTCTTCAATAAAGTTATTTTACCAGAAATCCTGAACTGATGTTTGAAAATGACCAGCTCCCAAATCATAATATGATGAAGAGCTCATAAACTAGTATCGATAGAAGCACCAAAATTATGAAGATTCTGTCATATTTTGAAATATCCAAATATTCCAAATGTAGTCAGTGCCGTAATCCAAAAAAGTTACATCAATATTTTTATCAAAGAGAATGCGAAATACGGTACGATATGTTTTCCATGCAGATTCACTTTATCAAAATGCCCTATGAGTGTCAGAGCAGTAGGCCTTTCAAGGTTTTCGAAATATTGAAGGGAATCTCTGGAAATAACATTGTTCTTCATCGTCCACTACTGAATATGGTACATTTTCGTATAGAGGTAAGTTGATTTTGATCGGCCTATTTTGATCTCTAGTTCACCCTGTAGAATTTATGGTACGTTTTGTTCTGGGACAACTATTATATTGTAGAAAAAAAGAAGGAAAAATCCAAGTGATAGGATTCAAAGCGGTTGTATACTCGTACATTCTAAATAAATGATGGTCAATTTTACTAGTCATACTTATTTAATCAACATCATCACAGTCTTTCAAAATCTCATAATTATAACACCATTGAGCTAACAATATAATTTATAATATCTATATGCACCAGCGGCAAACGGTTCTTCCTCAAACTATTTTAAGAATATGTTGTCTTTTCATGATTTTCGGAAATCCGTTCAGGAGATACAGGGCGAACAACATTTTATACAAAACCAACATTTAATTACGAAAATATACATGTAAATGTTACTTAATCTAAAAGAGCTGTCGAAAATGATAATAATAATAAAGTACCTCCACGTTTGATCATTTCTTTTCGATGTCTGAAAATGCCTAGCTGTTTCATGGAAATAAAATAGCCTGTTTTAGTAATTGGAATTACATATATGTTGTTAAAAAGATATATACATTTTTTTTGAAAACATTTAGGTACTTGGAAAACACAATAATGCACTATTAGACTATTAACAATTTTAAAAACGTCAAAAATTGACAAACATATATAGAGTTTTCAAAAATCATCAAAGGAGAAACTATCCTTGAAAAATACTATTTTAGGAATATTCCAATAAGGAACAACCCCTTGATTTTTCGGCGCATGCATGTTTAAGAAACACCATGTATAATTTTACCTACTATCATAGAAAGTAGGTTATGTGAAACATTATCACAACATTACGGCGGTAAAGAGGTACCTATATAGTTTATCGCACTAATTCGGTAAACTATAGATATCAGTGTCGTGTCATAAGGATTCATTCGGGTTCGAACAATTACTGTTCTAGAACTGTCAGGAGTTTGCGCAGTAAAATCGGTAGCGTTCGGGTTTTGTGGAACTTTTAAGACTGACCCTTTACGCGTTCGAGTTTTTTCAAAACCATCCTGGAACCTGGAACGGTCCTAGAACTATCCGAAACCAGTATACCTGCTCTCGAGCGTGGACCATTTTAGGATTAGTTTTGGCGACTATCGGAGGTACGTAAATATCAATATACTTCCTGCCTCTCCTGCGGTGAGAATGTGAGATGGTAGCTATTAGGTAATTCTCTAGGTGGCAGATACGTAGTTACGGCGCCAACGCGAAAGAAAAATCAGCATAGACAGAGAGGCGGGCGATAGGTACATGAAATATTGCCTAATTGTTTGCTAGAAGTTGCAAGGTAATTTCATTTTTCAGTAACTTAATTAGTCGAATTTTCAATTTTGTTATTTCGTTTTTTTTTTGTTCCTATATTTCAATGTTTGCACCTGTTGATTTGTGATATATTATTTGATTTAGTTTTGAATATGTTTTTTCTTTATTTTGTTATTGTTACCAAATGATGCACAGATTAAACCAACGTCAGTTACCTATTGCTTTTCTCTTTCCTAAATATTTGATATTGGACCTAGATGAATCTTGGTCACGCCACTGCATCCGATGTATAGGTATTTATTCAACCTCTTAGTTCCATGATGACAGCCATATTCTCACCAGTTCCTAGTGCACGATATTCCAGATCCCAAAGATCAGTAACCAGCAGCATTTCTCTGCCATTCAGCTCGATACTCAAGAAAGGGCAAATACTCTGGCAGTTTTTTCTAGGAATCAAACGGATATGAGTTGACCCAAACAACTGACCAAAAACGGCAAAGTTCTCGACCAAATCGATAGATTTATGAGCTGTCATGTTATAATGCTTGTTCCAAAGTAACCAATTGTACATGGTTGGTGAAAATGAAGGTGGAATATTATCTGGTCTGTAACAATGTCTTCTGAGGACTCTCATAGCTTCCAAATCGCAGTTTTGGAAAGTAAGAAAAAACTTGTCGAAATAATGCGTTCGGTCCAAAATTTCTCCGGCTGAACCAACACGTTTAAAAATATTCGTAGATAATTTGCATGGGTATGATGAAAAAAAGTCTTCTTCTGATTTCAGTGCATCTATGAATCCTGAATTCTTCGGCCAAGTTTCCAAACCTGAAGTTAGGATCACCGGAATATCCAGGTTGATATATCGCTCTTCCAGGATGTCTTCATCTAAAGTTCTATAGACATCAATGGTGTCGATGTTTTCGCATACGTCGCAGTTGAAAAGTATACTTTCAGTATGGTTTTTTCTCCATGGTGAATCAATCAAGCACTCCTTATTCTTCAGATGTTTCCAGTCATAGTATGGCAGTAGTTTTATCAAGAAGATCCGTCCAATAGATGATAATTGCCATGATATGCTATCGAAGTATTTTACTATGTAAATAAAAACCACTACGGAAATTATGGTTAGGATTACGTAGTCAAACGTGTTGAAAAATTTGGTTTTCTTTGTAGATTCGCTAATGGAATTTTGTTTTTCGCATTCTGAAACCTGAAGCTTCTTGGGGCATGGCTTTGTTGGCGATATTCTTGACATCTGAAATAAATAGAATATCCTCATCTGATATTCAGAAACTACTATTAAGAATATTTGTACAGTGTACAAGATATACGATGGTTGGTATATATATTAGCAAGTTTGTTTCTGATTTTTTCTACATAGTTTTGAAATCCTGGATAATTATTTACTTCGACAGGACGAAACATCTTGTCGGCAACAGATGAATATGATAATATATGCGATGTGAAAAATATTGCAATATATTTTTGCAACTTTTACGAGGCCTAGCTATTAATAAGAACCCATATAGCACTCGACGTTCTGAGGACGTTCAGTTTAGGCCCGATTTAGGTCTGAACGTCCGGGACCTTTTCAAGACGTAGGTACTGAAAACGTCCATTTCTGGACGTACTGGGTACGTACGATGACGATGTACTGGGTACGTCCAACTCTGGACTATATCGACTTTGAAGGGACGAGGTTGAATAAAACTGTATATATCATGATAATTGAAATCATTGCATATAATATATTCTACCCTGTTATCTATTTATTTAGGAACCTTGCAAATATGAACATAATACATTTCTCACAATTCTTTTTTACTGGCCGTACCTGATCACAAAACATCTATTTAGGTATTCTCTGCCATGATCATCTAATTCTATGCAAGTATCGATGTGAATAAGGATCAATCAACATTCGCACATAATGTCTTGTTGTATATACTGACATATAATCAAGTCTTCTGTAGATTAGTAGGTAGAGCATCTGGAAGGTCGTGGGATCGACCCCCGGTAGGAGCACTTTTTTTTATTTTTTTCTAGTCAAAATAATATTTTTTTTACCCTATCTAGGTCTCTATTTTAACTATCTGAGTAAAAAAAGGTGGATCTACGTTGATTCAGGTATTAATGGTCCCGTTCAGACCTGAACAGGACCTTCATCGTACGTCCTGGGGACCTCTGATGGTTGTGTAACATCGCATATGTTCCCAAGACGTCCTGAAAACGTAAGCCGTACCTGAAATGGACGTTCTGGGGACGCTTCCAATGTCCGAGGTGTACGGCTTGGGAACGTTTTCGGGACGGTTCTGTGCTTTCTAGGAACCCTACTAAAAAACTGGAACTCATCTAAATATAGAGGGCTATAAATCTCGTAATGATCGTATGAGTGTTATGTACAAGGGCAGAAAATGAGCTTTAGCAGCCCGCGGCTATTAGCTGCACGAGCGAGGCGTAGTGTAGCTAAGAATTTCCCTGATCCTGATCGGTGGATAGGATGGTCCCGTTCCTTGGCCTGCACGTTCTCCCGATATAACTCCACTGGATTTTTTCGTTTTGAGGTACCTCAAATCCATAGTCTATATGCTCCTGTTGAATCTGTAGAAGATTTAACTGCTAGAATTTAAGCAGCAGGCATGATACTCCAGAATACACACCAGGCATCTTCCAAATGTGCGACAGTCGATGATCAGAAGATGTCAATTATGTATTGAACAAAATGGAGATCCATTTAAACATTTGCTTCGTATTCAATTTTTGTATTTCCTCAGCGCATAAATATTCTATGCGCCAAATAATCTATTAAAATAATTGAAATTAGTTACTGTTTGACATATATTGAAAACGTTGCCATGGTTCTGGCAAATTTGAAAGATGGCTCACGACTATCAACCTCGAGTTTGTCGATTTACATATTTCTTTAAATTTTTTCGACGTTCAAAAATATTCCGGAGTTTGAGAAGTTATATGGATATCTCGTATAATATCATATAGCATCATGCGATTATGGTACGCAGCAAATTAGGCCTCTTCATCATATCATAATTTGTTACGTAAGAGGGGTGAACACTCTTCATTGAGCCTTTGTGACCTTAGCAAGGCCTTCGACTGTGTTTCGCACAACCTGCTAATGAAAAAACTTGAATTTTATGGAATAAGAGGTGTAGCACTGAAATTGTTCAAATCATATATCGAAAATCGAAAACAGCGGTTTATCTAGATAACTCCATTTCGGAATTTCAGGAAGTCCTTCATGGAGTCCCACAGGGCTCCGTCCTAGGACCACTCTTATTTATAATTTATATGAACGATATTTTTCATTTTGTGTCACCTGGACTATATGCATATGTTTCGCTGATGACACAACATTGATTCAGTCTCACAATAATCTTAACACTCTAAACGAACTCTCGACTGCAGCCGAAAAAAGGGCTGTTTTCCTCTAATAATTTGAACCTCAACAGAGACAAAATCAGAAAATGATCGTGACTTCAAACAGAAGCATCAACACTGAAAACAGTGTCAAACTACTAGGAGTTACTATTGACGATGGATTGACTTGGTTACGACACATTGAGATGTTGAGCAAGAAGTTATCATCCCAACCTACTTAGGCAACTGAAAAAATACCTAGATTTGAATTCTCTACTGTCAGCCTATCATGCCTTATTTCAATCACATATTAACTATGCTATTATTCTATGGGGGATCTCAAAACACTCCATCCGAGTTTTTCGTCTGCAAAAGCGCGCCATACGACTTTATCACGAACTCACCTTATAATACCCCATTTCGAGAACTTTTCATAAAACATATTTTCATATACATATTTCAATCTCTCATGGAGATACACAAAAACTTCGATAAATTTAGCGTGCATTCCGATTTCCATGATTATGCAACGAGGGATTATTCTGACAAGTTGAGACCACAAAGATATCGACTAGAAGTATATCCGAACGTAATTCTTTGAATTTGAACTTGTTCAACAAATTACCTAAAGGTGTGCGCAACCTTGACCTCGAATATTTCGAAAAAGTAATCATCAAGGACCACTTTCTACGGTTATGTTATTACTCTGTTGAAGAATACTTATCTTCACCAGATTCATCATTCTCTCTATGAAACCATCAACTGAAAAAAAAAACATCGTTCATACAGCTCATATACTTGCTTTGCAATTTACAATTCCAATTTTGTTTTTCTCTCCTTTTGTGAATTGAAGAAGAGAAATAAGTCCTCACGAATTGTTGTTTATTTATATGTGGTACATGTCACTGTTAAGTCTGTTTTATTGCCAGAAATGTACGTGTATGATGTATGACTTTATTCTGCATATTTTCAATGTATTTTTTCTTATCTACTACATTTAATATGTCCTTTGTACCACCTGACATGTCTCAAGTTTTTCTCAAATATCTCCGGAACTTCTACATTTAGGCATGCAGAATGTTATTACTTTTAGGTCGAGTATCGATAATCCTAACTGATGTCATTTACTAATTTAATAATTCGATCATCAGCCTGAGAAAAATTTTGAAGGAAAATGTGGTGACATATATATCCCATACAACACGGGATATCCTATGGACGTCCAAATCATGTCCAATTCATGTCGGGATATCCTTGGACCTTTTTGGATATCCATAGGATATCCAACATTCACCCGCGCGGATATAATCAATGTAATAAATTGTGAATATGAATTAAATTGATGAAAATTCAAATCTATGTGTGTACATAGTTATATTACTAGGAAATATATAATATATCGAATATGGAATTTTTCAACGTCTTCTTGGATATCCAATGGATATCCATGGGATATCCTGTATTGGAGCATTGAACCACGTCGTTGAACAATAACGCCCAGAATAACATAGAGATGTCGACAAAGTCGGCAGTGTCGGACTCACCAAACATATTTTGGATGTCCATGTGGGTCCCATATATTTAATAACAACTATATGGGTAACGTCCTATCCTTTCCTTGTTCAAAATTGAAGCCAGTTTTGAGAAACAAATGACAGTCTGCGAGACAATGAATAATCATACGTTCACTCGCCAGCTAACAGATGCGCATAGAACAGAGTAGAACTGATGTCGTTTATTGTGTTCGGCTCATGCGCCTTAGTATCAATTTGCCCGTAGACTGTCTTTTGTTATCAATTTTTTGGCTTCAATTCAGAGATCTTGTCACCCATATAGATGTTATTAGATATATGGTGGGTCCATGACGCGAACGCAGACTACAGAACTCAAATAAGTTCTGACTTCTGTGCCACTGTCATTTTCTATCCAATGTGATTGTGACAGTTGTGACTGTGACCTGAGAGTCCTGAGACTGTGACAATAAAGGTCAACAGCATCAGAGCATCAGCACGCATTACGCATCAGACTGTTTTCATATTTTATCTGAATGTTGATATCAATGATATCTTGATTTGATTATTTTTGTCGTTGTTTGAGATTACCCAAAAGTTCTTGAACGATGTTCTATGGACGTCATTGAAGGATATTTTATGGACGTCCGTGAAGGATATCCTATGGACGTACAAGTTGGTGGCCTCAGGACATCCATTGGACGTCCATGGGATATCCATTGGACGTTATTTGGATGTCCATTGGATATCCAAAATATCCTGAATGGATATCCTATGGACATCCATCGGATGTCCATGTGTTGTATGGGATACGACCTTTACTATACGCCACTGGTTGACGAATTTCAAAAATGAAGTTTTGTAGCCCAGAGAGGGTGCTATACAATAATGCAGAGGGAAGAAATAAATCACTTCAGAGGTTTATATACCATTTTTGCACGACTCGACGATTTTAATTGAAAGAATCTGATGATAAAATCAATTATTGTTAATATGATAATAAGAATCTGAACGCAATAATTACAAAATTAAGTTTGATTATCATGACTACCGATAAAGAAGAGTAGCCATATTGATTTTTGTGAACATCGAAAAAGTGTGGTAGCATATTTTTTCTTAATTGCTTTCCGAAGTTTTTTCAATAATTATTGCAGGAATTTGTGGAAAAACTATTGAAGAAGCTGCTGCAAACATAGAGTGCCTACTCTGTATACCTTGTATTCCCGCTTTTGTCGGTGTAAAATCGCTTGAAGGTCGTGCAAAAACAGTGTTTTTATATGTTTTGATAATGTACATTATTTATTGTCACTTGCCCCTCCCTGAGATTATTTCTGCGGACGCCCCTGCTCACCAGGACGGGATTCCTCAACTATATATTCCAAAAAAAATCTGGTTTCATGCAGAAGGAACGGGATTGAGTGCAAATAAGACTAAAATTATATCGTACACGCAGTTTTTATCACTGAACTATAACCCAATAATATATACCTACCTTTATTATTCATTATTATACTCACGTTTGGGAGTTGAGAACAACAGGTTGGATATCGTACACGCTTTATATGCCTATATTATTCATTATTATACTCACGTTTGGGAGTTGAGAACAACAGGTTGTTGGAGCGTCGTGGTGGCTGACCAGGATTTAGAGATTATTGAGCTTTGAGCTATGCCATGATTTGTACATTTTGATATTGACAGACGCACACTCCGAGATATTGATTGTTTAACTTTTCCAAATTTTGCCGCCACACAAAACAAGTGAAACAAAAATGATGGTAGGCCGCTCGAGAGCATGCGCAATAGACGTTCAGTTCTTGTCAATTGTCAGTCTTGACAGACATTACCCGCAAATGCTGGTTTTAGATTTGTTTGTTATCGAAAATATATCAATTTTTTAAGAAATAAACACGTGAAATCAATAATAATTAAATCATTTTTCGACAGCTCAATCCTTTACAAGGTTGATCAGTCGAATGTATTCGTGATAATAAACGAAAATCGCGTTACGGTTACGTCACTAGGCCATTTTGTATTTGGTGAAATCTTTGTTCCTGAACAGTGAAAATTCATAGGTTTTCGTGAACCTCGTGTTTTCTTTAAAGGGTTTTATTAAAATTCTTCAAAATTCCGGTGCCCACGAGAAATAGAGATCCCGGCCATTACGGTAGCGGTGATATGAACAACAAAAGGAAAAATCGAGGAGGCTCTGTGAGGTTGGTGAAATTCCAAAAACAAAAACAAACTCAGGAATCTGATGATTTATGTTACTGTTGTTGAAATCATGTCAACAGTAAAAACACCATGTAGCTAATTTCAGTATTTCAAGAAATTTGAGGAATGACCTTTAATTTTTGACTCCTAATTACCTATTATGTTGCATTTTATTCAAATGTTGAAACATATTAATAGTGTGATGGATCTATTAAGACATCAAAATCAGTTTTAGATAATGTACACTAGTCATAAGTCTTGCAAACTTAATTCTTATGATGAGACATTGCATTGATCCACAATTATTAATGTTAATTTATAGGACACAGAGGCCCCCCAGGTCTGTAGTACCTGAAGGTGTCTACAACAATGCACATTTTATGCATGCCTCCACTGCCCAAGTGGGAAATATAGTTCGGATAACCACTGCATCAGGTGTAGTATGGGAAGGTATGTCTGTTCATTCATGTGGTTAATTTTGTTTAAGATAATCAATAAATAGGAGATATTTCCTTTCACAGGAGTATTTAAGACATTTTCAAGTCTTTTTGATGTGGTTTTGGAAGTGGCAGCCAAGGTAGAGAATCCAGAAAGTCCCAACTCACAAATTAAGGCAGACACCTGTGTAGACAAGCTCATATTCAAAGCATGTGATATTTTGACAATGGTGGCACAAGATGTAGACCTAGAATACCCTACAAGAGACACTTTCCAGACTGATACTGCCATTTCTGCTAAACTCAATGGTAACTCAAAGTTGGAAGAAAGAGAGCTGGAACCCTGGGATGCTTCAGGCATGAATGGCACTGATTTACCCCTGGAACTTGACCAAGCCAATGGCTGGGATGCAAATGACATGTTCAGGAAGAATGAACAAGAATATGGGGTTCAGAGCACTTTTGATCACTCTCTGAGAGGATACACTGTCCCCTTGCAAGCAAATGATAGTGCAGATTATAAAGAGGCAGAGGCAAAAGCCAATCTTATTGCCAATGAAATAGAAAATCAGCCTTCACACAAGGCCAGATTGGACCTAGAAAATGGAGATGAGGAGTCTGCCTTTGCTGCTGTTGTACGTCCTCATCAAGAATCTAACACTAATGGTAAGTTTTTATCTAGGGGTTTGTATACTAATTCCCATTAATTTACAGATTAAATTCCTGCAATAGAGAAGTTTAGCTAGCATTGAGAGAGCAAGGAAATGTCTTCCCCATATGTCCTTGTCATCAGTGTTCCAACATAAAATAATGACAATTTTATGTTTGCAACACTGGAAATGAGAAGAAATGGAGAAGAAGACCTTTTTTATATTGAGGTTAATATGATCTTCTAGATTTTTTCTCATCTCCAATGTAACCAACATAAAATTCTCATTCTTTTATGATGGGACACTGATGACAAGGACAGATGGGGAAGACATTTTTTTTGTCTCAATGCCAGCTGAACTGCTCTATTCATATTGAACTCCCACAATTTTCATTGAATTCTCAAAAGTCCCCTTAAATTCTGCTCCATTGCCCATTGAATACTGAAGATTGATAAATTCCCTCAAATTCTTATGAATTTACATCTCTGCTACACCAAAATTCCCATCTGAAATTTCCCTTTGTTATCAGGCATGATTAATGAGTGTGCTATTGATTCAGTGTACAGAGAATTTGTATTACTTTGAAAATATATTGATCAAAAAGTTACCAAAGAAATAACAGTTGAAATTTCATCATGTTTGTATAAAAAGTACTTTTGATTTTGATATCTTGTTATATCTACATCCTTCTGATCAATAATCATGATAGAATGTGGATAGCAATGGTAGGTGAATTCAAATCTTGTTCATTTCTATTTTCATACTAATTGTTCATGGGTCTAGGTATTTGATTTTTCTGCTGAGACATGTAATGATCAACAAAAGTGTCTTGGATGGACTGTTGTCAACTGGTACACCTACTACTTATCATGATAACCATACCTCCAAAAATGCACCATAACCTAGTTACTGTGTGTGTTGTCAAATTTTGTACACTGCCTTTCTATGCCCTCCTGTATCTATGGTACAAGGCAAAAATTGTTATAGGGATAGCGCCCATAAGGAGTTGAGTTCTTTTCTAAAAATATGTATTACACCACTGGATATTTTCAAAAGAAAATCAGGAATCTACTAAATTACTCATTGATTTCTGAACAAGAGAGTGTTTTTTATGGGTATCTATGACTTCTCCAAGTTATTCTACAAAACCCCCCTTTCTGCATAGGGGATTCTTATGTGATGGTTTATTTGGTAACTTCCACATCTCCAAAAAATGAATTCCTCACCTTTGAGAACACTCATAGTTGACTGACTTTAAACATTACATAAGAAATTCCTCAGAGGAGTGCCTGCACATTTTTTTCTTCAATTGAAACATTTGGTCAGATTCTCTGAGAAGTGTTTAATATGGTGGCTGAACAGTACTAATGTTGTTATTAAGAACTTTTTTAACCATTCCAGATTTTCCACTATTGATATTTGGTATTCTATAAAAACATTTTTCGATTTAGTTAGTTTTTTACATTGCCACTCAGTGGTATAAATAAAGCTATGAAGTTAGTCATTCATCTACTATTTCATTGATTATTGCTATATTTCTGCCTTCTTAACGTCTATTTAACCTAACAATTGATATACTCTACAAGCACTTGGTTGGGACATTGCTACATTAGAATCAGTCCCCCTGTTAGGATCCTCGTGTAAGTAAATGTAAAGCAGCAATGTCTTCCATCTGTGGTTTTATTAATGGTATCAAAACCTCTAAAACCGTCTAAAATCAATTCTTTTGGCATGTGATAGATGTTCCGAAATTTAAGGATAGATTTGTTGAATCTCTCAAAATTCTATTGTTTGATGAATCCTTCTAGTGAAATAGAATAACCTCTTTAGCAATATTAGGGTCCCTTGATGGAAATTGACTTTAAAGTCATCTTAACAGGGTAGGGACAGATCATAGCTGCATTCTTTCATTCTTTTTTAATGATCTAGAGACTTAAGTTTTGTCTACTGGCATCCCTGACATTGCTGTCACGTCACATCCAGGGGCGCTACAGAAAATCATTGAAAATTTTAATAATAGGTATGTACAGGGTATTTACTTGTTGAGAAAGATCATATGGCGATCTAGTTTTGTTGGAGATAATGATTGTTTCGTCAAACTTGTAAAATTCAGGATGACGGATCAAATATATAGGGAAAGAAATGTCTAATTTGGATCTGATTATATTAAAGATTGGTATCTGGTGGTTTTCGTGTTCGAACTTTATGATTTTTTGGCAAAATTGGGATATTTAAGATGGCAGATCCAATATGGCGAACGAGCTTTCTAATAAATAGTTGTTTGTAAAATCAATTAAACACGCTTTCGTAGATACTTAGTCGAATTTAGGAGAAGTAGAACATGAATAGAAGTTTGAAAAATTTAAGAAATATATTGCCGAGTTGAAAAGGAGTATAAAATGAATAGTATTTTGAAAAACCAAAGAAACACGCAAATTCAGGAGGAGAAATCCTTGCTTGGAAGTCCACGAATATCGCTGAAGGGTATATGCAGCAATCTCTCACAAAATAGCAAAAAAATTCGAACCAAATTGTTTGTCACTGAAGTTAATGAAATTGATTGTAATCAGCCTAGTACGGGTTCTGTATGATAATGTTTTTTATGAAAATATCACGAAAACTGCATCGGCACCTGATCTCACTTCTAGTGGTATTCAAATAACCACTGCTCAAAACTGCACTTTTAACATTAGTTTATATAATTATTACTCTACCACAAATTGAAAATATGTATGATGCAAGAGTGAAAATAACGTGCCTATAAGTTATACCGAGAGTTATACTGTATACCTACTTCTTTGTTACTTTCATCAATAAATTATTTGAAAATGACTATTTATTTAAGGGGGACGGAAAAATCATATCTATAACGGGGGTAAAGGATATTATATTCTTCATTCTCCTGCACATTTTTCTTATTACTTTTTATCACCCTACTTTTCGTCCTAGACGAAGTTTTATACATAGTGTGATATAAGTCGTCACTCCATAAATTCTTCTCCGAGTTGCATTTCCGAAAATATATTTAGCAGACATGACATGAGTACAGTAGTTTAGATACCCACATCGAGGTTTTCACGATTTCTCAATCATAAGGCTCAGCTCAATCAGCTCATAGATAAACTACTGCTCTGCTTGAAATCAGAATTCATACAGTCAATTCAGTCAACCCTGGTATACAGTCTAAGAACAGTCTATTTTGGTGAAATATATTAAGCTTTCAGTACAATTTATAATGTTCCCTACCTCGCAAAGATTATGTTGGAGTAGTAACCTCTAAATCTAGAGGATTATTCATCTACATCTTGGTATAGTTGAATCAGGAATTCCACATGGAAATTACATATGATACGTCAATGACCTCAATATAACCTAAAAAACAACAAATGTTAAAAATCTAGTGTTTATCCCCAGAATTGAATAAGGATGGAACTATATAACTGTTTCACAAACACTTTAGAGTGAGAGGAGACGAGGATCTGTCCGTACCCTGTTGAGATGACAAATACATCAGTTTGCATCAAGGAACCCTATTGATCATTCTAAAACACGTGATTTTCACATGGTTTCTTGAGGGGCACACAAACTATCTGTTAGGTTACCTTTTATGAGCATAGCCCTGGCCGTCCCTGTCACATCCACAATATATTAACAGTTTCACCAAACAAAATTATGAAATTCTTTCTGGTTCCAACTCGGATTTCTAGGAAAACGATCCCACTAATTCTGGTTTTATATGACAAATTTTGACAAAATACGATGTTTGCCCCTCAGCAACCTGTCAAATGACGTGATTCTGGAAGGATTAATAGGCGTTTTCGGAAACTCACTCGGGTTGTTCGGATCCCCAACCTGAACGTTCGGTTACCCATACCGAGTTACCTACCTCTGTTCGGAAACTGAATGATGCTAACTCGATCACTGACTCGGGTTGATTTTTCGTGACCCTACTCAAAAGCAGGGTCGCCAGAGTTGCAAAGGACACCGCATGCGCAATACGGAATTTAAGTCAATCAAAAAACGCGGGAGTTCACATTCGACGATAACAATAATAATAAAATAATTTGCATGTTGGGAAAAATCACAACCGGTGATATACATGTTCTTTTCAATCTTCATAATTTGACTAAAGTAATTCATTGAGAAGAGAATTTGGGTAGGGGTGAAGTTTGTGGTTATGTGCATCAACACATATGAGACAAGTACACCAATCCACAGGTACATATAAATATTTGTAATTACTTGAATATAAGGTGACCATTTTCGTCTGTCAAATTCATGAAACCACAGGAAAATATAATATTTAGTGTTCCTAACCTGACACGTTCGTAAACGTTGAACACGAGTAGATGATCCGAATTTTTGTCACGTGACCTATCTGGATCGAGTTATCAACCCAGAGTAAGTTTCCGAAAACGCCTTATGGAATATCACGCATTAACAGATGAACAACATTCCCGTGAAATTGTGCCACATTTTTTCATTAAGAACCTTAGCCACTCCACAAATCACCAGAAGAAGCTGGTGGATATCTGCCACTATAAAAAGTTGAGAAAAACATGACAAGTTGTTGATTTATTATGCATTTATTCCTTGGAGATTCAGAAAATCTGTAAGTGGTTCAAATAGCCACTGTCCTCCATATTAACCACCCGAATGAAATTTGTTAAAATAACCATGCTCTTAGTGAATCGGACCGATTGTCATTCAAGAGACATTTAATCAATCATTATTTTTCATCTCTTCAGGTAAATACATTCCACCAGCAAAACGAAAGAATCAAAACAGTGGCAAACTGGTGAGAAGCACGCCACCCCCAAGCCAAAATTCTAGCAGCCCTAATACTCCTTCCCCTAAAGAAACCCGACCACCAGTAAACTACCCTGTTCATCCAGTGCCTCACCAAAACAACATTATTGTGCAACAAGGTGAGTTTTACTGAAGGCTTCCCATAATATTCTGCAACATACCAGGTGATTTTTCTAGGTGGCTATAACATTTTTATTATTGAAGATGGAAACACGGAATTCGGGGATTGTGTATTATAGTTCAATTTACATTATTTGATATATTTATTTGTCTTCCGTTTTACCGGGAGGCGATTTTACTGAATATACTGTACGCTAGCACATACCACGCCCACCGTTATATCTCATCTTCAAAGTACTTCACTTAGGCAAAACTCAGAGACTATTTATCCTCAACGAACTAACCTATCCCTGATTGCAATATTTTTGAGGAAGGAAAACCGAATGGAGTGTAGAAACACATTGATTAATAATATATTTCAAAAGTTGAGTTCTTCAACAAAATTGAATAAAATGAGAATGTTTATCCTAAACGCACTAACCTATTTGAATTCAAATATTTTATGAAAAAGGAAAACCAGAATGAAGTAAAAAAACATTGGTGAAAAAAAAAGTTACAAAAAATAGTTCAAGTTCATAGCGATTCGAACCACGGACCTTCATACTGAAAGTCGACAGCGCTAACCAGTAGACCATTTGGGTGTATGAATTTACTGCGTACAAGAGATTGACAACGAGAAAGCTTCAGTCGAATTCGTGTCAAAATCATAAAAAGTGTATTCTTGCGTTGGAGCACAGTATATTTAGTGCGATGTGCTGACTCCGAGTATATCGGTAATGTTTGGAGATATGACGTATTATGATGGGCGTGGTTTGTGCTAGCGTGCAGTATATTTAGTAAAATCGCTACCGGGAGTGAGCCCAACTTTCGATCTTTCAATGAGATGCCCTGTATATTTTTACTCAACCAACAAAAGCCATCAACAGTGTATATACCTGGTGGCATTGTAATAAGTTCAAATATTTTAAGCCTTTAGTAAGGTCGAAGTGGAACCAATAAAAAAATATAGGGATCAAAAAAAATTTGAGGTTAGACCCTCTTTTTCACTCGAAAGTTCCACACTGTAGCCATTCTGACGTCACCCCTGTTCAAATTTTCGTGTGAAAGGCAGAATCACTCGAATTTCAATCATTCAAATTGTTTCAAAGTGGTGTGCTCAATTTTTTATCGTTTTTTGTTCAATTTTCGGGATGAAATTTCTTGGTAATTAGAACAATTAGTAAAAATCTGATATCATGGGAATAGTCCTCAAACTGTATCATATGAATGTGTTGTTTATATGTACTTATTACAAAAACACCTTGTATACAGGGTGTCCCGAAATTGCAGGGACACGAGAGCTACCATGTGTAATACAGTTCAAAATAAGTCAATTGGACCCAACTTATTTATATTAAAACAATTAATACTTCCAACTTCAACATCCTGTATCTCAAACACGGAGCAAGTTAGGACACATGTTTATATGAACTTTATTTAAGTAAGTTTCTGAATGCTTCTTCAGTTGAGGCTCGGAGTTCATCTATATTATTATGCCGATTTGCATAAATTTTATTTTTTAAGTATGACCATACAAAGAAGTCTAAAATACTTAAGTCCGGTGACCTCGGGGGCCATCTGATTGTCCCGTGTGTCCCAATCCAGCGTCTACCAAAATGAGCACTCAAATATTCTGTAACTACCCTTGAATTATGAGCGGGCGCTCCATCTTGCTGGAAATATATCTGGTTTCGCTGTGCCATATTATTCTGTAATATATTTAGGTATCGTTGGGTAGTTAAGCTACTCTGAAAGATTGTATATTCAATTTTAGTGCCCAATACAAAACACGAAACACTAAAACCAAATCGGCCTTGTTGCTGTCGTTCAAAAGTGATATGTTGGTTTTCTTGATACCAATGTCTTGTATTTTGCCTATTAAATATGCCGCTGCTGTTTTTATGGGATTCTTCAGATCAAATTACCATTTTTGCAAAATCCGGACCTTCATTAGTTTTCGTTGAAAACCAATTAGAAAATTCCAATCGTTTAAAAATATCGTCAGAATGCAATTCTTGAATAATATTCACCTTATACGGTATGAATTTATGCATTTTCAAAAAATTTTGCACTTTTGTTTTTGAAACTCCTACCTCTTCCTCTATTTTTCTACAGGAAATTTGGGGTCTTGCATCCACACACGCTAAAACATTAATTTCGTCAGCTTCATTTCTCTCAACATGAGGTTGCCTAGGTTTTAAATAACAGCCATACTTGAAAAGATTGGATTTTAACCGGAATGCCATAGCCCGAGATGGCTGACGTCTTTCTGGAAACCTAATAAGATCTTTTTAATTTTTTGAATTTCGTAACAAAATAAAATATGCCGATTCTTTACCTGTTTAAATATAATTGCATCGCTGCTTCCACATTTTCGTTAAAAAGGTTTAAACATTTTATAATATCATACTTTTCCAAATTTTGAAATTGCATGTTTTCACCGTCAGCCATCATTATTGATTTGTATGGACTCTGTTCGTGACAGTTTGCATGGATGCAATAAACAAAATTTTTTTTGTGCATGTGTGGAAGAATTCATGGCCCACTATTAAAAACACTAACATAGATATGGATTTTTCTGATTTTTGAAGATAAAATGTAATGAAGATTAGGTTGTGATATATCAGTGAATTCAGAAAAAAAATTGCAGAATATTGACGTTGAAATATACAGGGTGTTCCATTTATAAAATACCAAGTTTGTGCCCAATCTCAAAAACAGTGCTCAAAAAAAAAATTCAGAATACGCCACTGACTTTTATGTGAAAATATCTATTATGAGCAGTTTTAATTTTTTTTTTTTTCATCTTATTCAGGGCTTGGGAAATAATAACATCTCCAAACGTGAACATTTCCGTTTTCGCCCTGTATTTCAGGAACAAAAGTAGTTGGAATACGTCTGTTCAAGTCCTGTTGATAAAAAAACATATCGATAGATTCAGTCTCCATTCATTACATCACAATACAAGACATTAGAGATATCAAACTCATACTCCCCTCATCTATTCTCATTAAAAATTCCTTCATTCATAATGGTGGCAAAATTTACAATCATCTTCCTAATGGTATAAAGGACATTGGACAATCCAATGCATTCAGGAAAACTGTGAAGCATTTATTATCAGATAGACCATATTATTGTTTAGATGAATACTTTACTGATCCATTGGATCTGTAATATAATTATTATACATTACTTTAAAATATGATTTTATTTCAATTTATTTATGTAACATGTTTTTCAAGTTTAACTATTATTTGTATTATTATTAGTGTGACATTATTTTAATATTTTACTATTTAATATTGACCTTAGGTACTGTCGAGCTACATGCTTTGTAACGATGATGCATTTCGTGTAACAATAAAGTACAATTCTCTCTCTCTCTCTCAAGAATTTTTCCTACCCAAAAGAAAATTATTCTTTGTCTATTAAGCTCCCCAACCACACCTGCACAACGCCAACGCCGTGCCCGTGCATTCGCCCCCCGTGGCGGCCCCCCCGCAGCAACACCCGCTGCCGCCCCCCGGTCACGTGCAGCATCACGCGGTGCCGCCCGGCCACGTGCAACAGCAGCACGCGGTGCCGCCCGGACACGCCCAGCCTCTGCCTGGGCCGCCCAACCACGGGCCGCAGCTTCCGGTGGCTTCCACTCACGGCCAGCAGCTCCAGGTAATGTTTGGTCTTGGGGGTTATTTTCTCCATGGTTACTATACTATATGAGAAACACGATTCGCGAGATCCACGAAGTGGGCGACATCTAGGTTACATAATACGAACTTCGCACTGGGGGAAAACAAACTGTTGTTTATGGATGAAGTGCATAGACTACATTGCAGGGTGTAAATTTGAAAACTTCCAATGCGACTATCTCGCGAAAGAAAAAAATTAGAAAAACGCCGTTTGGCAAAAATGCTAAAGAGTCAAGGGGAACTAGAACCACCATATTTCGGTCAAGGGATAAGTCACCCCGTCGGCGCGACACACCCCAACTTTGAAATGTCAAATGGCACTACCTTTTTGTGATGCCTCAAAGGAACAGTCTCAGTCAGTAGTATTCACCTGTACAAGACTTTTTTTCCACCCACTACAGGGTGTACGAAAAATATAAAGACGAATAAAATAAAATGAATTGTGTTAAAAGGATATTTTATTTGATCAGATGTTCAAAATGCATTCCATTCTGTTGTAAGCAATAGTATAATCGATCTTCAAATGCCATTCTAACATTTTGGAACACATATCTTGGAATATATCGGCATTCTGCATTTTATTTTATTCGACTTTATGTTTTCCGTTCACCCTGTAGTGGGTGGAAAATAGGTCTTGTACAGGTGAATACTACTGACTGAGACCGTTCATTTGAGGTATCACAAAAGAGGTAGTGCCATTTGACATTTCAAAGATGGAGTGTGTCGCGCCGACGGGGTGACTCATCCCTTTACTGAAGTATGGTGGTTCTAGTTCCCCCTAACTCTGTAGCATTTGTGCCAAACGGCGTTTTTCTAACTCTTTTATTTAGCGAGATATTCGCATTGAAAGTTTTCAAATTTAGACCCTCGAATTAATGTTTTTCGTACACCCTGTAGTGGGTGGAAAAAAAGTCTTGTACAGGTGAATACTACTGACTGAGACCGTTTATTTGAGGTATCACAAAAGAGGTAGTGCCATTTGACATTTCAAAGTTGGGGTGTGTTGCGCTGACAGGGTGACTCATCCCTTCACTGGAATATGGAGGTTCTAGTTCCCCTTAACTCTTTAGCATTTTTGCCAAGCGGCGTTTTTCTAACTCTTTTATTTCGCGAGATATTCGCATTGAAAGTTTTCAAATTTACACCCTGTATATACAGTACACAAGCTAATGGCACTGATGGGATTGAGTGAGGATTGAGTTTGTTTTCCCCCAGTTTTGACGTGGCTTTGACATCGAACGATGAAAACCGAGCGCCACCTGGTAACAGTGATTCCCGCGAATAGACCAGGGTCAATAAATTTTGAAACAAAAAAAAATAATAGTATGATGAAACTCGTTGAGGAAGGACGAGAATATAACAAACATGAAAGGAAAAACAATTTACGGGCGATCTGAGGTCGGGAAGTGGAAGGAGGTGAGTTTTTTCGGGGTAAAAAACGGTCTATCTCGATTTTCAGAAAAACCACAAGTCCTATGGAGAAATATTACATGGCAAAGTTGTAGGTAGTAAAGGAACCTACAACTTTTGTGGTCACACTTTTTTCACATAACCTCAAAATTTATGTGAAAAGTTCAAAAAATCAAGTTTCTGGTTTTTTATTTTTTTTATGCAAAAAAAAATCCGGGAAATTTGGTGAAAACTTACCTTCTCATGTCCTTAAGACACTGTAATTTTTTCGATTCGAAATATTTATTTTTTACCTTATTTTAACTCAATATCGAATAAACACCCTAATTTTCATTCGAAAATGTCGACTGTCAGGGTCCGCCCAATCATGGCCGGCCGCACTCCCACACGCCGCCTCATCAGTACCAAGCGGCGCCGCCTGTGCCACCGAGGCAGCAGCCGGTGCCGCCGCCGCAGCAGCAGCAGCAACAGCAGCTGCTGCCCCACGTGGTGAAGCCGCAAATCAACGGCGAGGCGAAGCCGGCCATGCCCAGGCAACAGAGAAACATTGAGGTAGGTGATAGTCTATTAGTCATTGATTTGAAGTAAACACTAGAATAATAGTGGTAATCGTTATAACTTCATCACCCCTAATAGTCGGTTCGTTTAGAAGGCGAAGTAATGGAATGTGCCAATGGAACTTCGTCGCAAATTTTCTAAGAGAAATCTACCAGAGTAACTATTAGAGGCAGAGGTATACGACATTGAAATGTGTGCAAGGGAGCTGAAAAATCGACCCCACACACGAAAAACAATAGAGATATTCTCAGATAGTCAAGCAGCAGTGAAAACACTTCAATCCAACTGCTTTAAATCCAGAGCAGTATTATGGAACTACAGAGAAACCTTAAACCCACTGGCACAACGCAATAACGTTAACTTAGTTTGGATACCGGGTCACACGGGCCTAGAAAAGAACGAAATAGCGGACGTCCTAGTAAAGGGGGGGGGGGCATCGTTCACTGGGCCAGAATCGGCAATCGGTATAGCCGACAACAAAAGACTCTAGTATTGGCGTAGCCTACTGGGCCTAGCCCATTCCAAAGCATACATTGCTTGTACAAGGAACAAACAGGACTCTGACAAACTACTAGAACTCAGTAGAGCACGTCTCAGAGTTATAGTAGGTTTGCTCACTGGCCACTGCAAACTCAAACACCACATGCACAAAATCGGACTTGCACAAGATGCAGAGTGCCGTCTATGCATGGAGGAGGATGAAACGGCTAAACACATTTTATGTACATGCCCTGCAGCGGCCAGAATCAGATTTTCAACATTTGGCAATACAACAGTAGGGCCAGAAAACCTGATGAATTGTTCTCCCAACGTATTCCTTAATTTCGCCAAGGGATTAGATATACTGGGAGGAATATAACCAGATATACTGGGAGGAATATAACCATAGGGTGAGCCACAATAGGCCATTGGTCACAGTGGAGGGCTTGACATGGGCCCACTCACGTTTAAACCTTAACCTAACCACTAGAGCGGCGTTGATATTTCGTGAATTAGACCTTTAACTTTTCCTGGGTAGAATAGAGTTTGCCGCCAACACAACAAAGTACGGACTACGGGGAGCTCAGAGTCTCCTACCAACGACCGGCTCACAAAAGTCGATGGAAATTGTGCGTTCTCCGACTTTCCACGAGCATAGGGAAGATAACATAGCATGGGGTCAACCCTATTTGTGAAGATAATGCCTTTTTCATTGACTTGTGATTCGTGACATATGTTAGTGAGCTGCGCTATCAGACCTGATCCTTTGCTAAGCAAGATGGGCACGTTTTTATAATATATTAAGTTGTCGCTATGTGGGTGTAAAAGTTCTTACAGATGGTTCTCGTCTTGATATTGAGGCTTGGGGATTTGTAGAGTTCCCTGTGTAAAATGAAAGCCTTCCCTATTCTCAATTTTATTTGGTAACATACCCCTTTTTATCATCTTCAGATAAGTATATTTATCAATCCATGTGTTTGATGTGCTCATTTACTTTCATTATAGGAGTATAATTATTTGATGTATGGCCGCTGATAGTCATATATATTTTCGAAACATGTACAACTGTTGATTGATCTGGTACTCACATTAAAATGTCCTGAAGATGGATTTCAGAATTATTTAGTAGTTTTAGTTTCACTCCACATGGAGTAGAAACCATAGACTTCTAACAAAGTTACTGAAATATGTTGAAACAAAATCAAATTCATCAGGCTTGATTTCCCTCCTTTCAGTATGCTTTCAAGGAGCAGCCAACATTTGTGCTAGTTTATTTCCTTTCCATATTTTCTATACCGTTGTGTTACTAACGCCTGCCATATTGGAACATATAGTTTTAAAATTATTCACTGATATCCTCAAGTACGTTATTCTTTGGCTTAGCAATGTCATCCCAGTGAACTATCATTGGCATATTATTGACATTTTTTAATAGGAAATCACAAAAGTGACCCATCCGCTGGCCAGTTTAACGCCTATATTGGCGGAGCAGTACTTCCATTTATTGCTTATTTATTGTTGTATGTATTTATTGTTGGTCCACTGATAACAGACTGACGTATTTTCAGTGCAGGAAATTGAGTGTTTAATTCTCTGACAAATAATTTGAGGTCAAGTAGAGAAAATTGATGGAGGAAGATATTAAGTCTGGAGGTAGAGGTATTTGCTGGGATGCTTCCAATAAATATTATACCTCGAAGTCTAGATTCCATTTGAGCTAAATATTCAGTGCTTTTCTATAATGTTCCCCCTCCCCCTTTTTTATTTTGTAACGGGTCAACTGAAAAAATTGAAACTTGCGATAATGAAATTGATGCATGAATACTATTGTTTGGGATTAAGAGATGAAAATTTCAAGATGGCGTCTGGCAAAAAAATCAAATGGAAAAGGGGTCTTATGACACGTCCTTTAGAAGCTAATGAGGAATAATTCACAATCCTAGAATATAAAGTCAATATCTTCACGTACTACTAAAAGGTGGAACATTAAATTTAATAGTTGCCTGAATAGAAAACAAATCAATATGGATATTGTGTGCCAACAAGATGGAGCACCACCTCATTACTCGAGACAAGCTAGAAACATTTGGATAATACTTTCTCCGGATTGGCCGTCGAGGTCCTACGAAATGGACCGCATGGAGCTATTGGAAGCTAAATGTCTACGAAACTGCACATGATTCAATATTGGATATACCACAGAGAATGATAAATATTTGTAGAAATATCCACGTAATTGTGCTCGAAAGTGTTGGGTGTGAAATATCGGATACGCTGTTCTCATGTCAAAAAGTTCAAGGCAATCATTTCGGGCATCTTCTTAACTGAACTCAGCTTATTTCCTCAAATTACGAAGTAAAATACCAATATATCTCACAAGATTACAAAGGTGTCAAACCACGACCTCCTCGTTCGGCTTAGCAAATACGAATGTCACTCTGATTGATTTCCCTACTCCTCAAGTTTACTATAATTATTGATGCTCAATGCAGTATCAGCAAGCAAGTGCAATGCCCGCAGGGAATGAACTCGCCTAGCTGAGACTGCATATCGGAAATGGAAGCGAAATATGAATTTAACAAATAATATCTAGAGTGTTTGAAATGATTTTAGGTTTTGATTTAATATTTGGTTCGTGAAATCCATCAGATTATGGAATTTTTTATGAAGCTTGACAATATGATGAAATCAACTTGAATCATGTTTAAGGCTTATAGATTATATGAAACAATCCCATTGGGTTGTTTACCAGATTTTAGTTCATTAGCTGTTGAAGAAGCGATGTCGAAGTAGTAAGAAAACGTTATTTTCAGTTTTCCGCCATAATGTTTCCTTAAATTTATTCATAGATTTAAATTAATCTAGATATTTTCGCAGTAGTTTTCTCTCTAATTCTACTTAATTTTCATCTCCACTACAAAAAAAGATCAGTAAAGTGGGCCCTTCACGTGCAGTTTTCCTGGCGCGCGCTCCCAGCTACACTCACATTCCATTCCTTCATTTCTTCAAGGTTTTCAGTATCGTGAATCTTGTTTCGCGATGTGTTCATTGCATTTATTAAGAAAATTGGCATGCTTGATACTATTCAATCATCAAAATTAAAGAAAAAAATAATTGGTCTAAAGAATGGTACTAGCGTCAGCGTGAATTGAACAATCTCGATGTCTACAAAGAAATCAACGAATTTAACCCAACTATCTCAATTTTTTGTTAGAATATCACATACTTCTTCCACAAACATGAAAAACTCCGATTCTCTAAATAAGTTCTTTCTAAAAATCAGTTGACAAGGGCCGCCCAATTTCCAAAAAGTGTTCAAAGCGAAGTGTGGATACTTTTATAAAAGACCAATACTAAACGGAATCACATTCAAACTCATTCATATGCAATTATCTGTTCCACTTGTTATTATTCGATACAACTGTTTTTCTCAGTCGGAGCGGTGCGTGAATCGTCCCTTCACGTTCTGTTTTTGTTGTCTAAGCGTATCGCCAGGTATCGCGCCAGGTTGGAACGTTTCGCGCCGAGTCAGATGCGAGACGCGCCAGGTAGTTTTGAAACTTCAACGCTCGATATTGGAGTGGAGCGATGTAGCGTCGTTATGGTAGCCACGAAAAACTGCTCGTGAAGTCCTCCCTAAGGCTCAATATGAATCATGATTCATGAATCCTGCAATTCTCAAATTATTCATGAATATGAATGACAAACTCACAATACTCTAGCGCAACGTTTATCAAAATCAGAACCAACAACAGCAATACCAACAGCCGGAGCTGAAGCAAGACCTCCAGAACCATCAGCCGAGGCATAGGGATGAGACCATGAAAGACCTGCACCAATTCTCGCAGGACTTCAAGTTGACGTCCATGCCCAACGAGCAGGGACCACCGCAAGCTCAGATGCAAGTTCCACCGCCTGTTGTTGAACAAGTAAGTTGCGCTAATTTACCCACATACATAAAATGACAAGACACCCACAACCACTGACACTCTCAAACACTTGTAACATTCTTTACCACACCTATAACCACTTGGGATTCGCTTTTGGGAAGTTGGAATTCAAAATACATTTAAATAATTCAGGAAATGTTTTATTACTCTTGCATATGTGTAATGAACCATTCATAGATTTTGACTGATATCAAGTTCCTATGGAAGTTTATTTGTGATATTTAAATTGACTATACCTTCTTGAAATAACGAACTTATAGTGTTCTTCATTCTAGTACTGATTACCTTACCTCCTACTCATATAATTGTGTATTTGATTTACTGTTATGAAGTATAATATTACATAAAGAAGAACATGTCAAACAATTCTCGTGCGTTGTTAATGTGTAGTGAATATTATCACTCAGGTGAGTTTTTTCCTTATTATTTTCACGAATTCACTAAAATAAGATGGGAACTGACAAAACTTGATCAATACAAGGTGTATATTTGAAAACGATTTACCCAGAATATTTCATCATAAAATGCCATGACACATTGACAGCGATTCTTAAGGGGACATAGTTTGAGATCAATATGATCTATGAGAATATTACCCCCTTGCAGAACCATCCCTTCAAATTTTTCCAATTGAACTATTGAAAGGTATCTTTTCACCAATTATATATCTTTGTTTCTTGCGAGAAATTATGTTAATTACTTATTCAATTCCTAATTTAAAATGCCCAGTAGATCATACAGATTATGAGTCCTACATTCTTGGTGTCATATCTTGTGAAATAATTCTTGCAAGAGTTATTCAAAGTGTTTGATGTTTCAACTATAAGAAATTGTCCGTATACAGCTGAGGAAGTAGAAACCTTCTGTTGATATTCATAAGCCGGTTTTCAGCTTTTCCAAATTTCATGGAGGGGTTCCCAAAGACTGATTTTTCATCAATTTTGGAAAGTACTAGTTCTTCAATCTGTGTCAAATGCAATCTGGAACAATAATAAGTATGACGTCAGTTCCTTGGCGCATTTCGTGTTCAAACGGGAGCATTTCAATAGAAATGTCTCTCAAAGAAACCACGAAAAATATATATACATTGGTAAAAAAAAATCGGAAATCTTCCTAGGTACAACACCAGCAAGTTCAGCAAGTACAGCAAATGCCTCCACCTAATAAACCTCCTCAACAGCAACAGCAATCTCCTCCGCAACCACAACAAGCTATAAGTCCCCAACAGGAGAACATAGAAAAGGTGACGAATACTCTGAAGAAATCAACGCTGAATCCGAATGCTAAGGAATTCGTGTTGAATCCTGCAGCTAAACCTTTCCAACCCAGGTAATTGAACCAAACAAATTAAAATAATTTATTGGTCTCAGAAACATGTTCAAATTGTCAAGTAACTAATGATATAAACTATTAAACTCTAGATGGTGCCTAGAGAGAGGAATTGACGACAATATAAGAGTAAGATGCAAGGTGCAATGAAATCAGCTGATGCTTGGGTACAAATTCCGCCACTATTGCATTGTAAATGTGACTGGTGACCGCAATGCAGCAATCCATAGGTGTGTGTTTTTTATTTATTTGACTAATAATGATTATTTGAAACGTTGAAATTTCGAATTTTACATTTATCGCGTAAAGAAAAATGTAGAAAACCAACTAATGATTTCAACAAATGAGAGAGAGGCAATGAGCAGCTACCAGCTGATGGTTAGGTAGAAATATATTTGTCTTCGTTGCACATACAGGAAGGTGAGGCAAGGGTATATATCATTAGATCTTTGCAAGTAACATTCTTGGTTTGTTGCATGTTCAACAGGTGAGTAACACTGGAGGTAAATCACCCTCACTTCTATGGTTTATTTACGTCGGAAAGTTGAACATCTTCAATGTTTTTAGATGGAATTAGATTTAAATCTGTTGATGATAATTTTGCATTCTTTATATGATATAGATCATTTCCTGAAACTGGCATTTTTTTAATGCCGTGTTTCACTCGTTGAACCACCGCATTGATATTTTATATGAATATGTTCAGCGTGTGTAATTATTCAATGATATGTATACACTGACTGCTCAATTTCAGTCAGTAAATAAAATATCAAGTGTGATACATAGCACAAGTTAATTAATTGCACTAATCAACAAAAAAATTTCTTCTCTTAGTTCTACGCATTCTATTCCACATTTTCAATGCTTTGTCTTTGTTTTTTGCTCTTTGGACACAAAACATCGAACAATGAGACATGAAACGTCAGTACCTAGGATATTAACTATTAGAATCCCTAGTCTCAGATTATTTAGATGTTGAAATTAAAATATAAAATATTTCCAAACCTGACATCAGGTGGGCACTTCGAAGGCGCAAATTCATTACTGCATGGGAGATACCTTTCAGATTTTTAGCTATTCAGTGACTTGACCACCAATGACATTCCGGAAACGGCAGCCATTTTCAGGTCTATTGTCGACACTCTATTTAATCTACTCACTCTAGTTTTTCAGGGGTAGTTTGACTGAAGTTGACTTTGACACAATGGCTTCAAAGTAATTTGGGTTTGTCAAAAGTCTGTTTTTTTCAAATTTCTTCTCAATCAGCATAACTAAGATATTAGCTGTATCAAAGGTAATACATACACTAGATAGTCAACGCCTGTGTAAAATTGGCAACGCTCCGATGGGATGTAACAGACTGGCGGCTAATCGGCTGCCTGATTCGATAATGAACCTAACAGGCGCGTACCTAAGAGGGGGGGTAGAGGGGGTAAGTACCCCCCAAAGCCCCTCCTCAATCCTCGAAAAATATTCACAAAATATACAAAAACTCAATAAATCGATAACCAGGACATAGAAGTATGAAAATATGATTCAAAATGTCGCCCTGCGGCGTGCTTTCAGCTCGCTTCGCTCGCTTTGGCGACTTCTAGCGGTTTTTTTCAGCAGCTGGCAACACTGACCCCGGCAGTGGCCGTCCGTCCATTCGGCCTAATTTATGAGATTTCTCTTTTGTTCTTTCAGTTTCAATGTTCTGATTGATTAAATAAGTGATAAGATAACCTTATATTATAAGATTGTGTGTACCGGCACCAGCACTATTTTTGTTCCCATATTCAGTGGTTGTTTTGTTCATTTTTGTTTTTAATAATACTCATTATCAGGTTTAGGTATGTGAATACTGAATACCGAGTATTGTTCCTTTTTTATTGTGATCTTTTTTGTTGTTGTAACTACCTACCTACCTTTTCCTGAATTTGATCACCCCTCCCCCCCAGAGTGAGTGGCCAGATTAGATTAGATTGATTAGATTTAGAATGGGGTCTTCGGGCTATCTGCCTCCACACCGCGACCTTTTCAGATCTATTGTGTCTGCCCTTGAAATCGATTAGAGTTCTTCGGCTAGCCCCGCCTTCTCTATGAGAGGGCTTCTGGTTTTTCCTCACCCAGCGTAAGGAACCTTAGTCTTGACAAGCCCTCACAGTGACAAAGTATGTGTACTGCTGTTTCCTCTTCTTCCTGACAGAACCTGCACAGCAATTCTTCAGTCAGACCTATCGTACTCATGTGTTTGTTGAGCCTACAATGCCCTGTGAGAAGTTTCACTAGTATTCTAGTTGAACTTCGTTTCTGGCTCAGTAGATATTCTGTGAATGTTGGCGATGGTTTTTTAATAAACTCTTTTGCCTGTCTCATACGTGGCGAGTTGTTCCACCATTCTTGAGATTTGGTTTGCATCCATGATTTGATACTAGCCTTTTGTATAGCTTTCGCAATACCACATAAGGGTTCTATGCCATTCAGAGCTTTGTTTGCTCCTGCTCGGGCAAGTGAGTCTGCCGCTTTATTGCCCTCGTACACTGTATGTGCTGGTACCCATGCTAGAGTCAGTCTGTTCTGACTGCCCAGTACATTTAGGGTTTCTATGCAGTCCCATACTAGTTTTGAGTTAACTTGCATAGATTTGACTGCTTTGATGGCCGCCTGGCTATCTGAATAGATTGCAATGGTTTTGCCTTTAAACTCTTGACTTATCAATTCTTTCACGCAATGATGTATTGCAATAACTCCTGCCTGAAACACTGTCGCGTATTTACCTAAACTCAGTGAGTTTCTTGTCTTTGGCTTGGCCCCATAAATACCAGCTCCTGATCCTTCCTCAGTTTCGGAGCCGTCCGTATAGACAGCAATGTCTGCATTGATAGGAGGGCCTTCCTTCCATGTCTCTCTGTCCGTTATACTTATTTTGAAAGATTTTTCAAAGCTATATTTTGGAATTATGCCATCCGTTGGCATTCCCATGATGGGGTCGCTTTCCAACTCTTCATATAGCTTTTTATAGTCTTTACCGTGCGCGTTGCTTATGGGTGTTTGACCCCTTGACAATCTACTCACGACTGCTCTGGCTTCGCCTTGAATATATATTTGAAGTAGTGGCAGGTTCAAGAGGACCTCTAAAGCGGCTGTTGGAGTGGTTTTCATTGCACCAGTGGCACTCAGGCAAGCTTGCCTTTGAATAGCACTGATCCTTCGAATCACTCCAGCCTGTTGTGTCTTTGGCCACCCAACTACTGACCCATATGCTATCATAGGTCTGATGACGCTGGCAAAGAGCGATGTGGTCATTTTTGGTTGCAGTCCCCAATTTTTCCGCACAGATACACCACTGCCAACTAAGCGTTGCCCTTTCTTACATTCACGGTGCCCATCTAGGCTTTGTATTATCTTTTGCTGTATGAAAAGATCTCGCACACCCGATATATGATGAAATTTTCAGGTCTCCCAGTACCCCTGCGAGCAGACCGCACACCCCGCAGACGCCCAGCCACAGCCCGTACATCCCCGCCTCGATGGGCGGGTCGGGGCAGCAGCAGATGCCCGTCATGATGCCCGTGCACTACGTGATGACCAGCCAACCGCAGTACCAGCCGCCGCCGCAGGGCACTAGAATCAAGCGATGTGAGTGGCGATGTTCACATTATTTATTCGCGAACCGCTATTTTATTTTAATACCCTTTTATTAGCTTCACCTTCACCGAACCGATTGATTTCAAATTTGGTAGGTGGACATACACTGCTGATCAATGGAACCGCATCGAGCAAATTTTTGCTCTAAATTCAACATTGAATTTAACTTATACTAATTAATATACTTATTGGGATGCGGTTTTCTTTATTCTGAAGATTGATTCATTGGGTATATGACAGACCGCTGATGGAAATACATAGTAACCTCTGGGTATACAGGGTGACAAACAAACCTCTGCAAAATATTGAAAAATTCTCCATATTTGGATGCGGTTTTCTTTATTCTGAAGATTGATTCATTGGGTATATGACAGACCGCTGATGGAAATACATAGTAACCTCTGGGTATACAGGGTGACAAACAAACCTCTGCAAAATATTGAAAAATTCTCCATATTTGATGGAAAATTTTTGAGATTTTTTTCCGCAGGGCACTAGAATCAAGCGATGTGAGTGGAGATGATGAATCACCACTAAATTGTTCACTATAATGAAGGTTACGCATTTTCAATCAACATGATGCATTTTCGTTGAGATAAATTATAAAATTCAAAAAATTACGATTTTAGTTCGAGAAGTATGAAATTGATATTTATTCTTGACGATGGATATACAAGGTGAGATAAAAAATATGTCGAGATTGCCCGGGATGAAGAGGACTATGTTTAAACGTGATGAAAATCGCTATATTCCGAAAAAGAAATATAGTGTCGGTCTTTGCCGAAAATTGTGAAATGTATAAATACAGTAAGTCTTCATGAGGCTTATACGAGGAAATATGAAAGAGACTGAAGAATTGCCATATATTCGTGCATACTTGTTACCATTGCACCTTAAACTAATCTAGCACCTACAATATGGTCCTCATAGTCATTCAGTGTGAAGTTGAATGGAGATAGAATAACTCTTGAATGTTCATTTCTGCATCATCTTTTTCACAGGTTGATTCATAGGGAATTTATAATATCTCACCTGCTTCTATAGATTTGACGAATTTTGTTGAAAAAAATAGCTTGCCTAAGTTATAATAAAAATTATTGCTATTTTGATTTCCTCACGCCAAAAAAATCCAAATTGCATATTGGATTGACTCTCATTCCAATATGTGGAGGCTCTTTCATATTACCCCCCATACGCCACATGAGCACTAACTGTATCTTCATTAGTATGAAAAACATATTATCGAATCTATGGCAATTCTACACTCTCTTTCATGTTTCCTCTCTTTCATATTTCCTCGTATAAGCCTCATGAAAAGTTACTGTACATTTCACAATTTTCGACAATGACCGACACTATATTTATTTTTCGGAACATAGCGATTTTCATCTCGTTTAAACATATTCTTCTTCATCCCGGGACAATCTCGACATATTTTTTATCGCACCTTGTATATCCATCGTCAAGAATAAATATAAATTTCATACTTCTGGAACTACAATCGTAATTTTTTGAATTTTATAATATATATCAACGAGAATGCATCATTTTGATTAAAAATGCGTAACCTTCATTATATGAACTTCGATCCGAGAAATTACAAAACCATTTCGAGGTCAGACACCAGACATCCTCATGACGAAGTAACACTCCATTATTGCACTAGTAACACAGAGAAAATTATGTTTCATCTACTGAAGACTCCATTCCATCTTTCAGTATTTCTTGTATCACTGTATTGACTTCTTCAAAATTGTCTGTGTTCAAACACACTCACATATCCGACGACTATACATACAACGTTGATTCTCCGAAAAAGAATTCCAACTTCCAATTTCATTGAATTAATCGCCAAAAAAATGCATCATTTTGAATGACTATTCATAATACAATTATCAAAGCTCTGAATTCGAAAATTCCGAAAACGTTTCGAGAGAAAGCATCAATCAAAAGGATACAGGTGAGTAAAAAAATAAAAAAAAATTTACACCCATTCAATTATCACCCTGTAGCAATGTTATCTGAAATCACAGAAGTTTAATATTGCCAAAACAAACTGTCAAGAGATTAGGCTAATCATCGGTGAAAACCGATTTCAAATTAGTGAGGAAATTCGTGAGATATTCTACTTTGAAATAGGCTATATTTTGGACCACGACGTTATCAATGTTGACCAGTTTAGATTCTCCATTTATATCCATAATAGTTGAACAATGACGTCACACAATTCTCAAACACACACCCTCCGCGTTTCAGTGCCGATGCGAACCGACATGGCCTCCCAGATGCAAGTCGCCGCCGCCACCGGCCAACCCCTCCTAGCCCCCGCCCCCATCCAACCGTTCCTCTACCCGCCCGCCATGAACCCACCCTACCAGCAGATGCACGCTGCCGTGCGCATGTACGACCCCTCGCCGCAGCTTCAATACCTGCCGCCCAATGCGCATCCCGCGCAGGCGCCCTCGCCCGCCCACCATCAGCCGTACCAGCCGGGGCAGCCGCAGCAGCAGCAGGCGGGCGGGCCGCCGCCTCAGGGGCCGCCACAGGCGCACCACCACCAGGTATTGATTGGCTTTATTAGGTACCCCAAGAAACATTATTGTTTATAATAGGGATATACAGGGTGTTGCGAAATTCGACGGACAACGCTTGACAGGGGATAGCCCTCGTGATTTCAAAATCACTGAGATAGGGACATTATAACATTCGCCCTGTAGGTATTTTAATTTCCAGGTCGAACTGAACTGATAAATTTTGAGAAAGACAAGTAATGTGCTTGTTCGTAGTAAAGGGTCGTGGGTAATTTTACTATTCGTATAATATATAACCAAGCTAATACAGAATTCAAGTCATGGGCGCCAAGTGATTTACAAATCCCAACAAAATGTAACGTTACCTGAGTTGACTCCACTGAACTACCCCAGGGGTATGTGGTACGAATACTACAGATTTTATAAACACGTTGGGCATGTACCGATGTATCAAATGTATATTTGAGATAGTAAAATCACAATCGACTGCAGAAATAATGACTATAAGGAATACAGTCACCTGTATCAAACATGATAATCCTAAATCGAAAATAGGGATCCCCAAGATATCTAGCGAGAGTGAAAGCCGTTGAATGATCGAGAAAATAACGTCATTCAATAACTCGAACACATAATATGCGCTTAAACATTAATCTAAATCATAAATCTCATGTACTCATATTTATCATCGATAATTATTGAACACTGAACTTCCCAACACAACAATAACACCATACAAAATCAAATTCCCCGCACAGTAAACCTATTAAATAATAGTCCCTTATTGCTTTTGTAACGACAATCCATAAAATAGAATCCTCTATGAGGTACCGTCCCAGAATTGTGATACGCCGCTAGGTTCGCTATAGAACAATGCGGCCTAACCAAAACATCTAAAAAAAGTTAAACCGCGATAAAAACACGAATGCTTTCGAGAAAATAATTGATTATTGATCAGAAAAATTCAAAATTCCAATCTTCTAATAATAATTGTAATAACTCACCTCCCAATGCCGAAACCCTAACACTGACGGAGATGTATGGGAAGCTACTTCGAACAAAATCCGAGATATTATATATCCAAATTATTTCAAACTTGCAACAAGGTATCACACTTCACTTTCTTCAGTGACTCTTCTACAAAACTTGCAATACCCCAAATAGACCAAGTCAGGAAAATATCCGTTAAACACGTAATTTCAATTTGATAACCCGAAATTAGGCCTATACCTATCTGGATCGTACTCCTCGATAATTTTCTCGCTATCGTCTTCGAACGAATCGCCTGGTTTTTATCATCTTCTCTTTCTCATCTTTTTTCCCGCCCCGCAAAACCTATACCTGAATGGGTCCCAATATCGCGATTTTGATATACCAGGTGATTTGACTTTGCCATGGATAAGACTCTTAACGATTTGGATACCTTAACTGATAGAGAATAAACGAAAAACGTAACAACATACGGTCTTCAAGTGTTCAGTTCTCGAGATTCAGGGCGTTAAAGTTGAGAAATAAAACTAGTTGTTTCGCAACATTTCAAGAAAAATTTAATATAATGCATTCAACTTCGGAATATGGTTTCATCTTAAAATGGGTCTTTTTTTACCAGGAAGCCATTCCGGACATTTCATCCAGTGGTGCCCTACAGGGGGTTGTGGCAACTTTTCTTATCATATTTTCTACGCCACTAATTAAATTTCATTTATTTAGTATCAATAAAATTTGCTCACGTAATATTACTATAGGAATATAATGATGAACATATTATGATTGAAGTAGCTCAATCTCTGTCTTTTACCAATTCATTTAGCTCTAGTTGGTAGAAAGATATTTTCTTACAAGGAACTTATCAACTTATGGAATGAATTCGACGTAATCTGAAGTTGAATGTAGATGTCATTTTACCTATAAACGTCAATATAGTTTCATTCCACGTCCTGTATGATGAATATCAATTTATTATAAACTACTCAACACTAATTTCGTCGCACACCAAAATGTCGCCCCTGTTATAATATGAATAACTTTTTTCAGTTTAGATCAATTTGAATTTGGTTCACACTGTTCGATAGCCCAGTTTTTCAGCTATAATCTAAACACGACAGTCCGATCCATTTAAAGGGCTTATCTCCGACACGAATTGTTTGGTTATTATACTGTCGATTCGTTCGGCGCATTATTGCGACCGAAAACTTTACGTAATTGGCAAACTATTTTCGTGAAACTTTCACCATTTTTGAAATGCGTTTTTACAATAAATAAACGTTGTTTGCTTGAATACTTCTCCATATTCTTAAATCGCATGTTATGTTCGTGACAACTGTTAAAAAAATCACTTTATTGAAAAAATCAAAATCCGTTGCTCTTGTTGGTATACCATTTATGATGAGCCTCAGCTGGTCGGGTTTGTCAGTCACTCATTGTGATTCTTGTAACGTTGGTTACGGCGGGCCATGCATTACAGAGGAGAAATGATCTAATGTTTTTGCAAGAACATGTTTGAATTGTGTTTTCTCACGCACAATTCTTGACTACTGAGACCGAGGAAAATATGGACGCATCCAGAATGAATTGTTTTTCCGAGAACAAGTTGATTTTCATTCAGTTCTCCTCCCAACCAAGATTCGAAGGGCGTTCCAGATTTGGGTCACTTTCAAGAAAACTCTAGATCTTTGATAGCCATCTTGAGTCAATTCTGATATTCAGATCTCTTCATCTGAAGTTTCATCTTCAAAATGAGCCTAAGATTTCTAAAATCGGTTGACGTGAAAAAAAAAGTTATGGCTGCAAAACCAAAAAGTTGATTTTTTGAGATCACTCTGTAAATAAGAGAGATAGGAAGTTGATTCGCGAAATATCTCGAGGTAATGAGATAATCTTTATGCCCCTGTTGTCGAAGTTGAGAAAAAAAATGTTTTCACCATTTGAGAGCCTTTTGAATATTCCGAAATTTCGCACAGTGTCGGAAAACACCATGTAGAGATTTTATGTGAATACCCTTATGTTTCAATGAAGTACGAGATTATAGCTGAAGGACTGGGCTATCGAACAGTGTGAACCAAATTCAAATTGTTCTAAACTGAAAAAAGTTATTCACATTATAACAGGGGCGACATTTTGGTGTGCGACGAAATTAGTGTTGAGTAGTTTACATCCAAAAAATCAATAAATCCTATTTCTATTTCCAGTTCCCTCTCGTGTACCCGATCATGCAGGCGCAGCCGCACCTGATGCAACAGGTGCAGTACCTGCAGCAGCCGCCCTCGCACCAGCACGGCATGCCCGTGCTGGTGCACCAACACCCCGGCCAGGGCAACCCGCACGGGCCCAATCCTTAGCGGTAGAGGGGCCCGGGACGGGGGTCGTAGCTGGAATTTTAAGGATCGTTTTTATTTTTGTTTAGTCTGTCGTTTTCTTCCTCTCTTTTTTCTTCTATCGGTCTTGTCTCCATTCTTCCGGGTCATTCCTTTGTGTTGGGAGTTGAGGTGAGTTCTTGATGTAGTACTATCGTGTCTGATTGCTTCGTTGAAAAATCGTCGCCTCAGAGCAACAGTAGGACTTTGAAAAAAATAGGGCTATCGAGATATTCTTTCGTTCTGAACTACATTTCACTTGAACTGAACTGAATCAGTTGACATGCATTGTACCTAATCAACGTCATTCGAAAAAACGCATATTAACTGATTCATACAAATATCTTTGTGTTGCAGAAGTTCCAAATTCTATATCACGTTAATGTAACAGTAGGTTATGAGGCCATATCCTGCTGTATAGCACTGAGATTCTGACGCCAATTGACCATTCTAGAACACGTGATTTTGACATGGTTTCTTGAGGGCCACACAAAGTATCTCTTAGGTTACCTTTGATGAGCATCTCTGCCATATCCACAATATAATAACAGTTTCACCAAACAAAATTATGAAATCCTTTCGGGTTCCAACTCGGTTTCCAACGAAAACGATTCCACTAATTCTGGTTTCATATGACAAATCTTGACAAAATATAATGTTTGCCCCTCAGCAACATGTCAAATGACGTAATTCTGGAATGATTAATACTTTAGATATTCTAATGTTGCTCTATCGCCCAGCTTCGATACTTAAACATGTCTAATCATGTTCAGTATTCAGGAAACGATTGAACTGATGAAAACACCTTCAGAATAGTTTTGTATTTGATATGAATCTAAAGATTGAACTGAAAAATGATTTATTATATCAAGGGGCCAGTACATAGTTGGAATGGCCAAGAAATCTGCAGCGATCTTCATTTTTCTACCATTTATTCATAATTTTTTGTGATAGGTTCATTTTGAATTGAATCAATCAAGAGTGTGCAATAAGATGAAAGTATCTCATCTGCAGGATGAAATCCTTGCCAAAATGCTGATTATTCCAGAGAAACAATAAGTTAACTGTTCAAAAAAATCAAAATTCTCTTCGAGATCCTACAAAATGTCATACAGTTCAATAGCAGCAGGAGGACAAATCGATATTATTTTTTTCCAGAAGCATTATTCGATTTTGAATCAACGCCATTTGTGTTATATTTGGAAGTTCAGAAAGTGACCTAAATTTCACTGTGATACGGTGACTAGAGCCCGAAATATTTGAGATTGTAGTAATCATGACCATTTGAAACCGAATTATCTCTCAACCAAGATTTGGTTGATGTCCTAGAGTTGCTGTGAGGCCACGATATTATCACTCGAAGTTTTTGCGCCAATGTTTAGAGGATTTTTCTCAGACCAATAAAATACATGGACCGGGCAGCTCAATATTCGATTCATCACATTGTTCGGCGCAAGGATCTATTAGAACATTCCAATTAAGAATAAAGCGTGTAATGAGATAGACGGTTGGTCCATGGCTAGACGCATACTAGCGATATCGTTATTGATGATAAACAATGAAAGTGGTTGGTTAAGGTTTAACCATGATCTTGAGCAAGGTGTATAATTGCAATATTATCCGACTGCTTCCATAGTCAGCTGTTACCGATCCACTATCCACAAATACTAGATACCATAACCTTAATTTTGGCAATCAATATTATTCCGTCTATTCAATAGGGTATGAATATCGAGACAAAAATTGCATCAAAATAGGTATCTACAAAGATGGGGTGTGAAAGATGGAGAGTACCGACGTAAGGTAAACTGCCCATGATTTTCAGCGAGGTAAGGATTTTATGATGTTATTGATACTAAGTCATAGCAATTACCTTGGAGTATGTTGAGATAATTTGGTAGATCGATATAGACAAGAAAATCGATTCAAAATCACTTATGAAAATTAATTCCTGGTTAACTTATTCACGATTGTGAAGTGGGCTCCGCTTTCAATGGCTTTGACTTTAATCTTATCTGGAATATGCCGTAGACAGAGGGATCCGAAGAAAGTTGGAGTGGATTATAGATTCCGTAATTTGAGAACCCGACATATTATGTAACTCAATATAATTGGCTCAGAAAATTACTATACTTGGAATTTATTCCCGAAAAGCTGAGGCTCATATCCATTAAAAGGAATTTGATGTGTGTTCCCATTTTACTAATGAGCTCCAGACATGTCACCCTAAATGCCTCAAAACGTATTGAAATATTTTGATTTCGAGCAAATAACAAAAATATGTCTTCCCTTACTGTCCTTGCTTTCTAGATTCCAACGTATCATACCGAGAAATTTATGTTGATAAGACACAAAATGAGAAGACATTGAGAAAACAATTCTAACCATTTTTAATGGAAAGGAGGAACATTTGACGAGTATATCGTTGTATTTTATTGGTCTGAAGTTCCCAAAGATTGATGACGTAGACAGGTGGCCCCGTGACATCACTATTTGCCCATTTCAAAAATGATTTTCTACAAAGAAATTAGTTGAAATCAATCAGTAATATGAAGTTACATTCAGGGAAAAGGCAGTATGGCGTCATGATAAGGGAACTTTGATAAGTTATGAGGTCACTTGTCTGATTTTATTAATTTAGGGGTTTTACCAATTCTCATTGTATTTGGCAATAAATTGAGCGAGAATTTACATGACCAGGAAAAACTCCTTCGTTTGCAGATGCCTGCACATAAAATTATAACCCAACTCAACCTAACCATGGACAAAGAAAATTTTCGATAGTCAATTCCTCTTCTGTTAGCAAGTAAATACCTGCTGCAAAAACATAATTGATCTGAAACGCATTTCTGATTAAATTGTCATGCAGGAGGAATCAAGTCTGCTATTCGACAATGTGCACATGCGTTAGAAGAGAGAGAGAGAGAGATATGGAAAGTCTTAGTCATGTGAATTCTTGCATGAATCGGGTATTGATATACACAACGTGAAGAGTAAAATATGAAAGCAAATACATCATTGAGAACTCACGATTAGACATGCGTTCCGAGAGCATTTGAAAATCTTACAAAAAGTTGGCTAAGAATTAATGCAGACTCGAAGAGAAACGGCTTAGCTACTACGCCTTATTTATACTTTACTATTTTTGGTAATTCTGCATTTATAATGCGTTTTTATTGAAATACGCCTGAATTTATGAAAATCATTATGAATTGTTCATGGATTCACCACATATTATATGATCCATCATCAGTCAATCCATAAACAATGGCATTTCTTTCTTCTTCTTTGTTTATGGGAAAACTTAAAACTACAATGACTTTAATAATTGTTTAAAAGAGTCATTACTGCGATTTCTCTACCTCCGCTTTTCATTGCCTTGAATTTACTTTCGAAAAACAAAAACAAAACTTACTTTCTAAATATTGGCCCTAAATATTGACAGATATTGGTATGCCTAGAAGTATTCTTTCGAAGAAGCACTAGACTGTATTAACTATGTGTTGAAAATACGCAGAGGGCAATATATTTGAATCTCGCAAATCCAAGAACGATACTGCGCATGACAGCAAATCTCAGTTGAATTGTGATAACAAAAAACAGTGCATGGTTATAAAAATTCGCGCATGTGGTGTACATGCAACAATTGTATGCAAAATAGTTTATCCTGAAACAAGTTACACCAGAAAATAAGTTAGAAATAGCATACGTTAAATAATTGTTCAAAAATACTCCATCACATGTTCAGTTAATAGTTTCGGGTCTTTCTACACGAGGACAGAGTATGCAATTTTTTTTTTTCACGGTGTAATGTTTTTCAAATTTCAACAAGAACCAATTTGCTTGCATTCACAAATCGTTCGAAATCACTAATTTTCAATGCAAATTCTGATTTGATTGATGACGCCGCTGCATGCAAACACAAATTGATAATTGTTTAGGACATGTTGTGAACCCATGAAAATCTTTACTCGAAAGTTGCATACATTAAAAAAGTTGCAAAAACCTGTCACTACCGGCCAGTCTAGAGAGTAAACGGAATATGTGGATTTTGTAGTTCAATAATAAGAGCATCAAGGACTGAAGTAGTTGATAATATCATATTTCAAAAGTTTATTGAAAATGTCATGTCACGGTGTAGGTAATTCATTGAAAACATTATGCTCTGAGACAAATACATCGCATTCTAGTCTACAGAAGTCAATCCACTTTGTCTTAGCAGTCTAAAAAATCTTCCTAGATACGAAAGGATAAGTTATTTCTACAAGCCTCTAGCAAGACCAGTGAATCTTAAACATCGAGGTCAAGTGACGTCACCCACAACACATGATATTTCTTACTTCTTTATATTGAGAAACTACGAACAAGCGATAGCTTAGTGGTTTGTGTATCTGACTTCCACGGTGGTGACTGGGGTTCAATCCCTGCGAGGCGTAAATTTTTTTTCAATTTTTTTCACTCAAATAATTTTTCAAAAATATACTTTCTAGGAAAAAGGTTCATTTAGGACAAGTTAGGTTGGAAGTACTTTCATTTTTCATGCAAAAGATATTGTCCTTCCTCATATTACCTTATAAATCTTATAAATACGAATAACCTTCTGATAATCTCGAGGTTTGAAAGATTCACTGGTCTAGCTAGACACTTATGCCCTTTCTAGTTTCAGTAGAATAATTTTTGCGCAGTGCACAACCATATTGCAGCTTGAATTTTGTTGGCAGCTGTATTCAGGCAGGTTAGCCTAACCTAACCTCTCCTGACCGTTCTAGCTCTTGGTTCCAGGAGTGGAAGTCAAAATTTGAGTTGATAGACGGCATAAAACATTCAATTATGCTCAATTTATAAAAAGAAATATATGCATGATAGGTGTATCATACAAGTGTCATGTGTCATATCCGAAACACTTCCGGAGAAAACTAAATATTTGAATCTAGAACCTCTATATTTTTGTTTTTGTTTTTTGAAAGTCACTTATCATCAACTCACTGTAGTTACAAAGGAAAAAACACAAACACTAAGTCGGTCGACCACAAAGTTTAATTACAAAAGTTTTCTGACTAGTTTCGGCTCAAGCAGCCATCTTCAGACACGATAAATAGTACCTGGTATAGAAATGACATATTGAGGAAAAAACATACATATAAAAGGACACGTGGAATCACATAATTAAATTAATTGAAATATGAATAGCAGGGTCATTTGGCCAAAATTCAATCCGGTGAAAAAATTGATATTTGGCCAAATGACCCTGCTATTCATATTTCAATCAATTTGATTTTGTGATTCCACGTGTCCTTTTATAGGAATGTTTTTTCCTCAAAGTCATTTTATTATTGCAAACCAATATCTTTACAGGTACTATTTATTGTGTCTGAAGATGGCTGCTTGAGCCGAAACTAGTCACAAAACTTTTGTAAACTTTGTGGTCGACCGACTTAGTGTTTGTGTTTTTTCTTTTGAAAAAATCTGGACCACTTTGAGAAGGATAGATGGTTTCCATCACTGTAGTTAATTACATCCAGATCGCCATGAGGGCGTAGCTTGAAAACAAAGATGGCGTCGGAGCGCATGTCTAATTCTAGTTGAGGTTGGTGTTGGAGGTATCAAAATTGATAAGGGTTTTTCCAGTGTCAAATGGTCATCACAGTAAATTTTCAAGGTCATGTGTATAAACCAATCAGATAGTGATGATTCCCGACAAGATACTATTTTTCACTCGAAAAGCCTTTAGTTAGCATAAGGAATTTTTGGATCGGACTTGGAATTCAACTTTGAAGAGAATGCCAGGAACTGTTCAATCAAAGATTTGTAAACACAGTAGGAGAAATGTGAGCAAGGCTTTTTCTAAGGAGTCAGTATAAAACTTGATATGTTTGAAATGTTCCCCCAACTAAGTACCAATGTTTCTTCTTCTTTTTTGATATCTCCGTGACGGGCTATGGCCAATAGGCCTGTTTCAGTGAAGTTATATACAGGGTGTTAGTGAATAAGTGCGACTTCAAGGGGTAATTCCTTGTGACGGTTTAGAAAATATAGTTTATATAATCATGTGTCCTAACTTGCTTCATTTTCGAGATACAGGGTATTAATATTTTTATGATGAATAATTTTTTTAATCATTACTCAAATGTATTTTTACCAATTTCAATGAAACTTGGTTTTGTTGAATGTTACGTGGACCTTCTTTTGATGTGATTAAATTTGAAAAAATATCCTCAGTGGCGTCACAGTGGGTTTTATCTATCGATCTTCACGGTTAATATCATTGTACGCCACAGGTTTTTTGACTTCCATATTTTTATCAGATTGAACAATTGAAATATCAACTTTCTTATCCTCTCTGTGTTTCTTTTGTATCTCGCTTAGTATTTGAGGAAACAATAAAAATTCGATTTGACTCCAAATTTTAATGAAGGTGCTCTCGAAACATTCATTGAGATTACTCAATAACCTCAATCAGAATCATTTTGAAATTTTGGGACTTTTTCAGTCTTCAACCATACTGAATTTTGTCACCATGAAATCTTATACAGGGGCGTTATAAACAGAAACAATTAATACTGTCAACTTCAACATCCTGTATATCAAAAACGAAGCAGGTTAGGACACATGTTTATATGAATCTTATTTCCTAAAATATTTCAAGGAATCACCCCCTGAGGTTTGTCGCACTTATTCACTAACACCCTGTATAGCTTTTGATCTCTCGAAATCAACGGTGCGTCACATTTATTCGAAAAAGGTGTTTGTTTTCATCTCTATTGATAATCTATTCTCTGTTTCTGTCTAACACATGGGTTCTTGTGGAAAAAATCATTAATATGAATACTCCGAATAAATGCGATACACCGTTGGTTTCGGGAGCTCAAAAGAAAATCCATAATGAAAATATAGGACCGTATTTGAAAAAACAAAGTTGACGATGGCAGCTCAAAGACGAAACGTTGGCTTTGATAATACCATCTTGTAGAACAGAAAAAGTAGCAATGATACTATGTAGTTGTGTTGTTACATCTTTTCAAATAGAGTATTAAAAAAAATTAAAATAAAATCGCGTATATTCGGTTTTTACAAAAATCGGAAGTATTTGAAATTTTTCAAATTTCAAAACGGAATTTTGTTAGGTATAAAATTGCGCATGATTGACTTGTCTCCTACTAAAGGTATTGTAGATGTCTCTTGAGTTATTCCCAAGTTCTATCAATTCCTCATGGTAGCTATGAATATTTCTCAATGTAATATAGATCTGATGAAAGTTGTTTTTGGTTTCTTCCTACATCAACATTCACTAGGTTATTTCGCAATTTTGTCGTATTTCAAAATTTGTTATTTTTTTTGTTATTCCTCTACTTTTGTTATCTTTTTCTAAAATAGAAAAATACCATGTCATCAGAAAACTAGGCCAGCATTGATTCATGAATGTGGGCTCTAAACAAAAGTTCATTACTGAACTTTTAGGTGAACTGTGAAGAAGTTATTGTTAGAATGTACGTTTAAACTGATTTAAGTCTAAAATTCTATCATTTAAAAGTTTACCTAATTTTATAATTTTGTTATCATATTACAGCCATTCATTGTTGTAATTGATTCAAAACCATTGTTTTGGGGGGGTTTGACAACTCATTCCATTCCATTTTTTTATTTAAAAAAAAGTTGTTCGCTATATCATGCTCATGCAAATTGTTGCTGAAAAAAATCGAGTTATAGTTATTTTCAAAAATTCAAAAATTTGCCATCAAATTTTATTTAAAAAAAAAGAATTGATAAATCATAGAACCAGACCAAGAGTCTGAATATTGATTCGCCAGTGATAATTTCGACACATTTAATGAATCCAATCAAAACTTATTCATAACTTCAAATCATCCATATAAGAGGAATTAAGACATATTTTTGAAGTGATAACTTCTATAGGACTGTTGGGTACTACCTGAGATCCGAGTAATACGAAAAACTGGCATTACGGGTGCCGCGTACCATAACACCGGCATATGTATATGTTGATATGTGACGGCGGCTTGGAGTAAGACGGCAAACTCGCGTCACGGGAGCCGCGTACCATACGGTCGCCAATCATAAGTGTATACTTGTTCTTAGAAATGTGTTCCATGGAAATAATATAGTATGTTCATTGTAGGAATTGAAAATTTAACATTCATTTTTTATTTCGAAATTAATTCCTAATGATTCAAATAATTTGAAAAGTACTTGTTCAAATTATGAGAGAAACTGTCATATTTTCTCGTTTCTGCTGTGCCAAGTATACAGGGTGAGTCAAAAATGTGTACCCAGCTTAGATTGAAATCTTTTTTTATTAATCTAATCAGAAATAGATTCGAAAAGATAACTACCCTGTGTTCCAAGTTTGATGACTATCTTGCTCGTAAATAAATAGAAGCTAAAGGGGGATTTATGCACGTAGCTTAGCTTTTTCATTAATCTGTACTTTGTATTTCAGTTCAATTATTTATGCACCCAAATTAATTTTTATCTTTCATTAACTGTTCGCTAAAAGATGAACAACTTTTATCTCTCAGCGACAAATACAAGTAAAAGTGTGACTAGCGCAGGTGCGATTCTGTCAAAAGTCAGACAAACAATGTCTTCTTCAAAAGGAAGAACGAAGGCTCAAAGTCATCTCCACTGCTTCATTATTGATTTACAACAGTAATAAAGTAATGGAGATGACTTTGAGCTTTCCTTCATCCTTTTGAAAAATTCCACTCCACTATTAGCAAACATGGACATCTACCAGAGATCAATTTCTTCTTCTTTATTTTTCCAAAATGTGGTTGAGAATTCTAGTTGCCTGGTTCAAATTAGACCTCGAAAACAATATGAATAAATTACTCTCATTTCAACACATTTCACAATCGCCCCCTCTATGTGCCTGTTTTTTTGAGACCCTTCATAGGAATCATATGGGGATTATAAATCATGAAGAACAATATTATGAGGTCAGAGTTTTCCTGGGAACAAAAATCTTAATAAAAGACTTCATCAAAAAAGTACCCCTTCATTCTGATAAAAATACACTGCAATGTTATCATACGAGTGGGAAATTATCATTCCGTGCAAGTTATACACTATACTTTCTCTATGGCTTCTACATATGATAACTAAATTATTAGAAATCAGAGCTGTCATCAGTGGGAGACAGGGATTGTTCAATAAAACTAATACAATGAAGCCATTGTTTAATCTACGTTTTATCTGTCAATTGTCTTATCGAAAACCGTTAAGAAAGAACAGGCTTGTGTTATAGCCTCAAATACATACAAAAGTCAGAAAAGAAATTCTATTTAAATTATTTTTGGGTGAATTTTTTGTTTGTAAAATACTAGTATCATCTTCTGTGATTGTTCCAGATTAACTGTCTGTTACTTTCTATTTCTCGTTTACATTAGGTACGTTTGTGTGAGCATAATATACAGATTGACGAATTGATTCATATGGTAGTGGCCATTATAATCGTCTAGGGCACGAGAAAACACAGTATTGAATTAAAGCCAGAGCAGGGCTCGACTCGAAACAACATTTTTCAACTGTATTTTTTTTTGTTAGAGAATCGAGCGGCACCAGGTTGTTAACATGCCTATTTATATTTGTTGAAAATAAGGCAAGGGAGGTGCTTCTGTAAGATAAAAAGGTGCCTTAACATTGTGTTTTTGTATCCAATGTTCTGTGAAAAGAAAAGCTGTTTGGCACCTCGAATTGTTTACTTAGTCAAGCTAAGTACTGTGAGTTTGGATTTACATCAAATTGAACAAAATTAATTTTGTAATCAATATCAAGTGTGGTGATGATACATTATAAATGTTTTATCGCTTATGTTGTGTCATTTTCTACCAGAATATTTATTATATTGGAAAAAAGTATATCAAAATTTCTACCAGCAGTTAACAATATTTATTTTTTTTTTTTTCACAAATAAAGTCTTTTTGGATTTATTTGTATATTATGCTGTTTCATTGATGGCTAACCCCTCATGTTTTCCAGGTGCAAATATACTCATTATAATAAAAACGTGAAGGTTTTCCAGTGTTCCAATTGGAAATAAGTATTATGCAAAATTGTTTGGTGTTGGCTTTTGGGACCATTTCAGTACCGAAGATGTAGATAGGTGAGTTATATACAATAGGACCATTTTATCACAGGGTGTCTCCTTATATTATGACCGCTACCTACAGCCTTTATGTTTTTGGTTATCACCAAAAGCTTTTTAAAAAATGAATTTATTTATTGAACAAAAAAATGTCGAAGTTTTATTAGAGAGAAAATTACAATGCGTCTTTACTGTGTGAAGTCTATGTCAAATCTGATGAGAACTAGTCGGTGAACGTCTCGTTTCCTGCAAAGCGTAAACTGATTCTGCATCCGTCAGCGGTCTCAGCATATCCCGTGAGAACATGGTAGCTTATGATGTTCCCATACATAATTCCTCCATCCTTAGAAGGAACTCGAGGGTGGAACCACTTGAGTTGCGTTTACTGCTACCCTAGTGTCTTCTTCTGGCGTGGAACAGACTACTCGTTTGGCTAGGCTTGCTATCTTTCTTCGGTGGGTGGCTAATAAGTAGACTAACATCGTGGTAACCAGGAATAGGGTGACTGTTAAGGACCATCTTGAATGATCGGAATGAATTCTAACTTCTTGTAATGGTGCTTCTTCTAACTCTTGCAGTTGAAGTTCGTGCAACTTGTCAAGAGATACTTTTTCTAGCTTAAGTGTCTTGACTTGTAGTATTGGAATGTTGGTTTCACGAATTTCTTCTAGCGTCATTGGATGTCCTACTATTAGGCCTTTTTCGTTTTTGTACGTGTATTCCGATGTCTTGATTCCACAATCTGGCGGGACTATGAATAGGTAGCTTCCACGAAGTATGGCAACGTCGTTTTCTTCGCAGAAAATCTGTATCTTTTCGTTTTCGGGAAATATCCCTATGTAGTGGCTTTCATTGATTTCTTCTATGATGTGTTGAGATACTCGTACTGGGACTTGTTGGCAATTTTGAATGCTGTTTTCGACAGAAAGCAGTGACGTGATACAATCGGGGTTTTGTCGAAGTGGTAGTAGGTGGTTCTTCTTGCAGAGGAATCCTGGCTGTAGCTCGGTACATTCTTCATCTGAGTACTGGTATTCATTGTTGCTTAAGGATAGGTATGTCGAGGGAGGTATAATGATTGACTGGTTTTGGTTTGGAATAGAATATAGGTGGTAATAGTCAAAGGTTTCGGAATGAACTAACGGAAAATCGAGCGAAAATATTATTTTCCTATTCGAGTAGAAAACACTGGTTCGAACAATGTCGTAATATTTTAGGTAATCTGACAAAGAAAATAGTAGTTGAGATTCGCTATGTGACTGATGTAATTGAGATATTACGGATTTTAATTCATCAGGAGAAATAATGCTGTGATGTAAAACTTTTAAGTTAGCGAAGCTTATAGCGTTTTCAAGTTCTGATAAAAAATGCAATAAAAGGTCAGCGTTTATTTTGATTTGGCTAAGAATGTCTTGAATTCCTAAGTAGTGTGCGTAATTGAATTGTGTTTTATTTAGAACAGTTCTCAACTCTTCAAATTTGTTTTCTATTTCATTTTGATTTTGAATTGTTTTGGACAAAGTATCATTTATATTCGACATAAGTTCTTTAGCGAGAGAGATTTGTTTGTTTACCTTCTTTATAATATTATTTTGGCTATTTTCGAGCTCGGAAATGCTATTATGAATTTCATTGGCGTCCTCGTTATCCATATTACCAGTGACAAATTTCATAAGAGAACCAAGCGGATTGATCAGTCCTCTTTTGAGTCTATTTTCAGGAAATAGCGAGGTGATTTTTTCGTTCAAAGTATTGATTTCGTATTCCAAATGTTTATGAGCATTATACAATGATTGTTTATAAAATGAAGTAGCATTGTCAATCATTTTTCCAAGTCTGTAGTAGTGGTTTGTAATTGAAGTACTTTGGGTTTTAATAGGGTCAGTATGTATGTAATGAATGAAAGTGTGGGAGGCAATTTTGATGCGGGCGTTTCCTAATTTGAAAGGAAGGATTCCGGGATTAGTTTTGAGGTTCCGAATTTGAACTTTCTGTGTCTTCATTAGGGGAAGAATCGTCAGCCTGTAATAATGTTTTGTCAATGAATTTTCTAGGACGTTTGAAAATGTTTTTGTGATATGTGTTCTGAGGTGTAGTCACTGTTAAGTCAGTACTTTTGATGATGTGTTCTGGTTTGTAGTTAGGGTTTGTCTTTAATTGTCTGTCTGTTAATTTCCTATATCCAGTAGTTTCGGGTTGAATGTCAGGTGGGTCATTTCGGGTTTCGTTTCTTTTGTTAATGACTTGTTCTTTCTGTAATGCCGTTTTGTCGTGTATCGTTTTGTATAAATTTGCCATAATTTCTTTATGTTCGTTTAGCTGGTGATTGATTGGTCGTGAGTCAAGATCGATATCGATCGGATCTTTGAGCTCTAGATGTCCTAGTATTAAGTCAATGGGTTTCTGTTTGGTTGCCGAATGAATTGAATTATTATATCCTAAAACTGAAAAGGTGAGTTTTTCGAAAGGGTTTAAGTTTGGTTTTGTCAAGGTCAGAGTACGCATGTGTTCTAGTATAGTGGAATGAAATCGTTCAACAATGGAATTGCTATTAGGGTTGAGAGGGAGAGTGTAGTGCCAATTAATATTATATATTTTTGCAAAGTCTCTAAGAAGGTGTTGTGTAAATTCGGTGCCATTATCAGATATTATATTTTCTGGAATTTTATATGTTGAAATGAATTGTAATAATTTTTCATAAACAAATAGAGCAGAAAGACTAGGAATTAAGTAAGCTTGTCCAAAACGGGAAAAGCTATCACAAATAGTCAAAGATATCGAATTGCCAAATTTAAAGGTGTCAATATGAATTGTTTCAAATGGTTTTTTCGGAGTAGGCGTAAGTTGAAGTTTGATCAAAGGGGGATGTCTTTCATATTTGACTTGTTGACAGATGTTACAATTATTTATGAATTTTTGAACATCTTCGCTCATTTTTGGCCAATAATATTGGGTTCTGAGCTGATTGACGGTTTCGAGAATTCCACGGTGATTAGTGATACCTTCGTGTTGACTTTTGATTAATTCTTGTTGTCTCTTAGTTCTGCTTATATCGTGAAGAAGTTTGTTAGATTTCAGGAATTTATACGAGGAGTTCTTGAATATTTGTGGAACAAGTCTGCACATTTGTTTGAAAAATTCATCATTATCGTCGTTTTGGAAGTAAAATGCGTATTGTCTAGTTGGTCCGGCATATTGTTTTATAAACTGAATAATTTGTTCTTCGAAGGACTCGTTAGTAACATATAAATACCAACGAGTACGACTAACAGGATTTTCAAATATTTTCTTGATTTCTGTTCGCGAATTTCTATCTACTTTGATTATGATTATTTGATAAAGGAAATAATTAAGTGGTTTTTCTGAAATTTTGATTGTCAAAATTGGATCTTCGGCACTCGTGTGTACTGTTTCGTTTCCGTCGTTTTCGTCAGGGTCAAATTGTGCAATAATAGATTGATTGTCAGGTTCTCTGCTAGTTGAAGGTTGATTTTGATTATTTTCGGTTTCGGGAATTATGATAGGGTTTTCGTCTAGGACAGGATTTTCGTTGAATTGTCTAATGTATTGGAGGATTGGAAGGTCGTCGTCAGAATTATTTGTGTCAATTTCGGTGGGATAAATTTCGACTCGTGACAACGCGTCTGCGTTAGTATTTTTCTTTCCTTTCTTATAAACAATTTTGTAGTCAAATTCCTCCAACTTTAGTCTCCAACGGACCAGACGGGAATTTGGTTCTTTGAGGTTCATAAGCCATTCTAGTGGCTTATGATCTGTAGCAATGATAAATTTTCTGCCAAAAAGGTACGGCCGGAATTGTTTGGTTGCCCAAACGATTGCTAGCAGCTCTTTTTCAATAGTTGAATAATTTATTTCCGAACTACTCAGGGTGCGAGATGCATATGAAACAGGTTTATCGTGTCCAATAGGACCTTGTGATAAAACCGCGCCTATTGCAAAATTACTAGCATCTGTGGTGAGAACAAAATCTTGAGAAAAATCAGGGTACTGGAGTATTGGATCATTGGTTAGGAGTGCCTTGCAATCTTCGAAAGTTTTAATGTATAATGGATCGTTTACGTTAATTTGAGATCCCTTTTTCAGACATGTAGTAAAAGGTTTAGTTATTTGTGCGAAATTTTTAATGAATTTTCTGTAATACCCGACGAGGCCAAGAAAGCTTTTTATTTCTCTGGTCGTCTTTGGTATCGGATAATTTAGAATAGCTTTGATTTTGTTGGGATTGGGTTTTATTCCATCAGGAGTGATAATATGCCCAAGAAAAGCAACTTCTTTATGCAGGAATTCTGATTTGTCAAGTTGGACTTTTAAATTGCTATCACGTAGCTTTTGGAACACTTGTTTCAAATTTACAATGTGTTCTTGCAGTGAAGCTGAGAACACAATAATGTCGTCCATATAGACGAGACAGGATTTATTTTGCAGGTCCTTCAAGACATTGTCCATTACCCTCTGGAACGTTCCGGGTGCGTTCTTTAAGCCGAAAGGCATACGAACGTACTCGTAATGTCCGTTTTCAACGTTAAATGCGGTTTTCTTAACATCCTCAGGATGCATCTCAATCTGGTGAAAACCACTTGCCAGATCTAACGTTGAAAAGTATTTACATCTGCCCAACTTATCTAATATATCAGTAATATTAGGCAGGGGGTAACGGTCATCTATCGTTTTCTCATTGATTTTTCTGTAATCAACGACAATGCGCCATTTCTTTTTACCTGACGCGTCCGTCTTTTTAGGAACAATCCAAATAGGCGAAGACCATGGGGAATCGCTAGGTCGGATAATTCCTTGGTCGAGCATTTCGTTGATTTGTTTTTCTACTTCGGGTTTGTGTATGAATGGGTAACGGTATGATTTGGAATAAACAGGAATTTCGTCTACGGTTTTGATTCTATGTTTCACTTGATTAGAAAATGTTAATTTAGAGTTTTCTCTGTGAAAAATATCTGAATAGGATCTACAAAGGCTTTGAATGTGATGTTTTTCTTCACTATTCATATGTTCTGTACGAATGAGATTTGTGACATCAAATTTATTCAAGTTTTGTTCTTCATAAGGTGAAATAAATGCATGAAAAATTTCAAAGTCGTTTCTTTCGAAATGTCTAGCTGAGATCGGAAGGTTAAGTTTAATTTCTTGAACAAAGTCCGTTCTATTTTGGATATCTACAGGGGCGTAACCATTTTTTGCGGTGGTCAAACAAGCGGGTATACGACATTTTGACAAGTTTGTTTCAGGAATAATTATTTCGCCATTTTCTTTATCAACGGGAATTCTAAAAGATTCTGTGGAACACGGTTCAATACGGGCAAAGAACAGCAATTTGTTTCTTGGCTCGTACATGTGTAACGAAATTTCGGTTGTGGGAGTTTTGATCACTGAATTTGAAATTTTGATATCTACATTTAAATCTTTCAACGTTTCATAGCCAATAAGGCCATCGAAAAAATTATGGAACTTGAATAAATAGAATTTGATTTTCTTGTCGCAATTAAATTCGGTAAAGGCTGGTATTTCGGCACATAAGTTTCGCGAGGTAGTTTGAAAAATAGAAGATATTGTGAATGGTTCATTTCTTATAAATTCGGGAAAGTGAATTTCGGCAATTTCTGGGTTTAGGAATGATTTTGTTGCACCAGTATCAATAAGCAATTTTAGAGGTGGATTTGAAATTTCAATATAAGGCAGCTCTTTACGATCATAAATTGAATTAATTTCTATGTATGGTTTTCTTTTTGCTTGGCTATCTGAAAATTTTGTTCTGGATTCGTATTGTGTTCTAACTGTTTGCATGTTTTCTCGGAAATTCCTTCAGAGTCGTGTTCATAGTAATCTACAGCGTATTGAGGGTCATTGTCAGGATAATAGTCGTCATATTCGCATATTTCATATTGTTGAGAAGGTCCGGGAATATCATAGTCGGGAAGGTAGTTGTAAGGTTCAAGGTTGTGTAGTTCATCTGGCGAAAAATTCGAACGATGAGGCTGATATGAATTTTGTCGGGGAATTGTGCCATGAGATATGCCACTCATTGGCGTCGGTCTAGGTCGGGAAATTGAATTTTGTTGGTTAGGTCTCCAAACATTAGTTGGGTTTCTTTGTTGACCAAAAACTTGACTGTTTGTTAAAAATCTTTGAGGTTGACTTGGTCTAGATTGAATATTAATAGGTCCACGTGGGAAGTTATGGTATTGATTGAAATTTGGAATATTTTGTTGATTATTACGTGCAAAATTTTGTGAATTGAAATTTGAATTATTATTGAAGTGCGTATTACTATGTTGGGAATTTTGAATTGGTCTCTGAGGTCTATTTCTGGCATGCTGATTATAATTTTCAAATTGATGCGGCTTTTGTAAATGACGGATATTATTTTCCGAAATGATATATTGTCTTGCTTCCGCTAGACTAGTTGGTTTCATGGCTCGAATAGTTGATCCTAGAGGTTCTTTAAGACCGGCAAGAAATATTTTCAAGGCATGAGTATTGTAAAATGTTTTCTTGATATGTTTCGTTTGCGGAACTACTTCATGAGTGTCAATATAATTATGCAGAGCGCTCAAGTTAGACATAACTCTTGTATAATATTGTAAAGAAGGTTCATTATTTTGTTGTCTCAACTGATCTAAATCAAACAAAAGTCCATTTTCGTCTCTTTGGTCTCCGAAATGGGCAACCAAAGCGCTTTTCACGGATTGCCAATCTTTGGCAATGCAAATGCTATAAACTTCTCTAGCTTTACCTATTAATTTGGAATAAATTCCGTAAATAATAGTCGTATTCTGAACACAATTTATGTTAGCGGGATTTGGATCCCAATATGTATTTATGATTGTATTTGCTGTTTCTAAAAATGATGATAATTCCAGCGGATTGCCATCAAATTTTGGAACAATTTCTAATAATTTCGATTCGAAATTTGGAACAACTGACATACTTGAATCGTTAGGTACTAAATTAGGTGAATTAGTTTGACTTTCAGTATCTTCTCCTAGTGATAAAGTTTCAAAAATTGAGCTTATCTCACTATCTAAATTTATACGTAAATCTAACTCGTTCGCTCTATTTTCTGCAATAGAATCAGGCAAGGACGAGGAGAATGACATAGACAATAAAAGGAAAGCAACTTACAATACTACAATGGTGTTGATGGTCTTCATCAGGTACTCGAAGTCTTCAGGGTTTTCCACTGCGGAGGTCCTCTGAATAAACAGCTTGAAAACCGACGGGATTTTCACGATGAATGCCCGTTCAGTATCCTACCGACTGCGCCACTTTATGTTTTTGGTTATCACCAAAAGCTTTTTAAAAAATGAATTTATTTATTGAACAAAAAAATGTCGAAGTTTTATTAGAGAGAAAATTACAATGCGTCTTTACTGTGTGAAGTCTATGTCAAATCTGATGAGAACTAGTCGGTGAACGTCTCGTTTCCTGCAAAGCGTAAACTGATTCTGCATCCGTCAGCGGTCTCAGCATATCCCGTGAGAACATGGTAGCTTATGATGTTCCCATACATAATTCAGCTCAACTATACGAGGTAGAAAAAACTTCAAATATGAAAGTTGTAAGGTTTCATAATATACTATCTTTTGGTACTCCTTAAACAAATACAAATCGCAAAATGGAAAATGAGATTCCAAAACAGTTTTTTTTTTAAAGAAATATCCTATAAGTATATTTTCAGCTCTAGTGAAAGATATTTTTCTTCTGTTCTCAAATAAATAGGGTGTCCCAAAATTGCTGGGACACAGAGCTATCAAGTGTTTAAAGTTCAAAATAAGTTGATTGGACCCAACTTGTATAAAATAATGTAGTTTATCCGTGAAACGAATTCAAAGTTCACATAAACAAAACACATTTTTCTATGATGTTCAAAAATCAGTGAAACAAATTAGATGACATTTGACAAAAGTTGATTTTAGAGGATAACCCTTTCTTTCAGTAGTCAAAGAAACCCGAAAGAAATCGTAAAAGTTTTGAAACCACCCTCACCCCCTGATTTTTTTTTTCAGCACATTCTCAGGGGTAGTAATAGGGTTCTCAAAATTTCTTGAGCGAGATGAGACAAGATTCGAGCATTGAGATCTCCAGTTGAGACCTTCATCTATAGAGACACCTAAAAATGTGATAGTTTTCTCTTGTTCAATATTTGCATTACCAACGACCAGATTTACAGGTCCTGCACTTTTTTGCCATGTATTATATCTCACTAAGTTAGTTTTAGTTGGATTGAGGTAAAAATTATTGGAAGAAAACCAGGTACTGAGAGAGTCGAGTACTACACTACTCTTGGCAGCAATATCGGCATCACTTTTTTCTGATATTAATAGAAATACATCATCAGCATATAATATAATATTGATATTGGGTCATATGGCACTTATTTCATTCATACATATAATAAACATAGGGCCCAATATAGATCCTTGTGGCACCCCCATGTTAACGCCCGCAAGTGATGATGAGACATTTGTATTTTCTGTCTCATTTCTATAATTAATGCAAACTGCTTACGCTCAGACAAAAATGATGCAATCAAATCAAGTGGGGTTCCTCGTACACTCGTCTTCCGATGAAATGTCGCGGTTGGACGGTATGAGCGCTCTTATAGCAGCGGTGATTGAGAGACCTGACACCGTCGAAGACGACTGTATACCAATATCAAATAATTTATTCAACAACATTCTGAGATTTACACAGTCGAATGCCCTGCTGAGATCACAGAAGATGCCAACAGGGCACTCGCTATGCTCCACGAAACATAATAATATGTGTTCAGCCGTTTCGTCTGCCACACAGCAGAACCGACAATCCGTTTCTTGGTGCAGACCCATCCTTCCCAGGTGCTATCTTAGACGACACGACAGTGTCCCGTAAGCAGTCCTGTCAGAATTCGCAGGTTACCCCTGCTCCATTCTAGGATCTGCCTGGTTATATTTTCCGATGGTTTAGGCAGAAATGCCTTCGAATGGGTTAATCTTGGTAATTCAGACCAGTATACGCGAGTCTTTTCCCCTCTGCCCAGTCCGAGATAGTTGTTTTGGCCGCACTTGCGATGATTCCTAAGTATGGTTCTGGTCCTATGAACACAGATTCGGCTCCCTGGCGAAGATGTCGGCTTCCTCGTTGCCCTCCACCCCCTGGTGTCTAGGCACCCACAGCAAAGTTTTCACCCAGGCATTCTAGGAATTCAATGCAGCTCCATACAAGCGTGGAATTTTTCTTGCTGGAGCTCAGTGTTTCGAGAGCTGTCTGACTATCTGATACGGTACTGATGTTTTTGTTTACTAAAGGTCTATTCGTCAACTCTCTAGCACACAATATTAATTGATATAATAGTGAATTTAACCCATATAGATTTTACCCCCACTGCCAATTCTACAGTAATAGTTGACATAATAATTACATTCAGTTACAGCGACAAAATTCGGTTTAATCCTCAATGGAGAAGACCACTGATTTTTTAAAACATCATCCTGAACTCTATACTGAAAAACTACCAGTGAATCAATTTTGAATTATTCCATTCATGCTAGGACAATGAAAAAAATAAATTAGAATATGTCTATTTCAAAACACACAATTCCTGCGCCATTCGAAATGGTGTCAATTCATTGGTGTGACTGGTGCGACGTATTAGTCCCAACACGCCTATTGTCCTTGAGCTGACCAATCACACTGCAACACTGCAGAATGGCAAGGTATCAGAGAGAGATAGCTACAGTTCGGGACTAATACGTCACGGCTCCACCTTCATATTTGGCTTTCACATCATAGTATTTTTTCCTGAATTCCAACTGGAAAAAGTGTAGTTAAGGAAGGATCGACATAGTCTGAATAAATATCTACATCAACCTATACACTATTTATTTCATTATAATTAGTATCATCCATAATATACAAATTTTAAATCTACAAACACTCAATAAAATCAAAAACTTCCAAGAGGCAAAATGAAGTCACTGGTTGTTTTGTATATTTATGATTATTTCATCACCAACATTGTAATTTTTTGAAATCGTGTGTTAATCAAGACTAATAGAAAATAAAAATTGTGATAATTGGATATATTCATACTAAATTTAAAATGATACAGATCTTCAGAAACTGTTATTGATGATTCAAAACTATCTTAAGTTTTCAAAATTACCTGCTCAACACCACTAGCATAAATGTATTTATTAATATGATAATATGAATATTATTTTTTAAATTAGAAATAACTTTCAAGGCAACTATAATATAAATAACAGTTTTTTTCTCAATATATTTACAGTTAAAAATATTGCAGTGAATAAATTCAACAAATTTTATGGAACGCAAAATGTTCAAAGATGTTCTGCATTTTTTCTAGGAAATAACATATCACATTCGAAGCCAGAAGTAAAATCAAATAGTATCATTTTCCAAAAAAAAAAGAAACATCTAGGAAATAAATTAACAGGCTATGAACATATTTTTTTTCAGTTATCCAATATATACAGTGTGGAGACTTCAACTGGAATAAATTCGTTAGCGGGAGGTGATTATTTTTTCAAAAATTTCCCGACATACGTCAACGATTTAATGTATTTACCAACCTTTCGCAAGCAATATGGAGAATATATCCCCCCAGGAGTAGCTGAAACCACCCTCAGCATGATTTTTCAAATGTAACCCTATAACTTGTGACCCCTCATTGGAAAGCTGGTGGAGAGCAGGTTTTCATACGTTTAATGGTTCCATAAATTCGAAATATAATTTTTAAATTCAATTTTTTTTTCAACGTATCAATCGCTCAAACAATTGATGGCAATTTTTTGCCGCATCTGCTATTGGCTGTTGTATTCCAGTGTTTTTATAGAGCCGCAAATAGAAACTTAGTTTTTTCGCCATATTCACAGATCGACAAAAAGTGTTATTGCAAACTGGTTGAAATGTCCTATATCACTTTTACTAAAATTCGAAATTGTTATGAAAATACGTTGAAAATATATTGAACCACCCTCAAACGTACTGAAAACTGGAATATGATCTATACTGGATTCCTCTTTCAACCTGCTTTTCATTTGAAATAAACATGTTGGGGTTGATTCCAGCTACCCCTGATCTCCATATTGCTCACCAAATGTAGGTAAATTCAATTTGAACGTTCACGTGTCTCGTGATTTTTCAGAAAAATCATTCACACCCACAGTAGCGAATTTATTCCAGTCAAAGTCTCTAACCCTGTATTTGCTGGCTACGACTGGAATTTAGCAAGCACAGCTGTCACCATTACTGTTACTCTTCTGGGTATTCGTCAGTTTTATTTGATCCGGAAATTCGTTGTAGAGATCCACGGCCGAATTTTGTTGCGCAAGCGCGTTCTTGGCGATCGTCATGAACGCCTGTTCGACGTTCAAGCCGTCCTTGGCCGAGGTTTCGAAATACGGGATGTTGTTTTTCGACTGGCACCACTGCTGCGCCCTCTTCGAGGATATGGCCCTCGGTTCGAGATCGAACTTGTTGCCTAGGAGTACGAAGGGGAAGTTTTCGGGTTCGCGCGGCGACGCTTGGATGAGAAACTCGTCGCGCCAGCTGTCCAGAGACTTGAATGTGTTGGGCGCCGTCACATCGAACACTGAAACGAAAACTTTGCTTGAAGATGGCACATTCTTGAAGCGACTACTTCTATAAAGGGTGTCCCAAAATTGCTGGGACACAGAGCTACCTCGTGTAGAGGAGGTCAAAATAAGTTGATTGGACCCAATTTATTTATATGCCAAAATGTACCATTTGTCTTTGAGGAGGGTTTCAAAACACATTTTTGTACGCTGTTCAGAAATAAGTGAAACGAGTTTGTTGAAATTTGGCAATAGTGTATTTCAGAAGGTTACTTTCCTTTTGGTCATGGAAGAAACCTAAAAGAAATTGTAGAAGGGTTAAAACCACCCTCACCCTGACATTTTTTCAGAACTTTTTTAGGGGTCATAATACGGTTCTGCAGTTTTTTGAGCTTGAAGACTAATCAATTACCTTCATTTTATTACTCACGAAAAAATTTCGTATATCGCATAGTTCCGAAGAAAAAGAATGTTCTCTCAAATAATGCTACCAGATATTCCCAGTAAAAGTTCAATTGAATTGTGATATAAAACTCAGTTGGCAGTGAAAACGAAGGCAAGTCGTGATTTTGACAGGAAACAAATGTATTGTCATTCAAGTTTGTTGTTGACGTTGTCTGTAAATGTTTCAATAAATTCTTCAATGTACCATTACCGACTATTTAATTGTTGTTATTTTAACAGCTCAAAGATGCTCTTATAATGAGCAGACCGATATGATTTTAGTTCTTGGATTCTGTCAAGGTAACTGTCGGAAAAGTGCCCGCCTATTTATTTGAATAATGATGGAAGTAAGATATGGTGTAATTACTGATGCGCTTTTGTTTCAGAAATTTTACTCGACCTCTCGAGAACATGACATCTGTCAGTTTCGAAATTGTCGCAGATTTTTCGAATTCAGAGTTTAATAATCCCACTGTTACATATGTTCCGCGTACCTAAAATGCGATTTGCCATTTTATTTCTACTCGTCATAGCAGCAATAGCAGTATCAACATCTAGCGGGAAAATGTAAAATCAACGTCTCGCTCGTTGTGACGTAGAGAAATCATAGTAGGCAGTCGAGTGATTTTTCTGAAATTTTCAATAGGGAATAATGGCCGAATACGCGCACCATTTATCTTACTTCCATCATTATTTGAATCATAATAACTTTTGAATGCCGCAACCGATTTCCAATTTTTCTTCAGCTTCTGAATGCTTGTTTCATTGACTATCGAACCTATAGACATGATTATTGCATCTCTTTGGAATGAGATTCTACAGGATGATAATCAAAGCTGTCCAGTTTTCCAAATGCCAAAGGCTTCCCGTTTTAAAGATTTTTTTTTTCAATTTTTTTTCATATGTTTTATCGGCACTGTTGAAACATTTTTGTAAAGTTCCACAATGAGAGTAAAAAAGCGTAAGACGGCTCACTTCTTTTGATAAATTGAGGTTTTCTATTTGTTCAAATATTCTAGATTATTTTTTCTTAAATATTTTCTATAAAACGGACCATAGCTTTTATGGCTATCCGGCGAAATTTTATGATTTTTGAGTTTGACATTGACCTCATGTTCTAGTATCGCCAACTGGTGAGTGAAAATATTAGCCCTCATTGTCACACTCCTAAATGAAATATGAATATTTTTATAAGAGAATGCATAATTTAGGTATGTTCTTTTTTACACCACATTTTTTTCATCATTGGTGAAAGTGACGTCACTCTCTGATTCACCAAATTGTTGAAGTCATCAGTGTTGAAAAACACGCACTTATTTGACATGACAATCACAACTGTTTTTCATTATTTATTTTTCTTTGCATGATTTGATAGGTTGTTTTCAATTGGAAGCTCAGAATTGGCGAAAACTAATGTAAAATTAATTAAAAAAGGTTAAATCAAAAGTGTTATTCGAGTCCTTGTCTCCAGATCCAGAAGTTCTAACAGTTATTCTGATAGTTCCGAGGATGAAAGATTGTTTATGTTGGGGAGTAGACGAGACAGGTTGAAAATTCCCAACATACTTTATACAAAACATTGCATTAAATTATGATGATATGGATAATCATTAATCATTCCACTTTTATCCGCTACGCGTCGGGAGTCAAATCTACTACGTTTTTCCCTTGTATAATAAATAACTATTTTTCATGATCCTTCTGTAGTAAGCTTTCATGGTGGCAAAATTACGTCTGGTTGGTGACTGACACAAAATTTCAGAATGACACTTATTGAGTGTCATGAGAGAGGCTGCATTAAAATGAAGAGTCAAATCTAGTGATACGAAAATAACACATAGTAAAAGTGAAAGAAAGTTGTACTTTCAAGTCTTCAATCTATCAATAATATAAGAATCAGGAAAACCGCTGGCGTATAATCACCACAAATATCTATATGGTTCCTACCGACTGCGCCATGTTTTATTGTATCAAATAAAATACAGCCGATTACAATGGATTAATACTTTATTCTTTCTATAACCCTGAACACGACATCTTGTAGAAGTTGTCAACCAAAATCGTGCGTCAATCTGGCGTATAATCACCATAAATATCTATACGGTTCCTACCGACTGTGCCATGTTTTAATGTAACAAATAAAATACAGCCACAATGGATTAATACTTTATTCTTTCTATAAACCTGAACACGACATCTTGTAGAAGTTGTCAACCAAAATCGTGCGTCAATCATATGTCATATCAACAGTTGACAAGTGACAACTGGCAATGTCTTTATTAATTAAGGGTTGTCTCCACTAAACAAGATAACTAACTAGAGGTTGGTGTCCACTGGACAAGATTAATCTCAAACATAGTTACATTTCACTTGAACACCCACTGCGACGCCACTGGAAGTTTTATTTCAAATCTGAGTACACCACAAAAAGATAAATACAAAACATTTGAATTGACAAACTTTTGAGTTATTGAGAAAAAACAATGAACAGGATGGAAACACTGATACACTTTATCTCAGAAACAAAGCAAGTTAGGACAAATTTTTAAACGCACTTTTTTCCATAAAATGATGATTCACGCTTATTCATTGCCAATCCAACGTATTTGAGTAACAAGGTTTGAAATAAAAACACTTTCCATAAAATGTGTGAATCACTTGGTTGTCAATAATTGTGCTATAATAATAAAGTTCTATTGGTGTATTCAAAACATTCCTATCAATGATAAAATTTGATGACTGTGTGTTCATGAAATATGATCGCTGATTCATTGACAGATACAAAGGCCATATCTCATTAGTAATTTTATGTGAATTATTTATAGTATTCCAACAATTATATCTCCAAACTCCTTAATCAAATATAATTATTGTGAAATCAGTCTTGATATCAGACCCCAGATATGTTTTTATGTAAGTTTGAAATGTTTAAATGACCTCAAATAACATGAAACATTGTGACCTACTCAATGAAATGGAGAAAAAAATATATTAAAAAATTTTCAATTTCAGGGCCCTGCTATGATTTTCTCAATGTCCAAAATTGCTAAATTAGTCACATTTTCTTATTCAATCTCAACTTCACCACTAAATCCAGAACCTCTTCATGAACAATATTCCTTACCAAACAACAACTTAATTTCAGAAACTAACTTTTTTCATCAGAGTACGGCAATATTGCCAACAAAAAAGTGGAATATTGTTGAAAGTTCTGACAAAAACTTGTCATATACTATGTACCCGTCAGTAATAAACAAAGCAATGTTTCTTCCTGACTTGTTGAATATATTCCAGAGTAAATCCTTCTTTCCAGTAAGTATGCACAATATCTATTAACCTGATAGGTAATAATAATTTATTTTAACGTTGTACTTGGGGGTTAGGTTTTGCTTTAAAAAATATTAAAAATGGACTATTGAGTTGGACTCGCATGTCACATTACTTTTATTACATGTTATATTAATTTTTTTTTCAAATTAATCACTGGAAATATGCTTATTTGATTGAATTTCAAAAAAGTTTACTGAGAAAAGTTGCAAATCAAAATACTTTACCTATCTAACCAAAGTTTAGGACAGTTTTGTGGAAGTTAAAATTAGAGAAAATCAAAAAATATTGCACGATGTTCTTTGAACATTATAGGGAACAACTTTTCTCAGTAAACTTTTTTGAAATTCAAACAAATAAGCCTATTTTCAGTGATCAATTTGAAAAAAAATGTAACTTACACTCTTGAATATCATTTCACTATTTCTAGATGGGGGAACCCCTAACATGGATTGGGGAATTCACAGAAGTTTGTGGGAAAATTGATCATCTTATCATTTCAGTTGCAAAATATGATTGATTATATTATGTACTATTGAATGAGATCTTGACATGAAAAAAATGATATATTATTTTTTGACAAATAATATAATCCCTCTTGAACATTATAGGTCAAAAGTCACGTGACATCGACCAAGTAGGTACTTTTTCATCTTTTCTGAAGCAAAACTTGACGCTTATTTGAATTTCAAAATAAATTATTATCAAGTTTTTCCCATATGATGCCAACTTTATTAATGACACTGTATACAATTTCAAATTTGTCATAAAAACTATGATTTTATCTGATATGGTTGGCGTGTGTTGAATTTGTATTCTGTTTCAAAAAACTCATTATGATAAAGATAAACTTCTTGGATTGTTCTTTTATGGAAAATGAAAAAACAATTTTGAATCAACTTTTTTGAAAATAATTACATTCCTCATAAAGATTGCATTTGTTTGGACCTGTTGTACTTGATTATGTGAAAATATACAGGATGTTCCATTTGAAAAATAAAATTACTGGCATTTCTAGAAAAACCGAATTCTGCCATATTGGATTGTAATGTGATCAAATCTGAAATGGTTGCTTAATTATATAACTATACAAAATTTCAGAAAATTCCGTTTACTAATGCAGAAGTTACAGGATTGGTCAGTATATTGGTCAGACAGACAAAAAGTTGAATCACAGTATTCAGGAACATCATGAAATTGAATAAACATAATTATGCAAAAATTCAACATTTTATTCAAGGACTTGTCCTTTTGTTCCACAAACAAGGCAAATATCTATAGGGATTTACCTAGTTCTTGAGGATATCTGAATTTGCTTTCTCCTTTCCACTATATTATGTAGAAACTTGTGGAATAGTTTTTGATTTGCAGCTTGTGGAATAGTGTGGTGATAATGATCTAATAGTGAACAAGTGGTTAATTGAATTTATTGCATAATAATTGAAACACTCTTGAATATCATTTCACTATTTCTAGATGGGGGAACCCCTAACATGGATTGGGGAATTCACAGAAGTTTGTTGGAAAATTGATCATCTTATCATTTCAGTTGCAAAATATGATTGATTATATGTACTATTGAATGAGATCTTGACATGAAAAGAATGATATATTATTTTTTGACAAATAATATAATCCCTCTTGAACATTATAGGCATCAGATAAAACCTATTCAATAATTCCCCAGTTTCATTTGAATTTCAATCTTCAGATTTGTTGCTTAACTATTAGAATGTCAAACTCCTACATATCTAATTAATAGAAATAAACAAATCAATATCTTCATGTTATTGTTATATATATATATAGTAAATAATTTGCTTTATTGCAAAATCTTGAATGTATTGTTTGAATTACAGAAAAACCCTCTTTATGGAAATTATTGGTCATAGCATTGCATTTGTAATTGTTGTTTTCATGTTCAGAATTTTACAAATGTCTTCCAACATTTGCAGGAAGAGAAGGAAGGTCCTCTACCCAAAATTTGATATCATCAACAGAAATTGACAATATTTGTATTTTTAATAAGAACTCATTTTCAATTTATCTGTTGAGGAATTAACCACTAGCTCATTGTTTAGTATTTCCAAGCCAGCAAAGCCTTTGTCATCAACAAGTTATTTTGTCATAAGTTCAACAATAGGCATGTGAAAATGTGGGGTGGGTTTCTTACCTAAAACACAGCAATCAGCTCCTCTATAGAAAGCAACACCTAGAGATTGAAATCGTTCTTGTCCAGCTGTATCCCAAATTTGCATTGTTACAGTTCTGTCATCAACAGTTAGTTCCTTTGTTAGGAAATCTGCCCCAATAGTAGCCTTATATTGGTTTGAGAACTTCCTATTGACATACTGATTCATGAGGGAAGTCTTGCCAACACTAGAGTCTCCCAAGATGATAACCTTGAGCAAAGTCTTCTTTCTGCTAGCCATTTTCCTTCCTGATAAACAGAATATCATAGAAAAATCAATTGATTAATGACTCAACAGATTAATAATAGCCAATCAACACATGTAGAAGAATGACATCAGCTAAAAAACATAACAAAGGATAACCACCTCAACCAGATATAAATAAAGAATGAACACAAAACAGAAATAGGGTGAACGTTGATAAATCTTGTGCCTAGTGTTCAATAATGTGGAATGTGGGGTCATCAACTCATCACACCCTAGACCCGAATACACAATAAACCCTGATAAGGCCCAATTATAGACATAATAATAGTGTACGATGTCAGCTGATATTTATGCGATAAAGCCTATGATAAAAACACCTTCTGCTTGAAATAAGGAATATGGAACTGCAATAACTGCATAATTACATAAATAATTTAACTCACTTGCGAAATGTTATAAGAATAATACAAATTGATATTTCTTTTCACGAAAAATTTACTGCGTACAATTTTGACAAAATGACACTGAAATCACACAACACACAACTGACGAACTTACGATTGAAGAACTACAAACACAAGTGGGTGGTCTGTGAAGAAAAACAAAACAGAAAATGGCGTTTTGTCTAGTTTCTAGTTTCTTCTTCTGTCTTTTTTAATCAAACTGGGGACTTTGTTTTTATTGTTTTTGAACCAGAAATCCGTCGAATTCAATACTACCTGAATTGAAGCATCTTTAGATTCTTAAGTACGCAAAAGAGACAGGGGTCTACTCTTGAGCTTTATTCGTATACGAATTCGATCTACTTATCTTCTATTTCACTCCAATATACGTCACATACGTAAGTGCATCTTTGTTTATTCGTAGAATCGAATTACATGTCAACACATCACGTCATACGTCAATGTCAATACTACTAAGTTGTTTTTTCTTGTCGAACCGAGTTCAAGATTAATTTTGAACCGTTTTCAAGCGTGACGTACTAATTCATCTCATTCAAGAAAACAGACTATTTTGAAATGGAAGCCGTCATAAGTCAGATACATAACACATAACCTGAAAACCGAAATCAATAATTACATTTTGAAATTGATGATTATCTGTAAGAACTTGAGAAGTGTAAAAGAATGGAATCACTAAAAGTGGCATTTTTAATTGATAATCAGCAGATGAGGCAAGGTGTTTGTCTTCCACAAATGCTGAACCAGTCCAGAGAAATAATAATAATCGGGAAATGATTATTCTTCACAAAAATTTCCAGCATCCTGAAGCGGAAAATTATGTACCATACCCTCATCACACTCCATTTTCAAAGCTATGTAATTTCTCAAAAATATTCATAACCTCAAACGCTCAAATCATCAAACTTCGACGTTTTCCCACTCCTCCACTGGTTTTCCTGGTTCATTTAGAAGTTTTTGAACCGGAACGAACCGTATTAAGCGAGGTTCACAACCAAACTTTCCACGTTTTGCCTTTCACGTTTCGTGTTCTGATTGGTGAAGGGGAATATGAAATTAAACGTCATGTCAATTCCAGACTTTACTTGGTGACGTCATAACTTGCGCAAGTAAATGCTTGATTTCAAATCGTTTCTAAAACACGGTTCAACAAGAAAAGGCAGCCTCAAATTTCTGACGTCAGAAATGGTAGTTCATGGTCTGATTTTTTGTTTTTGTTAGAAAAATTGGAAAAAATGGCTAGATTAGCCAAAAAATGGCTAAAAAATTTTTCGTCTGCGGCGCGCTTTCGTTTTTAGCCATAATTCAGCCTTTTTCCAAGAATCATATTGTCATCTAGCCGTTTTCAAACTCGGCTGTTGGCAACACTGTTTTGTGTTCGAAAATCACAGATCAAAAAACAAACAACAAACAACACAAATCACATCACAAGTAACAAGTACACTGACACACTTACTATTATCACAGGTATTGACGCACTAGGTATTATTATGGTATTATTATAAACATCTCAGCTTGCACCTAGGGCCGGTGACTGAACTGTAAATGCAATATTAAAATTTGAAAGTGGTTTAAAAACACTGATCAAATAATGTCAGATCTTGAAAATTGGGGTGAGGATGATGAGGATGATTCCAACTATGTTCTGCCAGCTGAAATAGAAAATGGGCATCTAACTTCTAACACAGAAGGAGATTCAGCTGACTCCTCAGGTAAATATAGTTCACTGCACAAGTTGTAGAAGGTAATCCTACAATTTTTTCATCAATCATCATCTAATATGTGGGCTTGTTAATATTCCTACTGATGGTATCAGGGGATTTATTACCAGTACATAGTATGCTTAAGCTTAGGGCCCCGAGCCTTGCAGGGGCCCCGCAAGGGCTCTTTCATTGCAGCATTTGCATGTTTAAATGGAATGAAACATTGAGAGAAATAAATGTTTGCTCTGACCAGAACCTATTTTATACAGGGTGTTTGGGTGTTTCATAATATATGCACCCTGTATAGCAGCAGTGGCAACTTTGCAAGTTGCTTATAAATCTTAAACATGTAGTTTGAGCTCTTCAAAAGGCCGTGTTGCAAACTGAAAATAATTCAGTCATACTCATTCGCATACCTACCTAGAATAATTTAAAAAAAAACTGAAAATAATTGATTTTGTTCTTATTTTATTTTTTCAGTTGATATTTGAGGAATAAATTTAAAGGTGATCTTGTGATAGGCACCATATTTGTTTTTCAAACCATTGAATAGGGCTATTATAATTCCCTCCACAGCTATGTATAACTTAGTGCCCAAAAGCAGTAAAAACAATGTTATCACTTTGCAAAATTGAACTATAGGTAGGTATTCTAAATTTCCAAATGTGGTAGACCATGTTAATAAGAAAACAAAATATCAGTCCTCTTGACTGCAGTTTATTAATTCTTCCTCATAGCCATGGTGATGGAATTTTGAATTTCATTCTCAGATATTGAAGCAAATAATCAAAATCAATGATTTCCATTTTTTTCATATACATATCAGGGGGACTACTCCAATCTTTTTTTTTTTGTTTTGTGTTATTTACGTCCAGTATATTTTTATCAATAAATATTTAGTTTTGTTCTTGTTTGTATTTGAGAAAAAATGATAGTTGGTATTATTGATTGAAAAATTGGTGAGCAAAAACAAAAAACAAAAAAAAACAACGGGAAATGAGGAAAGGGGCCGCAGGGACAACAAGAATGATTGAGCATAGGGCTCCAAAAATCATAGATCCGACGCTGAATAGTATTAATTTTATCATCCAGCCTGCAATTATGGGACTGATGGTCTGAAAGAGTAACCCCATGTACCTGAAAGCTAGTGGGAATTCAATTATCACCATTGATATCTCTTGAAGCAAGTCTTAAAGTACAAAATATGTTGAATTGCCACATGGTATTTTTTGATCATCTCATGATTACTGTTAGTAGATACTAGAGGTATTTAATTGTCATTTGAAACATTCACACACAAAAAGTGGTGCTTTCAGTATTCAGATGTGAGTCTTGAACTTTTTGGATTCATTAAGTTATGTAGGTACCCTTATCAGCTGAGGCAGCAAGAAAGAAGACTGCTGTTCTAGGAAATCGCCGCCTGAAGCTGACCTTTTAAATTCATGTTGATTATGATCATTATTCATTCTGTATTTTGCACTATTCACACACACTTGGCGCATTTCAAAATAAAATCTTGTTTTTAAAAACCTATTTCCAGTTTTTCAAATCATTTCAATTATCAACTCTTTATACTTTCCTAGTATTCTGCAGTTTTTTTTTTTTTCATGAAAAAAGGTACACCTGAGTAAAACCGGAAGTGATGGGGAGGAATTCATGATTCAGAATCTTGGAAACCATGGCTTGCTTAATAAATGAACTACACAGCACTAATTTCGTCACATCTCAAAATTTTGCACCTGTTAAAATATGAATGATTTTTTTCTGCTTTGAACAATTTGAATTCGGATCAAACTGTTCGTTAGCCCAGTCCTCCAGCTGTAATCTCGTTTTTCTTTAAAACTTGAGGTTCTTCATATAAAATCGCTACAGGGTGTCACCTAACACTATGAAAATTTTTGAATTTTCCACATTTTCAAATGGATCCCAAATGAACAAAATCTTCTCATCACCTTAGGACATTTTTCAAATTGTCTTCTCATCTCTTTCATTTACTGAGTGATCTCAAAAAATCAAGTTTTTGGTTTTGCAGTCATAACTTTTTTTCCTTGTCAACCGATTTTTGAAATCAAATGCCTCTTTTTGAAGCTGAAACTCCAGATGGAGAGAAATGAAGATCAGAATTGATCTCGGAATTGACTCAAGATGAACATTATACAGTGTGTCTCACTTCTAATGGAAGCATTCCTGTATCTTTCATAATTATTGTTGAGCTCGTTGTTGTGTTAGGATTTTTAAATTCACAGGCGCGGTAGATATACTAAAAATACATACTATGACCAAGTGGAGTCATCTCTAGTTATATACACTGCTCGCCAACAGCCATGGAACCACCCACAATAATGAATTTAGGAGGCAAGATTGGTTGAAAATAATTTTTCAGAACTGAAAATTTTCCAGGCAAAATATGTATAGTTCAAAGAGGGGAAGGACACCTATTGCCAGTTTCGGCATTAAATGCTAGTTTATTACCGTAGAGATTGTAGATGGGTCGTATAGGCTGGGAGACCTCTCGATCACTGCGACCTAGAAGATCTATTGTGATTACCCCTATCTAGTTTTGGTCCTCTAACCCTAGACTTCTGATGAAGCCTACGATTATCCTGACGGTTGAATTTTCCACTTCAGCAGGGGTGAGATAGACCTGTTCTAGGTGGTTCAGCCTTTGGCGGACTAATACTTCACATGAGCAAAGTATGTGTCCCGCGGTTTCGGTCGCATTGTTACAAAAGCGGCAAGTGTCAGTCTCCGCCAGGCCCATCTTTTTGAGGTGGTACCTCAGAGGGCCGTGTCCTGTGAGAAAGCCTGTGAGAAGCTTTAGCTCTGGTTTGCTGAGGCTGAGTAGCTCTTTGGCTCGGTTCAGCGAATGGTTGATGAACCTTTTCGCTTGTTGTTGACCTGGAGTTGCTCTCCAGCAGGAGGACTTTTCAATTCCTTTCCATTTCCTGAGTTCTTTCTTTAGGTGACATTTGCTTATCCAACAAAAAGGCTCAGGACCAAAGAGTGCAGATGCTGCACCCATTTTTTGCAAGGCGATCAGCTGCCTCATTTCCTTCGATTCCTTCATGCCCTGGAACCCACATAAGTGTGACTTTGTTGCCCTTTCCCAGTTGCATGAGTGTTTCAAAGCAGTCCCATGTAATCTTTGATGTGAAAACGAATGATTTTAGGGATTTTAGTGCGGCTTGGCTGTCTGAGCAGATATATATGTTGGCACCCCTCAGACCTTTGCTCAGGCACCTTTGGGCGCAAAGGTTGATTGCATGTATTTCAGCTTGGAAGATAGTGGGGGAGTGACCTAAGGCTTCAAATAGCCTACATCCGGGTCCATATACACCCGCGCCTACCCCTTCTTCCATTTTCGAACCATCGGTGTACCAAACAAGGTACTCTCTGTCCAGCTGAGGCTCAGCGGAACCGTACCTAGGGCGGCTTTTTATAACCACTTCAAAGGTATGATCGAAACTGAGCCTGGCTGGCATTATGTCCGATGGTTTGGTTGCAGATTCCATTTGTACTTCTTGTAGAATGACCATGTGACCAGTGACATCACCTGGTCTGGCCAATTCAGTGGAGTTCAGTCTGTATGCACTGAGAGCTGCAGTCCTCTTGATAAAAATATGCAATGGTAGTAGGTCATGCATAGCTTCCATTGCTGCAGAAGGGCATGTACGCATAGCCCCTGTGATCCCAAGACACGCGAGTCTCTGGATTTTTTGCAGCTTGAGTTATGCTGTTTTTTCCTTACTTTTGGTCCACCACACTAGAGAAGCGTATGTGACCATGGGTCTGACCACCGTAAGATAAGACGAGTAGATCATATGTGGTTTTAGACCCCACGTTTGACCAAACATCTTTCGGCATATCCAGAGAGCTGAAATTGCCCTATTGACGATTTTGGTCAAGTGTTGGTTCCACGTGAGTTTCTTGTCTAGGATTACTCCTAGATATTTGACCTCTTCGGAGAAATTGATAGGCTGAAAGCACCAGTCTTTCAGCAAGTTGAGTGCAGTCTGCATTAGGTTTGATAAAATCCTATCATGCTTGCCTCTTATTATTATGACAATGTCATCCGCATAGCCTTGAATATCGAAGCAAGCGGTGCTTAGTTTATTGAGTAGGTTATCGACAACTATATGGACCATCATCCAGTATCAGCTATCTGCTTTGGAATTCTTCGCCAATGGAAGTACACTCGTCTTCAGCGAACATGTCGCGGTTGGACGGTATGAGCGCTCTTATTGCAGCGGTGATCAAGGGAGCTGACACCGTCCATGTGCAACATGATCTTTGAAGACGAGTGTGCATATTCCCAAGAGCTCAAAGTTTTCAAAAGTTCAAAAAAAAAACAACACTAACATCCTCTCCCTATCCCCCCTAGATAAGCACGATGTTCTCCGAACATAATAGGAATTTCCTTTCTTGCGCTCCGAGAGATGAAAAAAATCGCGACTTGTTCTCAGTAGACGAGTAAAGATCTAAATTTGGATGAGTACGACAATAAGTAGCATCTTCCTACTTTCAATTTTGCTCGTACGTATATTTTGATTTCTATAGCGTTTCAGGTGGTAATTAATTTTCATACTCCGAGGAAATGTCACGTGTAGGTAATTCAAGTTTAGCTTTCCGACTCAATGATTTCTCCTTCAATGCCGAATATTGCCATTTAGTGCCGATAATGCCTATAATGCCCCAATAAGTATTTGCATTTATTTCCAAACGTTTTGTCATCCATTTCCAAACATTTTGTACACCTTTTTTTTATCGCTTGGAGCGCACGAAAGGAAATCCCTATAATGTTCAAATAACATCGTGCGTTCCCAGGGAGGATAGGGACAGGAGGTAGGTATTGGAATATTTTTGAACTTCTGGAGATTATATGTTGTTGGGAATACTTCCTCAGGCAATGAATTCCAGAGCCTAGCCGTTCTATGGATGAAGGAGTTTTGATGAAGTGCTGTTCGACATCTTTCGAGGTTGACAACGAAAGGATGTGCTGACTGGGCTTGTCTAGTTCGTCTAACTGGTATTGCTAGTGAAGGGATGGTAGCAGAAATTTCCGAAGAACATTTCCCGTGGAAGTGTCGATAGAAAAGTGGAAGGTCGCCGACCTTTCTATGGTGTTCCAATAATGTCAAAGAGTGAGTGAGTGTCACCCACCAGGCGAAAGTCTCTTCTCTGGATGGAATCTAAGAGCATCAGCGTATGTTTTGGTGCTGAACCCCATATATGGAGCAGTATTCTAGAACAGGCCGTATCTGCGCTTTGTAGATCATGAGAAGCTGTTGAGGTGTGAAGTAGCTTTTCGCACGGAACAAGAATCCGAGTTTTTGTGAAGCAGCTTTTGCGATGGATCTGACATGATTATCCCATGAAAGAGTGTTGCTGATGGAAATACAGAGCATAGATATGGTGGGCTTGGTGGGGATGGTGGTGCCAGATATTACAGTGTCGGGCATACTGAGTTTCGCCTTTCTAGAGAAAATGCAGGCTTGAGTTTTGGTGGCGTTGAATTCCACTAGGTTGTTGGTTCCCCAGGCTGTGATTTCAGCAAGTTCTTCATTGACAGCATTGACCTGCCTGCGCCGTGAGTTCTTAGTTTCCTGGGAAGAAATGGGAATTCTGGAAGAGAACGCAGTATGGAGGGTACTATCATCTGCAAAGCTGTGGATGGGGCAAGTTGTTACTCAATGATATGAAGAAGGAATTATGTTGGTGCCAAAATTGATCCTTGTGGAACGCCGGAATTGATGCCAATGGTATCAGACGATACACCGTCCACCACCACGTGAAGCGATCTGCCTGAAAGAAAACTCGATAAGAGATGGCATAGCTGAGGTGGTACGGTCGAATGCTTTCGATATGTCCAACGCCTCAGCTAGAGATTCCCCTTGTTTTTCTAATGAATCTTGCCATAAATGGGTGACCTGTTGCCGCCGTGTTCTCCCCCTCTTTATAGTTAGTAAATTGGACGTCCTTATTCTGAATTCGAAGAGATTATCAACCTATCTTGGCTCCTAATATCATGTATATTATTGGAGATGACTTCATTGTGTGTATTTTCAGTATAATATGTCCCGCTCCTGCAAATTTCAGAATCCCAAGTCAACCATTACAAAAGATACCGGGGTATTTCCATTAGAAGTGACTTACACTGTAGATCAAGAGTTTTCTCAAAGCTGGCCCAAATCTGGAACACACTCGAAATCCCCGTTGGGAGGAGAATTAAATAAAAATCAACTTGTTTTCGGAGGGATAATTCATTCTTGATGCGTCCAGATCATTCTTGCTTTCAGTAGTCAATCTTGATATAAAAAGTAACAAAATTAAATATCTAGATATTGTCATAGGTGAAAATCTCAAATGGACTGATGAAATAAATACTCTCATCTTATTATTGTATAAATCTGCTTTTATTATTTCAATAAGAAATTAGTTCCAGGTGATCCTTGATTATCACACAGTAGTAGTTGTAGATTATATAGTTCCATAAATGAGAAACTAATTTGCATTCAAAAATTACTTTAGATGATGAAAATCCAAGTCCAACCAATACTGGAGAATTTGACACTGATCTACCCACAGCGCATAAGGTACAATAACTTGATGGAATGTTTGACCAATACTCTTAATTGCTGATTTACAGTATTTGGGAAAATTGAACAGTGTTAGTGGATACACACTATACGACGATGGTGAAGTTGTCGACCTTTTGGCTGTATATACTACTACGATGGTCTTTCCTGGATTCACTCTGCCATTGGTTATAAATAGCTATGAGGAGTCTATAATGCAGAACTTCACCGATCAAAAAAGTATATTTGTCCTGTTGTGTGCTAAGTAAGTGAAGGATTTTCAAATACATAAAAATCACTATCACAGTTGATAATGAGGTCGTTTATATGGTAACAATCAGCCCCCTCGATGACGTTTCAGAAATAGGGTACCTACCGTTTAGTGGAATATTATTATTTTTTTCGTTAACTTTTATTCAACGTTCTACCTATCCTAAAGTGCATAAAATAGTATATACACCTGAGGACTAAAGCGTTTTCAAATTCCTCGACAGATCATAGCTCTCCTATTGGTCGGGCCGTAAACTTTTTCTCTCGGGATCAAAAATAGCACTTTAGTCCCTAAGTGTATAATGTACTATTTGTTTCTTGATGTATAATGGTCGAGCCATCCGTATATTTCGAGAACTTGAATTCAGGTTTTTGAATAACATTCTGACTTACTAGTTGAATGGAATGGCGACCGTTGAATATGATTTCTGGTGTTGAGTTGGCGGGAATTCGGTCGAAATGTTGAAGAAAACCAATTTTCAAATTGTCGACGTTTCGAAACTTTATTGTTTCATCTTCAGGACACTGAAGTAAAAACAAGAACATACATATTAAAATGAAATTTTAAAAGGAGGGGTTTTAATGGGTAACAACCTGTTAGTATCCCAAATTTCGAATAAATAAATTAAATAAATAAATAAATTATGTGAAATAACAATCGTTAAAAATAAAACACTTCTCACACTTTACAGAAAACAACATTGATAGGTACTTACATTTAGGGTGGCTTTCCGGGTTCAAAAATAGTGAAATTAATAAAATCGCATTAGGTATAAAAACACAGGTTCATGAAAGACCTTAACACAGACACGAACATGAAGGAATGAACAAACTGAACTGTCGCTGAATCGTTTCTTTATATTGCAAAAAAGGCTCGTGAAAGAAATAATAATCGGGATTGGAAAAAGTCGCCTGCTGATGATTCGGAATTATTGTTTGATTTTCTCTATTAAATTGAAATATGAGGTGTTTAAATCGGGTATTGAGAATTGTCAGAGTTGAAATTGGAAAAAGAATTTGTTATTAGTGTCACCTTGATGAATCATTTTATTTGCTTCTTTGATTTTCAAAATCGGATAGTTGATAGTGGCGATATGGCTTGGGGCGTTTTTTGTCAGTCATCCTCTATATCCGATTAATTTTATTCCTTAGTTCTGCATTCGATGGCATTTACAACTACGGTGTGACAATGCAGATATACGAGTCTGAGATGCGCAACTACTTCGTCAATATTAAGGCTAAGGGTCGGCAAAGATGTAAACTGGTGCCAGGACGAGAAATCAAGAATTTGTCTGAGAGATTGAAGCAAGTCACAGTGAGGGTGATCGCCGAATCTCCCATTTCATCCCCTCTTTGTGATACACAAATGCTCACGCTCAAGCAAAGGAGGCGGTTCACTTCGAGCAAGTTTAGTGATATACTCCAGGACTACAAGTATAGGCGGTAGGTATGGTGTATTTAATTACGTTCTTTTGTTGCTAAAACCCAAAACTGCTCTTTTTCTACGGCTATAACACAATAGTCAGGACAAGGTCAAGGTTTAACGCAAAAATTGTTCCATACAAAAATAATCTACATTGAATTTTGGAGGAAAAAGTTCCCAACACGTTTTTTCACAAAATGAACAGTGACGGAGGTATGGGAGGAAAGTAAATTTCAATTTTGAAATATCTTGAAAAATTTTGTATTTTATAATAATTATGGCAATGAAATTATATGTGTATGTAAGTGACTCAAAAATCTTACAATAAAATGTGTACACTAAGTATATGACGATGTATATATCTCATAAACATGAGTTATGTGAAGTCACGGTCTCCCTTGCTATTATGAGTGGTCATCTTAGGCCAGCGGAAAAAGCATCACTATTGAAGGAAATGATAAAGCAAGTAGAATGCCCATCACTTTTTCAAAGCTAGCAGTAGATGCAAGATTCTTTGGATTTATCCAATGATTTTAACAACAAGATTTAGAAGATGACCTGAAATTAGAAGGATACACATAATCTTCGACCGTTTCAATTCCATTTATTCAATAAAAACATTTTTACAATACATGGTGTATAAACAAAAAACTTCTAAAGGGGACATTGGACATGATAAAAATGTAAAACATACAATGTAGAACACTTAGATACGCCACAGAATTACCCTCCAAGGGAGCCCTCAGAGGCAGCCGATGCAGGCCTTGCCGATGATTTTTGTCTAACAACCCTGATGGTAGTCATGAGGGAGATGACTCCTAGGAGTAAACCTTCAATCCAGCTCATGTCAGTGAGTTGCCCAGGGCAAAAAAGATTGATCGTCGATTGCTACCTTTTTCTCTCTAATTTAGCATTTTTTGTGTTGGGAAATAAAAATAAAAAACCAACTTTTGCTTCGACCGATATCGTCCATTGACTGTGAAAGGAGGAGTAAGGAAAAAGAGAGGAAAGGGATTCGCTCCTGTTCGAACGGTCATCAGTAACTGTAACGTTCCTCAACCCAAAGATTGGAAAAACTTCCTCTCAATACCTGAAAACAAAGCAGATCTCGAGAGGTTTCTGCCAGAAGAAGCTTTAAAGCACGACTTTGGGCGTTACCACCGATACAACAAGGCCTGCATGCTCCGTGGGTGACGTCACTTAGTCAGGCCTAACCAGCGGCTCGAAACGACAAGCGCTTATAACGCTATAAGGCGACCGCGTATTTCGATTTTAGTTTTAGATCATCATTGAGCCGATTTTGCTGTTTTTTGAAGGGCTCCCGGTTAAAAAAGGATGCCAGTCGTCAACTGAGCCCTTCTTCGCACCCCATTCGATTTTATTATGGAAAAACGAAGTTTTAAAGCAAAAACCAGGATAAAACACAAATATCCACCTACAGCAACCCATTCGAATTAAATATATTGGCAAAAATTGTGGTGAAGGTAAACTTCACACCTACTTATACAGGGCCCGCAGAACATAAACTTATCGTGAGTTTGATCGAAAGATAATTGTGGAAAATGTATTTTATTTTGATTGACATGCCGTTCGTTACAATTACCTATATTTATCTTGGAGCATTCCTATTACCTGAAAAAATAACCAGTGAGTGTTCTCAATTTTCTGTTGTTGGATTTTTCACCCAAGTGGATCGTTACACTTGAAACCGTAATTTTTAAGAGTAAAACTGCATTTATCATGCGATGGTTTTTTTTTTTTAATTTTTTTCGGTACTCACGTATTTTTGTCTGATGAACCGAATTTTATAATGAAAATGTTAACAAACCACTATTTATTGAGATATTCAAGTTCGAAATTTCGCCTTCTTTCTCCCCTTGTGTTGGGGGCATTTGAAGCTACTTGCTCTTATTTTGTCATTGGACACTTTATATACTCATGATGTACTTCGATGGCACATTTTTATATAGAAAATTCAACAGGAAATATGATTTTTATGGCGAGTTTTTCATATTTAGTGAACAAGCATTCCAGATGACGACCATTCAATCAATAGTCAATCAAAATACGAGATGTCAAATGTCAATAGATTGATTTCGAATGACATTACACACGCCATTATTTTGAATTATATTCTTCCTTCTTTTCACTAAATATGGATTAATCTCAAGAAAATCATATTTATAGTTGATGTATATATAAATTGTCCAATATGATGAAAAAAGAAGGGAAATTTGTTCTAAATGCCATCCAGAGAACTTTTAAGTCAAATATCTTCATGATAAATATCATGATGAATGCAGTTTTACCTTTTTAAGTAGAGTGTTTGTAGTTCATGTTCATATGATAGTTGCAATTTGATCATTGGAATGAATTCTGCATTCATTGCCACGAGGCAAATGACCGTTTTCAGAAAGAAATTTGAGAATGAGAATTAAAAATGCCCGTTTATTATGAACATTCAAGAAAATGTCTTCGAATTCAGAGATGATTTTGTTGAATATAATATACGAATACAAAACTAACTGCACAATCAAAGCTTTTCTATTTTCCTCTACTTATACTTTTTATGAGAGAGTAATTGTCTTCTATTATTAAGTCATCATTATAAATTAAGCTCTGTTTACTACTGAACTTAGATGGAGTAAAATCCTCGCGGTGAATTGCATATACCCACATTTTCGATAGCTCCTCGTCCAACGGGAAACTAAAAGCATGAACTTTTGAACCACCCACATAATTCCCCCGGCAAAAGGGAACGCAACACTTGAAAGGCATTGTTATTTCGCCGATCACAACACAAAATATTTCACAAAACAGTAATTTTTCCGCCAATTATTTTGATGAATAAACAACAAAAGAATTCGGGACCGTTTCAAAAACATACTTGAATCACCGAAGAATTAACACGAAGTGGCGCGTTAGTCGACAAGCGATAAAATAAAACACTGGCCTCTCTTGGTGACGTCACGAGCTGTTTACGTCAGAGTCTGCTGGCCTTGTTGTATCGGTGGTAACGGTCGTACGCGGGGTTGTCACGTTCACTGATTCAAATGTCCTCCAGTGTGAATTAATGTAATAATTATTATTTACACAAATTTATTAAAAGCAATAAGCCACAAATCATAAGGGGGCATTTTGAGACAATTGCATTTTTATTGCTAATTAGGAATATTACCAATACTCAATTGAGATTTCATGAATTATTGAATAACTAATATTTCTGAAGGCCATTGCAACTGTGTTATAGTCTGCCCCTACTTGAATCGTGGCATCAGTTTTTACTGGCGGTAAATTTGAAAATAACCGTGGCATTATTGATGATTTTTGCACCTAAAAATCAACCGAAAAATTCTCAAAAAATATTAAATTGAAAGGTATTTGAGTGGATTCTATTTAAGAGATAAAAAAAATAGTTCATCCGTCTATTGGCAATGGGGGTAAATCGTATATATTGGTGACATTTACAATACATCAAATTATACCAACGTATCACAGTTGAATCGATTTGAAAATTGAGAAATTTTTACTTGATATATCCTCAAAATAAAACAGCTAAGTGAACTGAAAAAAAAATGAGCTGGAAAAGGAAAAGGGATTATCTTGTGAGCACTGGATAGAAGAGTTTGGTCGCCGAACGATATGTTTGAAAGATCAATATAATTGTAGAGTATTCAAGTGGTGTGTTTTGAAGTATTTCAGCACATTTTATCAATAAATTGATGCATTCATGTTATATGTTACTATACTTCAATCATATGCATATTCAAATTGAATTCACGCATATCTGTTCTTGCCTATTCTCAAGGTGTCTCAAGTATGCTTTGACAATATTATTGTGATTCATTGTGTGTCATTTAACCTATTAATCACACAGTTTGAGGTTTCAACTAATATTCTACTGAGTATATTGTAATGATATTCCCCTTAACGGGGCACTAGAATCATCAGCAGGAAGGCAGGAGTACAACAATCATCCTGTAACACGCATCCCAGATCGTTCTTCAACCTCCCAATGATTCCTACATGCACCGAATTTCCGAACACTCAATATATGCCGCAGTGACAAATAACGTCACAGAAGATTCTGGAATGTTCTGGAAACAATCGATGGAACAATTAGAGAGAGAGAATTTGTTCTAAGAAGCTTCTAGAACAAAAAGAAGGAGACGGAAGATCATTCCAGGACGTTCTCGAACAAAGGCTGCCAAGTGATCTCATATATAAACGACCGAACAACTGCAGTCAGTTAGTTAATCAGCGAGTGTCAGAGAGACAGTCATATACCGCGTGATATAAATCATTTTACATAAATAGTAGTTATAAGTTCGATATAAATTAGTGTTTCTTTAGTCAAAATAAATCAGTTCGAAAATAAATAGTGTCGTGTCCGCTTCTGCACCCGAATAACGTAACAATATGAAATTTTGAGGTGTCTATCTACATCATCAGAAGAAAGTTCGAACAATATATGAACCCATTAAAACAAAATGATAGTTGCTGACCTCTAAGTTGAGACTGAAAAAAGTAATCTTCCAGTTCTGGGTGGTGATACCCTATGCAGACAACTTATTGGGAATACCCTGTACACCTGTATAGCTATCGTAATTATCATTCATTCTTAGTTACTGAAGGCGTGATGCTTTGTTTTACAGATATCATTTCACGCAGTATCCATTCCCGTTTTGGGTGTACGACAAGTATGAGATCAGCTACTATGTTAAACTGATACATGAAGGAATGGCCGATTATCATGGAGGTATTCTTCTTTGATTGATTGCACTTATACTGTTGGCTCTCATTATCCGTTGTTGGCTTCTTTGATGTTGTGTGGAGTTATTTTTGGTGACCTCGCGCCATTGTTTGAGGGGAAAAAGTACAAGATTTCACTGAAAGATCTAGAATGAATGGAGTTGTCCCAGGCATTACCAGTCGCACTTGGTAATGATGATTCTTTGTTTTTCCATATTTCAAATGTTCTAGATGTTCCTTCAACCTAGTTCCAATAGATCTCCTTGCAGAGTTACCCATTTGACGGCCTGTCAACCTCATAATTATTTCATTTATGGAGCGAAATTCAATTTTTTTTTAAATGTAGAGGGAGGAAATGTGTACTTTGGGGCTGAGCAGCGTCCACTGTTTTCGAAAACCAAGGCCTACTAGGAAAAAAACAGAATCCATATTAGCGATTTTTTAGAAAAAAATCCGCGTATGCCACTGGAATTGGCGTCCTCTGAAATAGATCTGTACAAAGTTTCATGAAAAAATATTGAACATTAACGATTCTACAGCTTGTCTCATTTCAAACGGCCCCCCTCTATATCTCAGCTGTATGAATAACCATCAATATGATCATTTTTTCAAAGACAAACATCATTTTGGACAGTGCCGTGCTTTTTAATTGAAATAAAAGGGGTCGATTTTCATGAAATGTTTTGCAAGAAAACTAACTACCTCCGCCTCATTCCAAATAAACAGGATTGGCTTCATTTTTTTTCATTTTCAGCATCGGAAAAATAGTGAATTCAAATTATCTGCAAATATGGAACGTTCAATAGCTCTGAGTTTCCGAGTAAATAATTATTACGTTCGAAATCCTTCATAGGAATCATATAAAAATTCACAGATGAGGGTTTGAGATCATGAAGAACAATATCATGAGGTCAGTTTTGCTGTGAAAAAATTTCTAATATTATTTCATAAAAAAATCACCCTTTTTCATTTTAAAACGCAAGGCACTGTCCAAAAGGATGTATGTCTTTGAAAAACTGATCATATTGATGGTCATTCATACCGGTCCCAATTTGGTAAAGATCGCACGAATAATAGCTGAGGCGGGGTCCGTTTGAAATGAGACACGCTGTAGATTCGTTGATGTTGAATATTTTTTCATGAAACTTGGTACATATCTATTTCAGAGGACATCGATTCCAGTGGAGTACTCGGATTTTTTTTACCTAGTAGGTCTTGATTTAAAAAAGAAGGACGCCACTCGGCGTCCTTTCTTCCATTTCCATTTCAAACAATAATTCTTGAAGATCGCTTCATAAATAAAAAATTTATGAGTGTGGCCCGCTTTCAAATGGGGCACTCTGTATGTAGAACATACTAAAAGACATAATGAAATAATATTCGAGGAACATCTAGCACATTTGATGCATGAAGATGTTGAAAAACAGCAGTACCGAGGGCGACTGAGGAGACCTGGTGTGCCAAACCAGTACCTTCAAAATGGTTTAGTGAATCAAAAAAATGCGGTTTTTACAATTTTTTCGAGAGGAATTGGAACAACGAATATACCAAAAATAATGTAGGTCCTGGGACCTATTTCGAATGGCTCGAGTCGAAAATAATTTTGAAAAATTAAGGAAAAGGCCTTCATTTTTTTTTTTGTAAAATCTGATTCACTTCACCAACCACTTTGGGGTCAAATAGATCAGGCATTAAAAACTTATTTTGAAATAATCAGAGGTGAAGTGAATAAAAAAAAAGTTTTTTTGATTTTTCAATTATTTCATGTTGTGATTGCATAACATACATACATAAAACATATCCAATCACAAAATATAAACTTCACTTTCATAGAAATTCTAATGAATCATTTTACCCATTATAGTGACCAGAAGTAAAAAAAATACTGAAATTCAACTAGAAACATTTGGACACAAATTTTATCGAATATTCGTTCAGTAATAACTATTAAACACATTTAGACTGGGATGCGAAAACGTTTCAATCTTGCAGGTAGAGCAAACAGCGCCCTCTTTTCTACTGGAAACACCCGACTGATTGATTTTACCCACTATGATTCACTTACAACCGTTTGACGGTACTTTCTTGTTCTTGTTGACAATTAGGAAAATCATTTTTTGTTCACTGGGCTAAAAGTAAATCACCAAATTGTTTTCAAATATTCGCGAAAATCACGAAGTACTAAATGGCGCTATTTAAAGTCAAATCAACGTCAAATTTCAAACAAGAACATTGCCGTATGTTCCCATTAAAAATGGTTATTTCGAAATCCTATTGCAAAATAGTAAATATAATAAATTGACTTCGTGAAATCTTCATATTTGAAGAAACAAGGTTTCCAGTATGGAGAAAATAACTGTGCAAATGTGGACAATGGTGGAATTCATCATTATCCACATCAAACCTCAGAAGAAAATGATCAAAATTCACTCAAAAAATGGTCGCCTCTGTTGTCATTGTTGTTCATACTCGCAAAACTTGTAAAGTTAGCCACCAGAGGCCGTACACTTCGTGATGCTCGCAAAAAATTTACTGATGGAAATGACTTTTTTTTTATTTCTTAGAGTACATACCTAAGGATCCACTACAATTGAGCTATTGGTTTGTACAAAATTATCAACTGAGTCATGATGAACGTTTGCACATTCTAAAACTGAATTCTACACTTGAACGGTTGAGGCTCGAGTATAAGTTCCTGAAACTGGTGAGTGTTTCTTATACAAAAGACATTGGATAGTCAAGTTTAGTGCCATTCGTTTTAGGAAAGGACTATTAATTGCAATAACTGTGGTATCCTTCTAACAGATCCTAGCAAAGTGTTTGCAATGTCAAAGGATGGTATCCAGAGTAATTATGTAAATCCTGGTAGGTGCAAAAATACTTATCATTTTTTAAAATTATTCCACAAATTTTAATCATACAGTGTCATTCATAAAGTCGGCATCATATGGGAAAACTTTTATTAATGACCTATTTTGAAATTCGAGTCGGACGTTAAGTTTTGCTTCAAAAATGATAAAAAATGGCTTACTCAATCGGGGTCACGTGACTTTCCCTACATGTCAAAAGTGAAATTTTTTTAAATTAATCGCTGAAAGTAGGCTTATTTGTTCGAATATCGAAAAAGTTTACTTGAAAAAGTTGTTGCTATTCAAATTTTACATATGTGACTCGGATTATTACATTTTTAAGATTTCGATATTTTTTGAATATTTTCGAAATTTCTGTAATATTAAAAAAATTGTAAATTCGATAAAACTACTTCATACCAGTAGTTTCATCATGCTACCAACTTTCAATTACTAATTATCACTAATTATCGACAAAAATGTGATTTTCTCCAGAAAATGATAATCTCCGCCTCAAAATTCTGTTATGTTTGATGCAAACATAGCATCAAAATTCTGTTTTGTTCGAGTCAAGCATTCAAAAACGAAATTCATTTGAATTTTTTTTTCAGTACCAAAAATTTCAGTTTAAATGAATTTCGTTTCTAAATGCTTGACGATATATCAACTTTGCATCTAACATAACAGAATTTGTAAGCGGGTATTATCATTTTCTGAAGAAAATCATATTTCTGTCCATAATCAGTGATAATAAGTAATTGGAAGTAAGTAGCATGAAAAAGCTACTGGTATGAAGTAGTTTCGTGGAATTAACAATTCCTCAAATATTACAGGAATTTCGAAAAATTAAAAAAAAAATCAAAATCAAAATCTAAAAGTTGCAATAGACAGATCAAATTTGAGAAGAATGTGTAAAATTGGAATAAAAACAACTTTTTCAAGTAAACTTTTTCGATATTCGAACAAATAAGCCTACTTTCAGCGATTAATTTGAAAAAATGTCACTTTTGACATATAGCGAAAGTCACGTGACCCCGATTGAGTAGGCCATTTTTCATCTTTTTTGAAGCAAAACTTAACGTCCAACTCGAATTCCAAAATAAGTCATTAATAAAAGTTTTTCCCATATGATGCCGACTTTATGAATGACACTGTATAAGACGCGAGGAACCGAGCCAATAAGAACGTAAACCTGGACCGCCTGGGGTAGTAATCTACCCCATTGGCTTTGATTGAATTTCAGGACTTTCAGACGAAAAAAACCGTTGTCTGATGTGGAATTCCATTATTTATAACAATAATAAAATAAACAACATTAATAAAAAACAAACCTTATTTGATTGATATACTTTAATTGAATACTGAATTTCAATTAACGATTTTTCAATTGTTCAATTTTTTTTTGAGGTTGAATTTCCTTTTGTACTGACACGAATTCAGATATAGAACACTTCAAGTCCCTTTCGCGTGGGGTATGGACATACCCCATGCAAGAACAATTCACCAACTGTTAGTACGATGTGTGCAGAACTAATGACGAAACACATGCAAAAATTTGTTAATTGATCATATTTAGCAACTGAGCTGGCGTGATTTTTCATTGCCATGCAGATTAACCCAGATATGCCTATCGTCCTTCTATAAGGACACTGCGTGAAAAGATTTCTACTGCGTGATTTGGGTCTTCGCGGAATTTCTCATTGATGGCCCTACTCATATCAAATGAAAAAACATTCGTTGTCGATTATTATCAACACAGCTTATCGTCAATAAGTGAATTCAAATGGAAATAAAGTATTCTATCCAATTTGGCTAAGCAGATTGATGACAATTCGGTTGGATTAGCAATTATGACTGAAATATTTCGATTTTTGATTTCGCTTTGAAATGATAGTTCTTTGTAATCATTTTTGTTGTCAAAAATAGTTCAATGCATTGTTTGTTTTCAAGAAACCTCAAGTTTTCAAATGTTCTTTGAGGACAGTTGGCATGTAAGCAACTTTTTTTCAGTGGTTTCACCTTCTACAATCATTGGAAGATAATAATAATAATAATAATAATAATAATCATTAATAATATAAGTTTATTCAAAAACGATTACAAAATATACATTGGAATAAACAGATAGGTATTTTGAATAAACTGGGGAAAACCTTACGAAGTTAACCTTGTAGTAAGGATAAAAAAAATAGATGTACAGGGTGGGCAAAATTGGGCGTTTTCACCGTCTATCTCAATAACTAGAGGAGTTATCGAAAAACCGATATACATGTTCCGGGTTCGATTTTGGAGAAACCTCGAATGGCACAATCAAAACTTCGATATCTTCATTCGTTTTAGAGATACAGGGGGAAATTGAAAATTTGCCGATTTCGATTTTATTTTCTGACTACTTTACGGTGAGAGGTATGAGAAAATTTCGAACGTATATTTATACAGTATGATGCGTGGAATCCATTGGCATCATCAGAAATTTTATACAGGGTGACGTTGAAAAGATACGGCAGCAAATTATGTTTTTTCTAATGGAACACCCCGTATATTTTGGCACAGTTGAATAGTCCCAGGCGTTCTCATTACAAATATATATATAACCCTACCTTTTCCTTCCACAATTTCAGATATATTCGCAAAAATATATTCAGTGTGTCACATTCATTCACAAGAAGAAAAGCCATTCCAATTTTGAAAGGTAACCAGAGAATATGTTCCAAACGTTCAAAATCTTCTCCATTAGATTACGCAGATTGCCGTTAAGATTATTCGATGCTAAAGCACGAGAAGAGAACTAGATTCCGATATTATCAAAAACGTTTTCAGCAAATGCGAAAAGTGCATCTCTGAGTTACTTGTTTCAAGACTTATTTTGACAGAGACTAGTTGAATCATATTCTTCATTCGATTTTATATTCCGAATGGTTTTTATGTCCTCTTATACTATATTCTGGATATTGAAATAATAGAAACTTGTATTCAAGTAAATGTCACTAATTTACCTTCTCTCCTTTCAACAGGACACCATCTCTTTGGAAACTGAACTAGTTTTACACAACAAAATCAGAATTCGAAAAAATTATATTAGGCATATCTGGGTTAAGCAAAAAAATCGTAATTTGATATCGCCTGTGATATTTTCTACCCCGCGCGGGTTAAACATGTTATGAACAGGAACGAGTGCTTCATCCTACTCAAGAAGGTGATTTCAAATCCTTAAGATCACTTCATAGTTTATTCCCTTGACCATTTTTATGCATTAAAGGAAACATTCAGCACAGAGTTCTGATCCATGGATTTATTATTGAGGTTAGTCATACTTTTGTAGGTGGGCACGTATATGAAACAGTGACAGTCATTTCAGCAAAAAATTTTCTGCTAGACGGGAATCCTTCAAGGCAATTTTCCTGGTTTCCAGGGTGAGTATCTAGGTATTCGTCTTGAGTCATCTCTCAATAATAGTTATTTATGTAACGAATCCACAAAATAATGTTTTTTGGATTAATAAATAGACAGGATTCTGCAAGTCTGAAAAATATTTCTCAACTATTCGCGGGATTCACGAAGTGGGCGACATCTAGGTTACATAATACGAACTTCAAACTGGGGGAAAACAAACTGTTGTCTATAAATAAAGTGCATAGACTACATTGCATACAGCTTGCTGTAGCTGTAGTTGTCAAACTTGTCAATGACATAAAGTGTTGGCACTGTTGGTTGTGATGAGTTGGTTATTTTTTTTTTACATTATTACATTTATATTAAACTACTCAACACTAATTTCGTCGCACACCAAAATGTCGCCCCTGTTATAATGTGAATAACTTTTTTCAGTTTGGAACAATTTGAATCTGGTTCACACTGTTCTATAGCCCAGTCCTTCAGCTATAATCTGGTACTTCATTGAAACATAAGGGTATTCACATGAAATCTCTACATGGTGTTTTCCGACACTGTGCAAAATTTCGGAATATTCAAAAGGCTCTCAAATGGTGGAAAAAAAATTGTTCTCAACTTCGACAACAGAGGCATGAAGATGATCTCATTACCTCGAGATATTTCGCGAATCAACTTCCTATCTCTCTTATTTACAGAGTGATCTCAAAAAATCAACATTTTTGTTTTGCAGCCATAACTTTTTTCCACGTCAACCGATTTTAGAAATCTCAGGCTCATTTCGAAGATAAAACTTCAGATGAAGAGATCTGAATAACAGAATTGACTCAAGATGGCTACTAACCTTTCTTTCACGTTTATTGTCATGCTCAGCGCAGAATAAATAGATTGTTCTCGAAGATGGATGCTTCATGCTTCATTTTTACACTTCTTGGAGATATGCAAGTACCAGAACATTCTCTTCGATTTCTCTTTCGTCTACTTTTCGCATATATTTTCAATGAAGAATTCTGATACAAACGAATATTGTTTGAATAATTATGATACAAAATTTGAAAATAACAGTTGACAGTTAATACAATTGACAGGCCAGACATGTCTCAAATTACTGAAGCTGTGTTTAATGAACTGTGTTGCCATGGTAATGTGTTTAAGAAATCGTGTTGCCATGGTAACGTGTTTAATATTTTGAATAAATCACAGATCGACAATCCGTGATTAATAGATCATTTAACGTGGTACATATCCGTACGCTAAATGCCATTTTAGTTATGTGAGTAGAAAAAACAAATAACAATAATATCCTGTTTGAATTCCAATGATATCATATGCTTCTTCATATTCCGAACGTACGTCTTATCAAAACTTTCGAATGAAGTTTCACAATATACAAATCAATTGATTCATGATGACAGAAGTGTCAAATTGACTTTTGTTCAAATGCCGTCAACTGTCCATGGCATACTATACCTTTGTAATGCATAATGATGGATCGAGAGATGGACCGCCTGAAGTACAACACAACACAAAGAATGATGCTTCGAAAAATGCTTTCGTTGATAATATCATATATATATCATGGGAGCAAAGGTACATTTCCTCACACGTATGCCTTTCCTCCCTTGATATATAAATAGCTATTAGTCCCGTGGTTTATGTAGGCACGGTGAAGGAAACATGGAGAATCTAACTTAACTATTTTCGTTATTGTGAAGCTTCCGGTTTTTCCCACTTCATATTTGTGATTTTCGATGGGTCACCAATCGCCAAGTATTTTTCAACTTTTTCTGATTCCTCTCATGATTTTGATTCAAATTAACGTATTATACCCCATACCTTAAATGAATAACTCAAATTCAAGAATTTCTAGAAAAGTCAGCCAATTAAACATACTCCATTTTTATGTGAATTGAAATTTTCAATGTTATACAGTGATTAAATCGTGAATATAGAAGGTTAAACGGATCACTGACCATGATCAAAACCACTGAATGATTTACAGGGTCCGCAGAAATAGAGGTTCAAAAAGTGAATGTCAAACATTGAAAATCTCATTTTTTTCAAATGGAAACCCCCTCGTTTCCTTGTAAATCAATCAATTACATCCATGAACAATCAAAAATTGAACAATATCACAGATGAAGATTATGTTTATCACAGATGATAGTACTTTTTGCAAATGTTATCACAGACAGCAAAAATAAATATTTGAAAACATTAAAATGAATGATTTCAGTGTGAATTGAACATTGTCCTTCCTTCGGAAAGTACTTTAATGCAGACATTTTACTTGACTCACCCACATTACTAAAGCAAAATCTGAAAAAATTCAACTACGCTTATCTTTAACCTAACCTAACAATTCCTTCACATTTATGATACGTCGCTGGCGCGCATTTTTCGGATCTATTCGTGTCGAAGTGTTATTGTTGAATAAATGATACAATGGCATATGAGTATATCATTGAGAGGGTGTAGACCAATTATTAATTATACTTTTCAATCAACTGCTGTACTTTCGATAGACGTTTCTTGACTTCCTATGACGTCAAAATGCATTTGTATTTTGATTTATCGATCATGAACTGTATCATTTCAGATATGCGTGGACAGTAATGCATTGCAAAATATGCTCAAATCATCTCGGATGGAAATTCACCAGTGATGTACTGAGGCCGAAAGCTTTCTATGGTTTGGCGAAAAACAGTTTCAAAGTAATTATCCACAAAAAACCGTCTTCTGATCATGATCACGATCTCTGGCGATGCGAAAGAAACACATTTACTAACGACTACATACATTTATAAGCAGGTAGGCTGAATTTAAGATTGATAAACGAAACAGGTTGATGAACTGCATTTTTCAGTTAATAATAAAAGGTAGTTTCGTCAATAGTCATTATATGACCCAAATTCTACGATACTTTTTCATATGCAGGTGAATCCTCATTTATTTCTCGGTATGAATATTGATTTATGGTTTTTTTCTTCATTTGATTTTCAATCTTTGAAAATATATGTGATTCATGTACAAATATGTATTATAGAGAACAAAATGTGATTTATGTTTGAATAAAATAACGTTACACAATAATAGTGTCGTCTCTAGAAGCTGTGTGAATTGCGAAAACATTATTTTTCTTTCTTGACCTTAACAATATTCAGACGATTTCGAAATTATTTGAAACCTATTATGAATGTGGATATTGAAAGGACACAATATACAGTGTGACCCATTTAAGACCGGAGCACCCTCATAAAATCTATTGTTGTTGACCAATTTTTTGTTTTCGTTTCAGCAGAAGGACTATCCGGAGATCTATGTTAACTCAAATTTGCAAAATAAAATTTCAATCTACAGGGTATACTATATTATTTTTTTCATGTTGAAAATTGCGAAATATCATTAGCGATTTTTTTCAAAAAAAATGACCCCACTACTGAATTCAGCATCTTTCAATCAGGTTGGGCGCGAAATTTCATTGAAAAATTTCAATCGGCAACAAAGTTACAACAACATTAATTTTGATGGCTCACTATTTTTTATCAATATTTCAGACAAATTCAGAAGCGGCAACATTGTCAACACAAATGTTGGCAATCATCGAGGTTTCCGGTATACATTTGAATTGATAACACAAATTATTATCCAGTTATAATCTCTAGAATGGTACCCTTTTAGAATGAAGTAATGATGTCGGAAAAACAGCTTTTCACAATAATTCAATTATCATATTATATAATACCACAAGTGATAATATTTTGCCGGAAATATTCGGTGATTGTTACGACAGCTTGTTGCCTAGTAATTTCGTGAATGACATTGTTATCAAAACTACGAGCCGTAGGCGAGTAGTTTTGGATCAATGTCATGAGCGAAATTAGAGCAGCAAGCTGGAGTATGTCAATCGACGAATATTTCCAGGAAAAATAGTATCACGAGTTGTATTCGTATGACTATTTCATGATTGAATGAGACAAATATAAGAAATAGGAAACATAATTTAAGTATATTCCCACTCGAACTGCGAAGAACATAATGATAGTAATGAAATACAGAATTAACTTTTTTGGGAATTAACTATATACTTATAGTTATTCACAAAGTGGAATGTACAATTTTGATAAACAGTATTTTTTTTATTATCTTGGAGATGGTTGCTCTCAAAAGAGTGTATACAATTACTATCCAATTCAAACAAAATAAATTGAATTTATGTGACATGGAATAATTAAAAAAAAAATATCGTCGCCGAGGGCTCGAACCATCGACCTTCGTATCCTCGCGCAACAACCCTAACAGTTGCGCTACATCAGCTAGTAATTATATCAGTCAGTCACAATAACTTGAGTAATTGAAGAAGATTACTTCAAAAAGGAATTTGAATTCTATTATTATTGTGTCAGACCGTCAACAAATATGCAAACTTTTTAAATTACACATGAAACGTCCAGCCAGAATAAAATTGTCTCGCCTTTCGTACAAAATATCTCACTAACGCGAATTATAAGTAAATAAAATAAAGTAGGAACTTAGGTTATTGTCTCAGATTTGAATCCAAAGCAATCTTGACCAGACACGATGTCAAAATTTTATCGCTGATTAACGAGGTTAGTTGGTCACTACCAATACAGAAGCCGAATTGAAGGCTTCTGTATTGGTAGAGCAAGTCCGATAAAATTTAATAAACAAAAAATATCGCTAGAATACAGAAGAAACCATGAAAATGGTCGATTCTGATTGGTTCTCGAGATCAAGAGTGGAATAGTCAATATAATCCAACAATTTCTGAAAGCTCTTGATGTTTTTGGCTTCTGATATTATCTTACTATACAGACTATCCGATTTTCTTTCTCTAATTACTTGGATGAACAAGGCCGATTTTTCGACGTTATGGATTTTTCATTTTATTCCATTTTAGATGTTATAACTCGATAATAATTTGTGTTATGAATTCAAATGTATACCAGAAACCTATTGATGATTTCCAACATTTGTGTTGACAATGTTGCCGCTTCTCAGAATTTGTCTGAAATATTCATAAAAAATGGTGAGCCATCAAAATTAATGTTGTTATAACTTTGTTGCCAATTGATATTTTTCAATGAAATTTTGCGCTCAACCTAATTGAAGGATGCTGAATTCAGTGATGGGGTCGATTTTTTTTTGAAAAAATCGCTAATGATATTTCGCAATTTTTAACATGAAAAAAATAACATAGTATGCCCTGTAGATTAAAATTTTATTTTGCAAATTTGTGTAAACGTAGATCTCCGGATAGTCCTTCTGCTGAAACAAAAAAAAAAGAAATTGGTTAAAAACTATAGATTTTATAAGGGTGCTCCGGTCTTAAGTGGGTCACACTGTATTTCAGACGACATAATTTCGAAAAATTTAGTTTATTTTGTACAGAATATACAATTATTATAATATTTTACAATGATTAATGATAACAAAAATAAATATTTGGTAAGTATCAGAGAATCAGTGGAGCGAAAAAAATAAAGCAAAACTAAATTATATCATATTATATACATGATTGCAACTGAAGTAATAATAAATACATGTCTTGCTTGTATCAACCTAATGATCCTTTGATAGCCATATATACAGGGTGGTAATCTAAGATAAATAACACAATCAGTCAGATTCCCTAATTAAACAATGAATTCTTGACATCAGGAGTAGAAAATCAATTTATGGCTTTCATACCAACTATTTTATCTTACAACATATGTTTTTTATATCTATCAGTTTTCAGATAAAAGAAAAGTTTCAGGTTGACATGAGTCATACCATCATTAGTTTATAAATTAATAGTCACCATTCAGTCTTTCATTCAACATTTGGTATTGATTCCATGAATAATCCAAATTAAAAATTGATCCTCGATCCCACATCCCACATAAATAACCGTTTCCCAACTAAATAAACAACAAAAACATCCTGTCAAATACCCAAAATACCACAACAATATTCAGGAATGCCAAAAAATACGTATTTTAACTACTATCAAGATGCTCCTGGGTAGAGCTGAAAGATGAATGATAATGATTTAAATTGATTAGTATCTTTCGGGATATAGTCTAGAAGAAATGACATTGAGAGTGATATGAACATTTTCTGATATCCTATACAATGCGTTCTTAGTTTATGTTGAAAACGCTCCCAATTTGGCAACCCTGTCATATCATAAGTTTTATCATCAGCTTTGATGCCCGCCAGTGTTTCATAGTCAATTTTTGTGAAGTTATTATTCATATGACGTGAATAATATGTTCACACATTTGCTTGTAATTTACACAGTCTAGTTGAGGGATAGTCGAATTACTTGTTGATGTATTTTTAAAATGATAGTCCATCATGACAAAAATCATATTTCCGTATAGGGCAAAATTACGATCCGGGCTCTTACGAAACTTGAATGAGAACGCGGTGAAATGCTTTGGAAAGAGGATTAGCAAGCCAAGAAGGGGACGAAGAAAAAAATCGGGAAACAAACCAAATGATTTAAAAATAACAACAATTTGATCTTCTTCTGAAACTCATCAATGGCCGGCTTGTACACATTTGCTCTCAATTTACACAGTCTAGTTGATGAGGGATAGTATAATTTACTTGTTTAATTGCGAAATGAGATCCCTTAATGACAAAAATCACATTTTCCTATGGGGCAAAAGTACGTTATGGACTCTAAACCTTTGAAAAGAGAATTGGCAAGCCAAGAAGGGGAAAAAGAGAAGCCAACACAACGATTGAAACAAAGAACGACAATTCGATCTTCTTCTTCTGCCAATCTGCCCATTGATTGGATAGCAGGTAAACATCTAGGGAGTAGGCTAGTTAGTATATAGTCAAATGCAAAGAAAATGTCGCGGTTGGATGGTGTTAGCGCTCTTATTGCAAGGGACTAGAGGTGTTATCACCGCCCATAAGAGACATATTCGTTGCATCTGACTGTACAGTGTGTCTTAGCTAAAACTTGTCACCTCCAAATCTCCGATGTCGTTAAAAAAATTGAAAATCGCTCGGACAGGTCGATTTCAATGTGTCCCCCACACATTTTTCTGCAATTATCATATGCCAAAGTTGAAATCTTGAAGCATAACGAGCATCAACTCTCGATTTTCAATTGGAACACCGTATTTCATTGCATTTTTAGAGTCTCCTGAAGAGCTGCTTTCATCAACGTAGCACACTTGATGTCTAGCGGGAATGATTACAGAGATATAGGGTGTTCAAAATCGAGATTTATTCAACTTAAGGATTTTTTCGTGTGGAAACTATTCATTATTGGTCAGAACGACTCACATTTCTACATCTTAACTTTTGATTCACTATCTACTGATATTTAATTTACCCACCTGTATTCGTTCAAATTAAATATCAGTAGATAGTAAATCAAAAGTTGAGATAGAGACATGAAAGCCATTTTGACCGATGATGAATAGTTTCCACACAAAAAATCTTGAAGTTAAAAATCTCGATTTTAAACACCCTATATCTCTGTAATCATTCTCGCTACACAGCAAGTGTGATACATTGATGGAAGCAGCTCTTCAGGGAGAATCTAAAAATGCAATGAAATACAGGGTGTTCCATTTGAAAATGTCCCTTATACGCTTCGCGTCAAATTGAATTCGACCTGTCCGAGCAATTTTCAATTTTATTTAACATCGGAGATTAGGGGGGGTGACAAGTTTTAGCTGGGATACACTGTACATATAGCGGTAAATTCGAATTCGTCAGCAAACCTGCAGATGTGATCCGAATGAGTATTTTCTTCAATGAGTCACTTCAAACAAAAAGCCGGTACCGAGACCAATGTAATTCGGTACAAAATAGAATTATACAGAAAGTATTCCAATGTCTCAAATGTAAGCCAAATTTTGGCATTGGTCTCAATTCATTATTTATGGTCCAATAGAGTTTTTGAGAACAAATGACGATTTTTGTAGGTAAATATTTGTATTAAATCATAGAACTAATGTTTCAGTTCATCAACATCTGTTGTTTCTAATAATATTCGAATCTTAGGTGAGTACTTTTGCCCCATGCTACTTTATGATAAATTAATTTCATCCAGTATATTCACCAAGATTCACCTCAATGTTTTAGCTAAAAATTGAATCCATGTGAAAACATATTTTTTCAAGGTTTAGGACCGGTTGCATAATACATTTAGAGATGATATCCCCCCCGCAACATATGTCCATAAAGATGGGGTATATTGTTGAATAATTATTCAACATATGCTTTTTCGCAGCCTTATTTTTTGTGTTACTTGTATCACAATAAACTGCTCAATTCTTTGAACAAGCCCTGTTTTTTGTAACCACAATGAAAGTGCCTGTTTCAAAAATTACCACAGCGCATGTGCACACCACGATTGTATGCAAAGTAGGTTATCTTGATACAAATAACACAAAAAATGAGTCTGTGAAAAAGCATACCTTCTTTTAACAAAGGTATCTTTTTTTTCAAATTTCAACATGAACCAATTTGCATGCATTTACTAATCGTTCGAATTAGTGATATTTAATGTGAATAAATGGTAATTGAATATATTGGACAAACAGGTCGAGACATAAGAACAAGATTTGAAGATTTGCTCATTTTTGATATTATAATTGGAAACCAACAATTAGGCTCATCCTTATCCTTATTCTCAAACTGTACAATTTACATTGAAAAAGTGTTCATTCAAGTGAAAAGCACTCACTGATCCATGAAATAATGGAAATAGGATATCGCCAATATCGCATATCATTCTCGATGGTATTTCCTGGAGGATATCCTGAAAAATATCAAGGATTCAGCTATTCTTCATTCCCGTTCCAGTTCTACTCTAAGGGTGTAACTTAGTTGCCAAAATACATACTCAACTATTCCAAATTATTATGGTTTTCCAGGTACAATTTTGCCCCACTTCACTAACACCCTGTATAAAATGTGAAAAAAAAATCAATATTGGCACAACTCGAGTCACATAATCAGTCCTTAATCTACCACGCCCCTCCACATCCTTAAGGCGGCGAATGCGTCCTATTCGATCTGTTATTCCTATTATTCCTAAAACTCCTCCCGTTATTATTCCTGCCGTGAAAGCCCCTACCCCCTCTCCTCCTCTCCCTATCGAACCCCCTTCCCCCACCCCGGTGACCGTTCTCCGCAACATAAAACCCCTCCTGGGGCGGCCCGAACCCCTCCTGGGGCGGCGGAAACCGCCCGAACCCCATAGGTGCGTTGCCCAGCAACCCGCCGTTGCGCGGATCGAAGTTGATGGGCGCAGCGAAGGGGGCGGGGCCTAAGAGCCCCATCGCGGGTGGCTCGGTAGACAGCATCGAGAGGGCGGCCGTTATCCCCGCGGGCGGCGCTTGCCCGCCCGGAATGATGTCCAAATTGGTCAGAAGGTTGTTCAGCACGGGGTCGTGCGAGTTGTTCGCATCGCTGCGCAAGCTCAGCTCCTGGTTGAGCAGCATCTTTTGCTGGCCCGTCAGGCTCATGTAGAACGCCGAGCTGCGCAGCATCGTCAGCTGCTGGTTGTAGCTCATCCCGGCTTCGGCGACTTTATTCGCCTCCTCTACTTTGCGCAAGCGCGGGTCTACTCTGACTCCCGAAGACCCGGCTTTCGGACTGGCTTTGGGACTTAGGGGTGTGTCGCGTTCCTCGATGCTCAGGCGGAAGATTTTTCTGAGGCGGGGATCGCCGGTTTTTTCGGCGTCGTTTACGCTGAGCTTGAGGCCGGTGTAATCGGGTCGGGGTATTTCGACGGTGGCGACCCGCCACGGCATCGGCAGGTGGGAGTTTAGGCTGGCGTCGATTTCTGAGGCGGGGGTGTAGTTTTGCATGCCCTTGAAGGGGAGCTGGAGGTTGCGCAGGTCCACGTCGGAGCGCATGCCTGAAAGGGAAATGTATTGCTTTATCCGATTCCTTGAAGGAGTGCCAGTATTCGCGGTCGCCAAGTTCATTAGATGATGTTGCGATGACATTCAAAACTACGGGAAACTAGAGTTCCTAAATGTACTGCTGTTTTGACGTTTTTTGTATATTACGGACACTATGACAAGCACTGACAATCAGACATAACCACAAATAGGTTGATGAAAAACGCGGGAACTGGCAGTACACGGACGTACATGACATAAATTCCAAAGGTTTGACAAATGGAGAGTTTGTACAGTTTCCAACTGTTGAGATGTTCTGCAATCACATTTATTCGCTTGTTCACTTCCGGAGCCGTTTTTCAATGTCATTTAGAGCAAGACACAATTTACTTGGAGCGTTCTGTAATTTGACAGCCAGGAAAAAAATAAAATTGTTTTGCTCGCATTATTTATTCAGAGGAAGTAGATATATCTCAACTTTGACAGCTTTTTGTTGAATGACAGGTATTGATTATTGGAGTTTGAGCTCTGGTTCCTGGTTCGGTTTGAATCATTGAATCTTATTGAATTAATTCCATTAGTATAAGCACAGTAGTTACTCTCGCAGTTTGTATAAGCCAAATATGAACGAAGCTAGTATAGTTTACACAGAAACAGGCGTGTCCAAATCGGTGAGAAATCACAATTTTTATTTTCTACTCACATAACTAAAATGGCATTTAGCGTACGGATATGTACCACGCTAAATGATCGATTAATCACGAATTGACGATCTGTGATTTATTCGAAATATTAAACACGTTACCATGGCAACACGATTTCTTAAACACATTACCATGGCAACACAGTTCATTAAACACAGCTTCAGTTTTAGACATGTCTGGCCTGTCAATTGTATCAACTGTCAACTGTTATTTTCAAATTTCGTATCAGAATTATTCAAACAATATTCGTTTGTATCAGAATTATTCATTAAAAATATATGCGAGATGTAGACGAACGTGAAATCGAAGAGAATGTTCTGGTACTTGCATATCTCCAAGAAGCGTAAAAATGAAGCATCCATCTTTGAGAAAAATTCATTCATTCTGCGCTAAGCATGACATATAAACGTGAAACAAAGGTTAGTAAGCAATGGACTGAACACATCTACAACCAATATCACGTATTCGTGTCTCGCTGGTTGCATGCAATCGCATGTATTATGTTCTCGATTCCCATTCCTTTCGAATTATTTCGTAGGTTAGCAGGAATAGCAGGTATGTTAAAGTAATTTTCGGAGTTCGTAGAAAAAGCATAGTATGTAACGCGTTTATAAACTCTTCTAGACACTCGTTTATTAAACACTCGCTCCGCTCGTGCTTAAAATACTCGTTACTAAAAGGACGTTTATAACACTTGTTACATAATATACTATTGTCATTGCAGTAGTAACAATGATTTGAATTTTTGAAGGTGAAAGTTATCAGTATATGTTACTATAACTGATCAAATGAAGCGGCAGTTGGGCCTTCAAACAGAATTTACACTACAAACAACTTATGCTGCTGATGCAAGTAGTTCTACTGGAATGGAAAATAACTCAGAAGACACTAGCAAACTCTGGACACATGAAGTAATAATGTTACTTATTGATCTCATGAAAAAATATGAATTATTAGTGTAGAATCAATCATGAAGTTTCAGCAGAAGTATTTCAAAGGTCTCTGGAAGGAGACGAAAATGTTCTTTGTATTGTCTGTCATTGAAATTATACACGGTCACTTCAGCAAAATTCTCTTTATTTTCTAGAACAGCTGCTTCTTCATCATCTTCATGGATTATATCAATCATAAAATTGATCACAATATTTATAGCAACACCAAAAACATTATTTACATCCACTTTCAAGTAAAGTTTTCAGTAGATGACATGATCGACATGATCGATAATCAATTCATGTCGGAGCATGTATGTCACTCACGACTCCTCTAGGAGTGTTCTTTTATTTTATTTATCTGTATGCTCCAGAGGTCACATGACTGAAAATCTTCTCACTCTCACTCTGCTCTTAGATGCGATTACAGAACATCTCATGTGATAACACGGGAAATCAATTCACTCTATTCGAATTTCCATCGGATAACGTAATTCTACAAAAATGGAAACAGAGTATATGATGTGGACGGCATGGAATATAGGTTCAGGTCACACAATTTGCGAGGTATTCAACGCATTTTTATCAGGTGCACTTCAAAACGGAAGATTTGTACTCAACAAAGGGTATATGTCGAGTCAATTTAACTTTAGAATGCACTGGTTTCTTAATAGAAGAGTCAGGATTTAGTAGCCAGTTCTGCTGACCATAATGTAAATGAATGGATAGAACAATTCAACCAATTATTGTTTATTATCTTGGGGAAAATGGAATGAATGAAATGATTCGCTTCTATTCTTGCAGTTTTCAACTGCACAATCGGCCATTTTAATTTTTGAAAAACTGAATTTTCAAATAATTCAATGTCATGTACACTCGTCTTGAGTGATCATGTCGCACATGGAAGGTGTCAGCTTCCTTGATCACCGCTGTAATGAGAGCGCCCATATCGTCCAACTGCGACATGTTTTCTGAAGACGAGTGTACGTTCGTGAACTGTCAGTGCCCGCCAAATTGGTCATGTCATTTCAAATTTTTTAGGGTTATGCCTTCTGTCACTACTTGTCAAAGTGTCCGGACTCTGATTACAACAGATCTGTCAAATACAGGGACTCTACGGGAAACATCCTAACTCCTGGCATAGATTGATAGTTACTAGACATATTTTCCCGTAGTTTTTAATGTCATCTAATGATCTTAGCGACCTCGAATTGAAACAAAAGATATACGGGGTGTTTCGAAATTCAGTATCAAGATCTCAGGGGCTTATTTTCCAGGTCAAAACAAGACTTTTTTCGAAATATTTAGAGGTTACGTTTCTGGGCCCACTATATATTATGGTATGCCGAATGATTGTTACAATCTACAGGAAGATATTTTTGCAGGGGACAAGCCCATTTCCGCTCCGTAAAGATACAAAATGAATTCTTCCTTTTGTTCATAAACTTTTTTCTACAAACGTCAAAAAATGACAAGGTTCTCGCATTGATAACAAATTGCGAAGTGACACTTTTTTTCAGTTTCCTACGTTACCATGATACCTTGCACAAAACAATGCGCGAAGTAAAGCAGTGTGCGAAGTACCTACTTCGCGCATTGTTATATAAAATATATGAGATATTTATATTTCAACTTTATGGTCCTCAATCGAGCAAACATCCAGGAAATCATTTATTCCTGAATGTTCAACAATAACTTTGTTGTATCTCATGGAGCGTACGAAAGGAAATTCCTATTATGTTTGTGGAACATCGTGCGTACCTAGGGAGGATAGGGGGAGGCTTTTTAGCCAGTTCAACACTATTTTTCATATCGAGCTGAGCATATTTCCACTTTAGAACTATATTTTTTGACGTTTGTAGAAAAAAATTTGTTTGCAACTCGAGCGCGAAATACTTTGGTCATCTCGACTATTTTTTTAACGAGGCGCCGCCTCGTTAAAAAAATCAGATCTCGATCACCAAAGTAGCATTTCGCGCTCTAGATACAAAAATAACTTTTCTGTCACTCATTACTTTTACGCATCTGCGACAGGTATCGAGAACAAAAATTTGAATCATTTTTTGTAATTTGTTGGAGTGAAAATGGGCTCAACTCCTGAAAAATTATCTCCTTGTAGATTCTTAAAATCATTCGGCGTAACTGTGCAGTTGTAAACCCTAAAACGTGACCTATGATTCAAATTTGATCATTGATATCTCTAAAACTGAAAGATTTACCTATTATAGCTGGAGGAAAAAATTAAAAAATGTTAACGCTCCGTAGATCAGTTATAAAGCGTTTGCGGACACATGTTTATAAGCAAAAAATGTATTTTGACCCGAAAAATGGGCACCTGAAATCTTGATACTGAAATTTGAAACACCATGTTTCTTATTTGTTGCGAACAGGGTCCCGCCAATTTCATCGGAAGTATTGCATGTAAGAGATAGAAAGTTGATCATATCAGAAAAAAGTTGGGTAAATTGGACCTATTCAATATACCGTTTTGTAAACAGAAAAGTGCAGCTGGTCTGAAGTACATATTTCGAAAAAAACTGAAAACATTTTATTTTATTCATATTCTTAGTAAATATTTGAGGGAGAAATTTGAAGTTTGTGTAATCAGATAGTTAATAATAACAAAGAAGTTGAAATTATCAAAAATATTCTATCTTTATTAGTTTTAAAGATTCACTAAGTAACTTGTTTTTCTAATGAGCGCCATAATTGTTTCAAAGAAAATTCATACACCTTCAACCGAATATATCCCAAGTTTGGTAAATAATACCTTCAATTGTTATATAACTTAACTCACCTCTAATATCGATGTCATCTTCTGCTATCGATGCATTTCTATCTATGCTGCCCTGTTCGTAAATGCTCAATTTTTCAGATTTCACTTGGGTTTCGGTTGAACTGTTTCTCGACCTTTGTCTGGGATCGGGAGCTGTCAATCTGGGATCTGCCCGAGGCGAATCTTTTTGCTCATGGGACATTCTTGGGTCCTTTACAAAAAAAAATTATAATTTGTAATTCTCGGCATAAACTGTTATGACAGTTTTTCATACACTATGTAGTAGTTTTCAATGTCATCTAATGATCTTAGTGACAATTTGTAATTCTAGGCATTCTTCATTTCTGACCAGTATGGGTTATCATAAACTGTTATGATAATTTTTCATGCACTATGAGGCTCCGTTAAGGGTAAACTGAATGATTTGATAGTTTGATATGTTTTCCCGTAGTTTTTAATGTCATCTAATGATCTTAACGACAATTTATAATTCTAGGCATTGTTCATTTCTGACCAGTATGGGTTATCATAAACTGTTATGATAGTTTTTCATGCACTATGAGGCGCCGTTAAGGGTAAACTGAATGATTTGATAGTTTGATATGTTTTCCCGTAGTTTTTAATGTCATCTAATGATCTTAACGACAATTTATAATTCTAGGCATTGTTTATTTCTGACCAGTATGGGTTATCATAAACTGTTATTACAGTTTTTCAGACACTATGAGGCGCCGTTAAGGGTAAAACTGAATGATTTGACATAACTCTTTTTCAATTTTTTTTTAATGAAGAATAATTTCAATTTTATTTAGATATGCGAAATAACTATTTTTTTAAAACCTGTATATTCCGAAGGAATTGATTGGTTTTCTAATTTCAAGAGAAAAATGTACAAACTTATATTGAAATAATAACCTATTTGATAAAAGGTATTCAAAGAAGCCATCTCGGCATCCTTAACAGGATTTAGCATTTTTAGATTTTTTGATTTTTATGTTGTTTTTGTCACCCTCTGTTATTTTATTAATGTTGTTTGTAATCAACTTCCTCATAACAGAATTTTATTGACTGGAAGCTAGTTTCTCAATAAACCATAAACAACGCTTCCATTGACTGTGTATATTATCATTCTCATATGGTATTTTATTTGTCTCTCATGGAACTTCAAATGATGTAAAAATAGTTTCTTACAACAAATTACTGGAGAAATCTGTAACTCACATTTTTCTATCAACTGTCACTGAAAAGTGTTCATAGAAGTAAATGAAGAGACCACTTGCAAAGAAAACGTTTCAATTTTTATATTGAAAATAGGAGAAGGTTTCTAATAGTGAAATTTTCAAACGCAGTGGGATTTTGGGGAAAGTCATCTGATTTCTCCTTGTTACACATAATATATTGAAATAATACTCATATCTTTTATTATAGAAATATGGACAAAAAATCCCAGAAAATCTAGAGAAACGATATTTATAACTTTGCGTCAAAATACGGGACGGTGCGGGCAAAGGTTGTTATGTCTCCTCATTAGTGACAGATCACGTCTGTATACATTTTATAATGACCTATTGAAGTCTACTTATAAGCTATTGCAATCATGAAATCCGAAGTCAAAAGTCGAGATATCCTGGGCTATATGAAGGACCTTCAGATAACTGTAACAAATTCTCGGAGCGCTCTATTCAATTTCCCAAATCTAGCAAACTCTGTCACCGCACCGTTTATGATAGATTTCACGGAACTCTTGAACATGTCTTATTTATTTCATAGATGAAAACCCAAAGTCTTATTATTAATTTGTCCTATTCTCTCTGCTGTCAGACCAAACAATCGGGTCGATTCTGTTCGGATTTTGTTATAACATTGCTAAGATAATAATATTGTTATGATCATAACACATTTGCTATGAAGTTCTGTATTCTGTTTGCAGAATAACTGCAAGACTGGTTATAAGGCAATAATATTTGTTGCTCCGTAAGAGAAATCAAATGTGGTGTACCACAAGGTTCCGTTTTAGGTCCAATTTTATTCTTAATTTACATCAATTCAATATCATCTTTGAAACTAAAAGGAGATCTGAAGTTATTTGCAGATGATACTACAATAATCTATTCCTCTAAAGAATTTAACGATATAGTTGATGATATAAAAAGTGACTTGAAAATGATATCATCTTGGCTACAAATTCATAAGCTGACCCTCAACTATGACAAATCTACGTATATGTATATTTCAAAAAGAAAAACTGATATGTCGAAAACAACAATATTTTTCAACCAGAAAGCCATAAAATATTTAGATATTACAAAATTCTTAGGTCTTTATATTGATGAACAATTATCGTGGACTAAACATATAGATCACCTGAGAAAAAAGCTCAATCCAATTACTGGCATTTTATACAAAATTCGAAATTTCATTCCTCTTAGATATTTGAAGAATATATATTTCTGTCTGATTTACTCAAAATTACAATATTTAATATCAATTTGGGGAAGCACAAGTATATCACATTTGAAACCATTAATGAAATTACAAAATAAAACAATTAAGTGCATTTACAATTTACATTACCTGGAACCAACTATTAATCTTTACAAACCAAAAAATCTGTTGAATTTATCATCTTTATATAAAATGAAAATTTGTTCTTTCATCCATTTTGTGAGAAAAAAAATAAAAATATCCAACTTGAACTTTACTGAAGTAAATACAATTCATACTCATGCAACGAGACAGTTGAATTCATTAATAGCAAACCCATATAACTCCATCATTGGCAAACAATCAGTATTCTACAACGGAATCATTTTATATAATTCATTAGGTACCTTATGATTTGAAACATATTGATGATGAAACAAGATTCAAAGTCAATATGAAAAAATATATACTCATGACACAATAAACGGAGCAATTTATTCTCATTTGAATACTTGGAATGGTTTTATTTTAATTATTATGTTATATTGACATAACTTGTTAATTAGTTTTTTTTTTTTTATTGTTTTATATATATATATATATATATATATCATATGTTTATGTATCCCTATTATAAACAAATATGTTTCTTGGGGTAATAAAGAACAACAAGTTTAAGTGATAGCAATATTGTAGAAAAATTGAGAATTTTTGAGCTGACAACACTGTTTTCAACTCATTGTTCAAGTGTTAGGTATCGATTTTGTCATTATTTCATGAAGAAGAAGAGTTCATGATTATCTAACCTCTCAATATAGTCAGTCCACTGACATTTTACAAAATTATATTGTTCAAATCGAGAGATTTTGTATTTGCTGAATCTGGTCGTCGTTGTGCGATTGGTGCAAGTAATCAATCATGTCCCCGCAATGAGAAAACTACTAAAAGCCGGATGAAAATAATCGTGATTTTTTTCAACATTCTAGCAAAATAGCTTGATAAACTATCCATCAGGCAACTGAAATTTCTCTAATATGCCGAAATTGTAGTCTCATATTTCCTCTACAAATTGGAACTTCAAGAAAAGGTTTTCAAGTAGTTGGTCACAGTAGTGAACCTATCCTATATGTTTGTAATCACCATTCTAAGTTTTTCAATAATTCTTCTAGGAATTGAAACTTTGAGGAAAGGTATTCAAGTAGTCAGTGACACAACTGAACTCTCATATGTTTTCAATCCACTATTTTCTGAATTTTCATACACTTGGAAGAATTTGTAGTGCAAAAACAAAGGATCCACTACCTTGTTATGAGATAGCAAGCACAAAATTGATGTTGCCGAAATAGCAAGAAAGCTGACCAGATGTCATTGAAATTGACAGATCATATTGCCAAAAATCGATGATTAGAATTCCACTTTTTCGAATCTTGCTATGATAGCAATATCTTCTCTACAACCATATTGCTATTTGCAAACAGAATCGACCCGAATGTATATTATTCGGAAAATCGAAACACTTTGAAACATTTTTTTCAAATGAAACATCCTATAAATTATTTGATTTTTGGAAACTCCATGGAAAGCTGAATTCACACATATTTTTCACATAGAGTTTGTATACAGTGCGTCCGTTGAATCAACTGCTCTTGCTTTAAGATATCTATATTTCTTGTTGAGCAAATAAAGGAAAAAAAATCTCACCTGTCTCGCCGGCCTCGGATCGTTTGCGGCCTTCGGCGACCCGGCCGGAGTGGTGGCGACCTCTGGTTTCGGGAACGGGAACTGGTTCTTCGCCTGGCTCATCGACGTCAGCAGCTTCGTCACCTCAGCCGAAATGTCGATCTTCGATAGATCGCCCAACTTCTCCACTACATCTTGCGGCTTGATCTGGCTGATTTGCGGGGGCGGTATCACAAGTGGTTCACTGAAAAAGAAACAAGACATTGATTGATTGATTGTCTTTATTACCCCAAGAGACATATCTGTTTGTAATAGGGTACATACGATACCTGTATATAGAGGACATTTTGATGATTCCAAATGACCCCCCATTGATATGTCTACCGTCTTTTATAACTGAGAACTGAGATACAGGACGTTATCTTGATTTTGGCAAAATCTTCATCTGGTCATAACTATTGAACCACTTTATTTAATCTATCCATACTTGGTAGAAATACTCCACTAATATTACTCATTAAAACTAAATAAAAATGGGGATCAGAATCCAGGTCCATCTTGAGAAAAAACAGAAATCTTCTTTAATTTCAAAAACAACACTGTGTGGCAAAATTGTGGAGATCTATTTCGATATTTTAAAAGAGCGGGAAAAAATGATTGGAGTGACCCACTTTTTACGAACGCGCATCTGATTTGGCAGATGTTTTATTCTTATTTTTTGAAATACTAAGCTTCATTTTGATGCATTTTTATTGAAATCTTAATTCAAAATCCAATTTTTTTACATGTTTCCAAAGTTCAACATCATCAGAGTCAAATTAGGTGAACTATCGATAGATTTGATCGTTTGGCAGAATATAACTTGTCCATGGTTTTAGAAATTTTTGAGTGCTCATTTAATTATTAACTATTAATCCATGAGCTGCGGTAAAGTAGGCTGTGCAAAAAAATGTGATATTCTGACAGTTCATAATCACTACTATGATATTATTGGTAACGTTTAGATAATGGGGGAGACCACTGATTTTTTGAAATGACATTATCGTGAACTCTATACTGAAAAACTATCAGCGAATTAATTTTGAATTTGTTCATTCATGCTAAGACGATAAAAATAATAAATTAGAATATGTCCATTTCAAAACACACAATTCCTGCGCCATTTGAAATTTTGTCAATTCATTGGTGTGACTGGTGCGACGTCTTATTCCCAACACGCCTATTGTCCTTGAACTGACCAATCACACTGCAACACTGCAGAATGACGAGGTATCAGAGAGAGATAGCTACAGTTCGGGACTAATACGTCACGACTCCACCATCATATTTGGCTGTTTGAAATATCGAATGGAATATGCTGATTTCAAAACGATATAGATTCGATTCCCTTCAACTTCAACTCATAATATTGATTGTACAACAAACGTAAATCATGATTCGTCGATTGAAAGAGGTTTGCACGGATTTCTTCTCTCAGTGGTCTTTCCCATTGTTGGTCCTTGTATTGGGTTGTTACATTTCAAAGTGTTCATAATTATGCCATAACACAATAACCTTAACATTACCAATAATATCACACTAGTGATTATGAACTGTCGAAATTTGGAATTTTTTTGCACAGTCTACTTTACCGCTGCTTAGGAATACATTGTGATGAAGAAGATGAGTCCTCGAAAATTTCTAAAATCATTGACAATATATTTTATTTCATTTTATTTTTTTTATCCATAGTTCACCTAATTCGACTCTAATGATATTGAACTTTGAAAACCTGTTATTTTTTGTATTGAAATTGGATTTTGAATTACGAATTCAATAAAAATGCCTCGAAATGGAGTATGAATAGATTATACTAAGTGGTTAAAAAATTATTACCAAAATCAAGATTATGTCCTGTATCTCAGTTATAAAGACGGTAGACCCATCAATGGGGGGTGATTTGAAACCATCAAAGTGTCCTCTATCTGCAAGTATCCTATGTACATTCAAGTCTGAAACACCCAGCAGAATAATGAATTTCTCTTAGTGGAAACAAATTCATACTTTTTCTTGAGATGAAAATGGGGAAGTTTCCAATATTGAGGTAAAGTTTGTGAAAATTGAAAAAACCGGGGTGTCCCAGATCTTTTTATACATCCCATACTCAGTTATGCTGCATGGAAAAAAATACACTCTTGTCAAACCCAAATGACTTTGAAGCCATTGTGTCAGAGTCAACTTCTGTCGAATTACCCCTGAAGAACCCCCAACCTCATTTTTTCAAGTTACACACTGCACATTTTTTGTTGATTAGTGAAGTGCAATCAATTTTAACTTCAGAATCGGCACCTTCATCGTCAAATCCTTGTTTCATCTAGTCAAGATGCGAATATTCAAATATAATCCTCATATTATGTGATTCTCAAGTTGTTATCTGCAGAAAGTATTCAATCCCGAAAATTCATTCCATATTCTGTCTGATTGAAGTGACATTCAGAAATATTCTTGTACTTGTCTATCAGAGAGTCACTGGATGGTATTTGTAAGATAAGAGTTCGGACACAGCTGAACTTTTGTCCTTTTCTATTTTCTATATTACAATGGTTTGAGTGAATAAAAGAATAAGACATATATTCTGCTCTTTGTCTTCTCAATTTCTCTACTAGCGCCTGATTGTCAGATACGATTTTAGAGGTTAGATTTTCTGTCAGATCAATCATTGTAGATGGAAAATAGAAATAGGGTATAAACATACCTACTTCAATTTATATAGCGATACACTTTTTGCAGAACAATAGTTATAAACATAAAAAGAATGCATGCAACAACATTTCAATATGACAAAATAGACACATATGGATATACTTACCGCAAGTTTCTTATTGTATGTAAAATTATACTCGAGTAACAAAGTGTAAAACATTAAGATTGCTTTAATTCTCCACCTTTTGCTGCATTCCCTTCTTGCTGATAAATTTTGAATTTGGTCGGTATTGAAAAAGCCATTCAATGATATCATATTGTCACATATTCTATGTTCTATGTCAACAACGTTGTAAGTCAATCATGTCAATGTCAAAGTGACTTCCTCCTCTCTCGTCACAAACATCCTATATGATAGTATCTATCTGAATCCTGAATCCACATCCTACCGACTGCGCCATGTGATATATCCTTTGTCTAGTTAGCAAGGATATCATTATTAGGATGTGCAATTTACTTGATTTCCTCAGTTTCGTTCTCAAATTTTCAATTCCATTTTGTAGTTTTGCAATCAATTCCTCTTCATGAGAATTTTGTTTTGCATTTCGTCTCATGACAATATTGGATTATTTTTCAATAGTCTGTTTGAAAATGGCCCAAAATATAGTTTCATTCCAATCTGCTATTATAAGAAGTGAATTTTAATGTATTTACTTATCTCACAAATTTCCCATGTCTTCAAATTAATTTTCCATCCAGGCCGTTTCATACATTCCTTCTATATAAAGGAATGGTTGATATTTCCTTTGGGAAATTGAAGAAATGAAATCGCCATTCCCTTCAAAATTCCCGCAATTCATTACACAGCAGGACATTTTCATTTATGCTTTTTTCTCATTAGTTTATGAAATTATATCTCAATTCTGACGTTCATAAAATTCGTTGTCAAATTCAAACAATTTTGAATGAAAAAGCGCGGAACGACTATGATGCTATTGTCACAATGCAAGATCTGTAACATAATAAATCTAATCATTCAAAAACACTAACAGTAGTCATTTCTGTGTCCATACTCTTATCTAACTAATACTAGAGTCACTGGATGGTATTAGGTTGATAAGAGTTAGGACACAGAAATGACAACGGTTAGGGTTTTTGAATGTTTAGGTTTATAAAGTTACACACCTTGCATTGTGACAAGAGCACCATAGTCGTCCCGCGCTTTTTCATTCAAAATTGTTTGAATTTGACAATTAATTTTATAAACGTCAGAATTGAAATAAAATTTCATAATTATTATACTTTCGAGATAAGAGCAACTATGGAAATCACTTGCTGTGTAATAAATTGTGCCAATTTTGAAACAAATGGATATCATTTATTCGATTTTCCAAATCAAATATCAAGCATTTGCTTATGGAAGGAAGATATGAAACGGCCTGGGCGGAAAATCAATTTGAAGACGAGCGAAATTTGTGAGGTACTCATTGAAATTCACTTCTTATAACAGCAACTGATTAGAATGTATCAATTTTTTAGGCCCATTTTCAAACAGAAGATTTCAAAATCTGTTTGAGAGAATCTGCTGCTCCATCAATTTACAAAGCAGACGATTTCAAGAACAAAATTCCATTATTATCATCACACAAAATACAAAACAAAATAATCATTGAAAAAGGGGAAATGATCGCAAAATTACATTATGAAATTGAAAATTTGAAAACCAAACTAAGACAAGCAAGTAAACTACAACGTGATATATTATTGAATGGCGTTTTTGGTGCTGACCGAATTCAAAATTCAACAGTGAAAAGTGAATACATATTTATGTATCAAGGGAATTATTATAAGGGCCTTAATTACGCTGGAGGTTATCGTTTTGGGGATATTTTCTATATCGATCCATGTTACTTTAAAAAACCAAGAATTTGGTAGGTCTCGTCAAAATAAATAACTTTTTTCCGATGAAATCTTTATCAAAAAATAATTTGTTTTCTGTATTTCAACACCCTAGCCGTATCTCCGAAATGAAGCATTTCCGGACACAAGCTTGTATAGCTCAGGAATACTTCACTGGAGTACAGTTTCACATACAATGAGGAATTATAGCTATAAGTTTATCCATATGTATATATTTTCTCATGTTAAAATGTTGTTACATGCATTTTTTTTATTTTTATAATAGTTGCTCTGCTAGAAGTGTATCACTATGAATTGAAGTGGGTGTTTGTACCCTATATCCATTGTCCATCTACGGCTATGATTGATTTGACAGAAAATATAACCTCTAAAATCGTATGTGACAATCAGGCGCTACTAGGGAAATTGAAAAGACGAAGAGCAGAATATATGTCTTATTCTTTTATTCACTTAAACCATTGTATTATAGAAAATAGAAGAGGACAAAAGTTCAGCTGTGTCCGAACTCTTATCAAACTAATACCATCCAGTGACTCTAACTTATACCATCCAGTGACTCTATGATAGATAAGTCGAATCTTATTATGGTGTTGTCGGATGATTAGATCACGCGTTTTCCCGCGTCTTTCATTTTGTGAATTTCAATAATTATTTTGAAAACTTACCGAGCTCTGACGAAAAAACAGTTTGCGACAATCAACTAGTTAGAGTTAGTACTTCGAAATAATGAAATATCAGTGAGAAATTTCATTTCATCAAGTGTCAAATACCTGGTATCCATAGTTTCGACCGCTTCCTCCTTCTCCTTGAAATCATCCTCGACCTTGATCGTCAGCCGATTGTCGTCATCGTCATCGTCGTCCGAATACCAGTTGATATTATCCTCCACCTGGAACTCCTCCTTCGGCTCGCTCTCCACGAAAACCTCCTTCTGCTGCGTCTTTATCCTCATGAACAGATCGCGATGCGTCCTCGGCAAATCCATGGGCAAATCGATCGACATGCCGGGGCACTCTTTCTCCTCCCCCGTATCGATTCGCAGCATGGGCTCTGTTTCGTTGTCCTCTTCGAAAGTTTCGCCCGTTTTCGACATCTGTCTGATGTCGATGTCTTTGTTGGCCGATAGGGGATGCCTTGATAATAATAATAAGTTTAAATACTGTCCGTAGGTCAATCCAGGAGGTGATATATTCTAGAGTGTCTCGGACATCTCAATTTACTGTTGTGAAGTTACACTTCACACCCCCTACGAGGTTAGCATGAATATACAGGGTCGCTGATATGTATGGAAACAGGTGAATATCTCAGTAACCTGTTGTTGGATTTTTTTGAATTTATGTACTGTGTGATTTCAAAACGTGGCAGATTTGAAAATGTTATAGCCAATGTTGCAACTGTTTCAGTTATACCGGATTTTTCATTAACTTCCTTATTTTGAATAGAACACCCTGTAATTTATTCGATTTTCAGATTCTCCTTGAAGAGCTAATTCCATCGATCTATCACACTTGGGGTCTAGCGGGAATGAATACATAGGTATAGGGTGTTTAAAATCTAGATTTTTCAACATTAGGATTTTTTTGTGTCGAAACTATTCACTATCGATCAAAACCGCTCCAATGTTCCCATCTCCACTTTTGATTTACTATCTACTGACATTTAATTGAAACAAATACAGGGTGGTTCAAGATTCAGAATTCTGATCACCCTCTGTATCTGTTCCAATTAAATAGTCAGTAGATAGTGAATCAAAAGTGAAGACAGGAACATTGGAGCGGTTTTGATCGATAATGGATAGTTTCTACACAAAAAAATCCTAAAGTTGAAAAACCTAGATTTTAAACACCCTATACCTATGTAATCATTCCCGCTCGACCCCAAGTGTGATAGATCGATGGAATCAGCTCTTCAAGGAGAATCTGGAAATCCAATAAAGTACAGGGTGTTTCATTCAAAATAAGGAAGCTACTAAAAATCCGGAATAACTGAAAAAGTGGCAACAGAGGCTATAACATTTTCAAATCCGCCACGTTTCGAAATCACACTGAACATAAATTCGAAAAAATCTAACAACAGATTGACGAGATATTCACCTGTTTCCATACATATCAGCGACCCTGTATATCAATTAATATATTCTATAATTTATTTCAGTTGCTTATTTAAGAAACTTTATTAATATTTATCAAATACACTTGTTACGAAAGATAACATGATGTCATATAATGTTAGGTAAGGCTCTATTTTATAGATATTTTCATGGACGATGCTCTTCTGAAATATCAACAATAATTGTTCCTCCCTTGGCAGTCCCCGCGAGATTAACCCCTTCGTGGTCACTTTGGAGACCTGCAGAACATCTCTTTACAAAGACTCGTTCATCCAACGAACAGCGAGGCTCTGGAATACATTACCAAGGGAGTTGTACCCCGAGGCATATAACCTCCAGAAATTCAAGAAGAACACCAATTCCCACTTTATTTCCCTTGGTTCTCACGATGTTCTCTGAACAGGATATCCCTTTTCGTGGAAACCAGAACATAAAAAAAGCAGCAGTGATTGGTTGAACCCGGCAAAGCGAGCCGGATTCGAATATCTTGAGGGCCGGTCGTGGCCTCCTGGTCTAAAGAGTTTATAAACGGAATCTCACCAGATTACAAACATTACAAAACAAAATCGCGAGAATGGTGACAGGATCTCCTTGGTATGTTCAGAATAACCAGATCGCCAGGGATCTGAAGTTATTAGAGAACGAAACATCAAGACTTTCGAAAAAGCTGAGGTTCATGAGAATCAGCTTCTTCGAAATGCAGTTGATTATGACCCAGGTGATCAATCAAAGTTTAAAAGACCGAGATTGTCCACAAACTAGAGGAAGTATCGACATTATGACCAAATTTACTATTCTCAAGTTTTTGATATTTATTTATTACGTTCGATACCGTTTTTATTTTGTTTCATAATCGATATCAGGATAAGAGGGACTCTTCCCTAGTCTGAATCGAATAAAAGAAAGATCCAATAATAAACAGAATCAAATAAAAGGAAGACCCAATATCTACCTTATGTCGACGTCTTGCCCTGGCGGGTACGGGTTGAAGGTCGATGGGCGGATGTCGACGTCTCGGGTGGCCGGGTTGGGCGGGTTGGCCAGCAGGCCGGCTTCGCGCTGATAGCGTTCAAGGTCGATCTCGGCGGGGGCGGCCGGAGCGGGCAGCTTGGGCGGCGAGCCCTTCGGCACGGCTAGCGGAAGGGTGCGCATGTCCACGTCGCCGTTGCTGGAATAGAAACGGGGTTGGGTCGTGTTATGTTCCTCGTATTTCCATATTCTCAGTTAAATGTTATAGATTAACATAGTTACCTTGGGAGAGATCAATTTTTTTCTACTTCCGTATTACAATACGCGAATTAAATATCTGCTGCTGAATTCCTAATATGATTCATTTTAACACGGATTTTCATTATTATACAGATTTTGGCCAATGGGTTGCGGGCAAGAACTGTCAGATGACCGTCCCTGGAGGCACAACATTGCAACACAACCTCTCTTTTCTTATTTGTTTACAAGTGATTGAACTTGTTTTTCACAATTATTTTGGCATACGATTCGTATTTTTCGGCTATTCATTATTTCGTTCATGCCATCACATTGTGCTGTTGTACAATGCACAAAAACTACAGCGGAAGATGAAGGAATCTGGTTGGTACATTATGATTTAAAAGTAAGTACCTACTATAGTCACTCACACATAGTTTTCATTTTTGAAATTCGGTAATTTCTGATTTCTCGGAATTCCTTCTACAATAGGAGATAATAGAAATAATCGTGAAATTTCTAAAAGAATGCAAGAAGATTGGATTCATGCAATAAAACGGAACGACTGGTCTGATATGCTGACGAAATATGATCGTGTGTGTTGCAGTCATTTCGACTCTATTAGCAGTATTAGCTTGTATTGCAGAAGTGGCAGAAGGAATTTTATCAAGGAATGATAACATTTCATATAGATAACCATGTGAGATTACTATTTCTGAAAAATCATATTATGCTTGAATTAATGCATAGCGCAAAAAACACGATTCGTATGCCAAAATTTTGTGAAAAACTATTTCAATCCTGTGAACAAATAAAAAAAGTGAGGTTGTGTTCCAATAATTCACAGAAGAGTGAGGTTGTGTTTCAATATTTTACCTCCAGGGTCGGTCATCCACAGAACTCATAACCTCTATATCTTACGACCAGAATGCGTATCCAATATGGCGGCCGAGCAAATCATGCATCAGCTGCAACACTGTTAGTGAACCATAAACAGTAGCGGCGTTTAACCTTCGTAATACTGAGTAATTCTAATACCCCTACATTACTAACTGGGGTATTTTTGTACCCCACCTTGTTTTCATATATATTTATGATATTTAATTTTATTATATGATTTGCACTTGAAAAATACACAAATAACAAATTTTGTCCAAATATATCAATAACTTTCATAGAGTATGCAGTACAAAATTAATACAAAATATAATAATTAACTTATGAAATAAATATTTTGCGATATGAATTATTACATGTGTCCGCAAATTTCACATTTGTTACGGTTTTCCAATCATTTTTCCGAGGACAAAGAGTACAGGGTATCCCAATTTGGGCACTTTTGCGGGGTATCTCCCTTATCAGTAAAGATAGAGCATTGCGGTTTTCGCGACAGTGTGCTACTTTTTTATGAAATTAATAATGGCGCAAGCAGAATTGTGATAGCTCTTCCGGTTATCGAGATAAAGGGTGGAATTGAAAAATATCATTTTTCAGTCTCAGTTATCTTTGAACTTATCGAAGAAGTTAAAACTTGTTTTTATAGAGTTTTTCTCGTAGAATCCAGTGGCGTAGTTATTTTTTTGCTAGCACCTTTTGTTTTTTAGTTATGGAGCAAACATATGTTTTTTTAAATGGAAAATAATTGTATACAATTATATATTTTTGGAAAGCCCACTTCATGCTCAATGTATATATGGAATAATATACAGGGTGTTCCATTTAAAAAAACATATGTTTGCTCCATAACTAAAAAACAAAAGGTGCTAGCAAAACAATAACTACGCCACTGGATTCTACGAGAAAAACTCTATAAAAACAAGTTTTAACTTCTTCGATAAGTTCAAAGATAACTGAGACACGGAGGGTGCCTGAAATGTGATATTTTTCAATTCCACCCTGTATCTCGACACCCGGAAGAGCTATCACAATTCTGCTTGCGCCATTATTAATTTCATAAAAAAGTAGCACACTGTCGCGAAAACCGCAATGCTCTATCTTTACTGATAAGGGAGATACCCCGCAAAAGTGCCCAAATTGGGATACCCTGTACAACGTCCAGATGTCCTTTCACCTGCTGGAAATAATGGACGACTACAAGACTCAGGATCGACCGTAACCATATGGTCACGAGAACACACAATAAATAACCAAACAGATTGGTATTTACACTATGAGAGTCAAAATCAATGTGAGCGAAAGAGATCCTACAAATCTGAACTCAAAAAAAGACAGGAATCAACTTTACTAGATTACTAACTGAGGTATTTTTGTTCGCCAGCTACTTTGAACGTCTGAAAATACTGAATGGCATGGTTTTTTCATTTGATATTTTATATAACGACTAGAAAATACATAGAAAAAGCGGAGCAGAGAGAGGATTATCGGATATTGATAGGCATAAAAAATTATCGCCATAAACCACGAAAAAATACCAATTTGGAGTACAAAATTACCCCACTTAGGTTAAATTCGTGGCGAAATGTAAATAAACGCCAGTGGAGTGTCTCGAAGATAAGATGAAAGTATTAGTGAATGAATTTTCGGAAAATCAGAAGATGATTAGAGTTTTCCAACGAGAATTTTTGATTTTAATTTCTTTTGCAGGATATTTAATGAAATTAATTTTTTTATGCCATTTGGAATCGTCGAATTCTTGCAGGTTTCTACTTTTCTCCATAAAGAAGTTGATGATATCGACTATGTTCAGTATTTTGTATAAATATTTTCGGAGATTTTGTGATTCCAAGTGATGCTGTTTTCTTTATTGGAAATGTTTTTAAACAAATATTCCCTATGATTTGTTCCTTGTAGCTTTGTGAAATTTCCATGCTGAAATTATGAGAATCATTCTAAAGAAACTCAAAAATGGAATGTTCTGATTGAAAAATAATGAAATATTTGAATGTAATTATCACTTCTGCTTCATGATTAACCGTTAATTCCAGTCAGAAACACCTAACAGTAAAGATTGCATTACCAAGAGTTCAAAAAACACTTGGTATTATTGAGTCCTAAGGTCAAACAGACATAAAAAAATATCATTGCTATTTATTATGACTAATGATGAAAAAAATTGTGTTAATATGTGAATATAATATGTTGTCTCTAAAATATAAAATGGTGAACAAATGTTATTCTTACCTGCTTATCCGCATGTCTTGATCTTGACCATAGATGAATGATTTGGGAGAAAATTCCTTTCCAACTGAAACCGGTTCGGGATCTTGCCATCTCGAAGGACGGTTTCTACTAGGCTTATCTCTATCTAATTTTCCTTTCATATCTGGAAAATGAATGTTTCCTTCAGTTTTATAAGATTATAAGAGACTCCCAAATACATTGTTTTCAATTTGTTCATATGACTGACGGCAAAACTTCAAAAATGACATTGACTTTCTAAGTTGTCAAATAGGAAATGCGTGAGCGTGAATCAAAAATGGAATGCTTAAATTGAAATAACGTAGAATGATATACAGAGTGTACTTCAATAAGTCCGAAAGAAAGTTAGGGGTGATTCTTCTTCATCTTTTATGATGAAAAGTTCATAGACACCTTTTTAACACCTGCTCCGTCAATATTCTCAATTAAATAGTTTTTTTTTTCAAATAATTACTCAAACGTCTTCCAACAAATTGCACTGAAACTGAAAAAGAGTTTTTTTTGGTATAATTAGATACGAAATAATAATCCCAGTGATGCCTTATCCATATTTATGGTAAATATCAATAAACGCCACTGTTATCATTCAATTTTTATCTCAGGTGAAGTCAGAAAGGTGCAATTGCAAAGGTTCAGTGGCTAGTATCATATAGATAGAAATAAGACAAGTTGGTGAAATTACATTGTCAGGTCCAACTATTATTTTTCAAATCACGACCATTTTTTTAGTAGTACTTTCAGATGAGAGAAAAAAAATGCATGCTCATTTTGTTACTACTGCTATACTTCTAATCCAGGACCGGACTGGGGCAATTTGGGGCCCTCAGGCCCTCTCCCCCGGAAATTTTCTGAAAATCAGGTGCTTGAAAACGCGGTTTTACGCTATTTTAACACTTACAAAGAAGAAGAAATACAGCTAGGTTTATATAAGAATATAATGATTTTCGACTTTCAGGATACCACAACACTAAAAAGTAGAACTGCCAATAATTACAAGGATGTTCAAAAGAAAGTGAATTATTTTATTTTCGATCACACACAAAGTATTAATGAATTTTGTCAAAATCAAAATCATTTGTGGAATAAATATAATTACAAACGGATTTTAGGGATTAGAAAAACAATACTAACATTTTTTGTGAATTAGGTGCTTGAAAACGCGTTTTTTATCGCTATTTTGGCACTAAAAAGAAGAAGAAATTCAGCTGGGTTTTTATACGAATATTATGATTTTTAACATTTGTTGACTTAATTATTCATTAAAATAAGGAATTTAAACTATTTTTATGCCTCAACACTACAAAACACATGCTGTAGAACTACCAATAATTAGTAATTACAATGGAGTTGAAAAGAAAGTGCAGTATTTTATTTTTATTCACACTAAAGTATTAGATAGGTAATCAATTACTTAGGTGCTAAACAACTGAGGATTCCATATTTTACTCTCAATCTACTTTTGAAAATACAAACAAAACATGACCGAGAACAAAAAATAACTTCTATAAAAAAAAATCTTTTCAACTTTCACATAATCCAATAAAAAATCTGCAGCCAGAATAGCTGAATCTTAGTTTAATTCATAACTAAAAAATATGGTGTTGTTTTTCATGCAAACCAAAAACTTGACTACAGAAATAGCAGCGTCGGCGCAAGGGAACAAAGCTTTTTTACTACAATATGGGGTTTCATATATGTTGGACGCACTTCCAGGAGTGGAAGCATCTCAAGAAAATGATGAAAGATCCGAAGTATAAATATAATATGTCCAAAACTATTTTGCATCTTGAATAGCACCACTCAAATACCTTTCAATTTCATATTATTCAAGAATTTTTCGGTCAATTTTCAGGTGCTAAAATCATCAATAATGCCACGGCAATTTTAAAATAGCTAGAAATTCACCGCCAGTAAAAACTGCTAAAGTTGCCATGTTTTTAATTACGATTGGGAACTTCAGAAATATTAGTTATTCAATAATTCATTGATTCTCAATTGAGTATTGGTAATATTCCTAATTAGCAATGAAAATTCAATAATTGTCTCAAAATATTCCCTTATGATTTGTGACTTATTGCTTGCATTAAATTTGTGTAAATAATGATTATATTAATTCACACTAGAGAACATTTGAATCGGCGAACGTAACAACACGGCACACAAGTTTTGGCGTGGTCTTGTCAGTTCTCAGCATTCAGCACAATGTTGCCAAGTTTCCAACATTTACATGATAGTTTGTTTGGAGAATAAGGAACATTTCGAGATGCTGGTTGCTCGAAAAAGTTGAGAATGAACTATAATATCATGGGTTCCTTTCACTATGTTTTATTCAACGACAGGGCACTAACATCTTTTTGATAACTTGATTATGATTGGTGAGTTGACAACCTTCCTTCATAAGTGGAAATGGAAGATTATCTGACCAATAGCAAAAGAGCATGAAAACTGCGTCAACATTTATTCGACTCATCACCAAAAGGCGGCCATGAAGGTTCGTTTGAAATAAGCTCTGAAATTCAACAATTTCGTATAGAGTGAGAAGTAGAGTGATTGAATGCCAATAATTCATCAAAGTCCACTCGCCCATTCACAGGGAGATATATTTTTCACCCTGAACTTTTCTGTGGTGCGCTGCTGGTGGATTCCAATAAAGCATTCATGGTTCATTTAGAATCTTTTTTCTCTATGGTACTTTTTCTATATTTACGACCGTTATTTAGAATGCATCCTAAAAATTATGTCATTTGTATTATCAACTATAGCTACGAACGATGACGTCACGATTACACAAACTAGAATAGATATGGCGCAACTCCTCTAGTTTATCTCTTGCCTTCAAACCCCTATCTTGCACTAGAGTTCCTAAATGTACTTGACACTGCTGTTTTGACGTTTTTTGTATATCAGAGTACGGACACTATGACAAGCACTGACAATCAGACATAACCACAAATAAATTGATGGAAAAAGCGGGAACTGACAGTACACGGACGTAGATGACATAAATAATATCAAAGGTTTGACAAATTGAGAGAATTAGGAGAAAGATGCGAGTTTGTGCAGTTTCCAGCTGTGAGAACACGGGAAATCAATTCACTCTATACGAATTTCCATCGGATAACGTAATTCTACAAAAATGGAAACAGAATATGATGCGGCCGGCATGGAATATAGGTTCAGGCCACAAAATTTGCGAGGTATTCAAATTTCTTGGTAGGATATAGAACATTTTTCAACGCATTTTTATCAGGTACATTTCAGAAGGGAAGATTTGATGTTGAAGAATAGGATCGCATTGAGAGAAAGAGCCGAACCCACAATTTATAAACTGAGCGAGTATGGAAAAAAACCTCATTCCAATTTCGAACCAACAAGAAACTTGCAGATGATGAAATTTATTCCGAACATATTTTGAGAGATAAAGGCATGAGAGGATCCTTTATCTAAGCGAAAAACATATTCTTGTCCTCGTCTGGCAAAACATATGATTTGCTACAAAATCGTTTGTGGTTATGTTTGATTGTCACTGCTTGACTAATGTCCGTACTCTAATATGTACAAAAAACGTCAAAACAGCAGTGTCAAGTACATTTAGAAACTCTACCTTGCCAGGGCCGGCTCTACAGATTTATCTGCTAGTGTGCAAATCCCAGAGTAGCGCCCCTATTGGAGTTTATTGAATTAACAAACTGAAAGCTGATGCAATAAAATATAAAATCAAACTATTTGCTGTTCTCAACAGTTTTGTTTCCAAAAAAGAATACGTATATGTATAATGAAAATTCAATTTAACAAATCATTAACATAACTAGAAATAAAAATGAATTCTGAAATAAACAACCAGAGCCGAGAACAAACTCTAGAAATAAATTCATATTTTATCAACAGAGAGTATTCGAGTGAGTAATAGGTAATAAAATGAACACACAAGGAGAAACATTGCAATTCACAAAAATGGCACTTTACGGGCTTTCTGAGTAGCAAAATCTTTAATTAAATCGCTTATATTCAAAGTAGGTATCCAATAAGTTTGATTCTATTGATGTAATCGCTGAACTAGACAATTTTTCTTGGGACATTGTCGACCTCAAATAATTTTTCATTATCTTCAATTTCGGAAAATTTCTTTCTCCTGTTGCAACAGATTCTGGCAGTGTTAGCAAAATTCTCAAAGCTACCGAGAAATTTGGAAACAAATAAACTAAATTATTTGTGAAGATATATTCTAACATAGTGTGAGGATCATTATTTGTAATATTTTCTTTGAAATAATTTTGTAGAGTGATAATTTCTTCGTAAAGTTCTAGACCGTCATTATCTGGATTCTCTTGATTTGATTCATGTCGACTAATTTATTGTGGAGCTACTTACGAAGTTTTAATAATTCTTCACGTGATATTTTAAGAAATTCAAATAAAAAACCAAATTCATCATTATAGTTCCTCAGATTTTCGAATCTTTCTTCGAGGGACGTTATGGTTTGATCTTTTACTTGCAAATTAAAGTTGATTTTGAATTGTTCTTCAGGATCAACCGGTGTCTCATCTTCATGTTCGTAACTGAATTGTTTTGTTTTTTTTTCTACGGCGGATTGTTTATATGAAAGTAGGAATTTTTCTATCGTGTTCCCTCACGTTTGGCGCCCCTTTATGGCCTGATGGTGTGCTGTGCACACCTCGCACACCCGCTAGAGGCGGCCCTGTACCTTGCACCACTACTTGAAAAACGTTCAGTACATCAAATTGGATACCTACCTAGATATCCGCTTCTTCTTTCAAGAGAAGAAACCAGCAAATAAGACTTTTTAAAAGCAGCGTGTATATACATTATTGTTCCACTCAGCTCATTGATTAAAAATCAGTGAATAAGTTCTCAGAAAAATAAACAAAAAAAAAAATCAAAAACTAACCATCATTTCCTTGCAATAACTCATGTGGCACAGGCACACTAATATCAAACAATGATGGTATCCCACCTTTAGTATCCTGTTTATTGTCCACACCGTGTTGCTCTTGCAGTTTACTCTGAGTGGTATTTATCATATTCAGAGCCTCTTCTCGACTCATCCTCGGGAATCCCCCCAATATATCTCGAGGAGCGGTTTCGATGTGCTTGAAAAGAATCTGCTTCAAACCTGAAAATTATTTTCTTCGTCAGCCGTCTGAATCTTCGAGAAAAATGCGATACTTATTTGCGAATTGACTCTGCTGTTACTTGATGGAAATCCAGAGACGGAAAAAACTTCACAAACGATGAAATTTCAACAAAACACAACGTTTCTCAACTCAGTAGGTAGATTTCTAAATCTTTTGTTGGCCAGACAATGGAAACAAAGTGGAAAACCTTCACAGGGCATTTTTTTGACTTGAAAACTCGATAACTAAGCGGTTTTTTGTACATTCAGTAATATTTCTTCATTTGACAAAACATATTTTTTTAGGACATAGGACAAAATAGTTTTGTATTATACAAGGGAAAAAAGTAGTAGATTTTAGCTGCACGTTGTAGGTTGTGTTGTCTCCCGACGCGTAGCGGAGGGAGACAAAAAACCGTGAGCTAAAATCTAATATTTTTCCCGTGTATCATACACTATTTTTTTCTGTGACAGAAGAAAGGACGAATCAATATTGAGAAGATATTACATTATTTTGAAATATGAAAATTATCGACGTGAAATTTTAAGTTTTCAACAGTGGGGACACCTGTAACCAAATATCTGATGTCACTTCTGTCAGTCTAATTCTGTGATTTGATTTCAGAAAATTGCGAATTTAGTGGTTGTTTAGTAATATACGTAACCGCGAAGTCGAATGGAAGATAAAAGGACTTGCAGTTATTTCTCGGAGACGGTATTATTGACTCATTTTTCGGAACTATAGCACAACAATAAAAGCCATCAACAGTGTATATATATGTGGTATATATTCGGGAAAAAAGTACTCACTTTTTTCCCACGGGAAAAAAGTAATTTATGAAAACTGACATTTTATAACCTGCCAACAGAAAAAAATATATTTTTTTTAGGACATAGAACTATTCAACAGTTTTTGATCTTAGAGAAATACAATAATTTTGATAGGGCGCCGATTTTATTCCCATTTGACATTTGACACCTCTGTGGCCAACCTCACAATATGAAATGTCTAACTTCTGAAAATATGATCAATTTTAAAGGTTTGTCAAACTGAAAAAAAAAATGTAAAAAATAATGAGATGCCAGTTTGAGTAATTTCTAACTGCAAAAATACTGGGGAATCCAAATTACGCAACACTAATTTCGTTATCAGTTATCATTATCATTAACCGCATAATTATATCATTAATGATGCGGTTTTCTTGGGATTCTGTTTATATGATTGTATGTTAGATCAATGGAGTATTTGGCATAGTGAAAATGTTTATTCACCATCGACGTGCGATGTTGAGGGGTGTAAATAAGGTATTCATTTGGGAAAAGGGTATGATGAAATTCTGCGTGATATTAGGGAGTTAAAGCCAATACAAAAACTTGCAATTACGTATGGACGTAAACGTGAATAGAAATACGTACGTATTCAATGAAAAGTAGCGTTAAAGCTACCGTATGGGACGTGCATGTTTTACGTACATACGAGATACAAGACCAGACTCATTTCAACCCTATTTTTCTTTTTCATTCAAATGTTTTGATTTGTTAGTCTTCGCTTGATTTGATATTGTTCCAGTGTTGTTGCTGCAAACCCCTGTTGCAAAATGGAAGAGATTTTGATATTCGAAGCTACAAATGATAGCGATGCTAGTAGTTATGATGACCTATAGATGATATGTTCATCTTCCATGTACTGAATGAGAACGACAATTTAGGTAATCGAAGGGAAATATATAGAGATATCAATTTAATCAATTTATTTGAAATAGATTGTGAAAATTTATTTCGATTTGCGAAAAATGGCATTCCAAGATTAGCTAGAGCCCTCAACGGCCCGTGTCTTTGTAGGGATTATGGCCTACAACTTCCCTTGCGAGATGCGAATCATCTTTCAAGGAAAAGAGAATTCTTTTATTTGAATTGTCCATGATTTCTTCGAAGCACAACATAAGAACAGAGCGCAATAAAAAATAAATGTGATATCATGTGATAAAAGTGAGGTTAAAGCAAAAACCGAATAGTTATCGTTTGTATTCGCTTAGGTAGGTAGGTAGGTAACGTTTTCGGTTCAATACGATTTGGGTTTAGCGCCAGCGTATCAAGACGTAAACATACGTCAGACGTATCTTCTGGCGTAGGAAATTCGCATACTGCGCATGCTTAAGGCGGATTTAGCGAATGCACAAGCACAATGTGTAACTTTAATGTGTAATGCATAAAAGTTAAAAATTGTGAACTTCAGGGTTATGTATTATGAGATGTTATGCACTGTGCACTAGAACTTTTGAGTTGGATAAATCATCTCATATGGACTACAGTGTTTAACTTTTATGAATTATACATTAAAATTACAGTTATGAAATGAATTGTGTTTGAGCGCCCGCTAAATCCGCCTTTAGATGTCAAATTCTACGTTTACGCTTACGCATTCTGCATTGCTTTAACTCCCTATTGAAGAGGTCCAATCCTTTTATTGCTACGAAACTAAAATGAAAAACTGGATATTAGTCTCTTCAAGGAGTTTATTTGCTTCTCTGGTTAATATTTAATATCTATTTATATGAACTTTGAAACAGTATTGAATTGTTCTCATCCCCAAAGATTGAATGAAAAACAATACATTTTTATTTATAAATTACTTGTCTCGAATTAATCAATTCATTCAATAACCATAACTATTATTTTATATATTTTACATCAAGTTATACTTCGTAAGGTTTTCTTTGTTTATTCAATACCAATATGTATACTTTTAATTTGTATTACGTGAACATTTTGAATAAATTTTTTCATTATTATTTATTATTATCTCATATTATCATAGCAAGCAGATAACCAATGATTCCCAAACATGCGAGAGCATTATTTTCACTGCCATTTTGTGGAGATATCATAGTTTGTAAAGTTATTTCCAACAAAGATTCATTTTTTGAAGAATTTTTATGTTATATACCTCACAATAAATTATATTTCGTAAGGTTTTCTTTGTTTATTCAATACCAATATGTATACTTTTAATTCATATTATGTCAACATTTTGAATAAACTTTATTATTATTATTTATTATTATCTCATAGCACGCAGATAACCAATAATTCCCAAACATGCGAGAGCATTATTATCACTGCCATTTTGTGGAGATTTCATAGTTTGTGAAGTTATTCCCAGCAATGATTTGTTTGTCTGAATAATTTTTATTTTATCTACCTTACAACAAGTTTTACTTCCTAAGGTTTTCTTTGTTTATTCAATACCAATATGTATACGTTTTATTGATATTATGTCAACATTTTGAATAAACTTTATTATTATTATTTATTATTATCTCATATTATCATAACAGGCAGAAATCCAATGATTCCCAAATACGCGAGAGCATTATCATCACTGCCATTTTGTGGAAATTTCATAGTTTGTGAAGTTATTCCCAGCAAAGATTCATTTTCTGATTCAAGCTGGTTTGGAGGGATTTTCGGGTAATGGAACACCATAACGTATCAATCGAAGAAATTCCTTACCGTCCGAAAGTGGTTTGCCATGGGCAAATTTGCAATCATCTCCTTGTGCACATTTCAAACCTGTATGGTAAAACTTACAAGGAAATTCAGAATGCATATATGAACATTTGTCACCTTTAGCACAACAATCCATCAAGTAGAACTTGCACAGTTCTAATTTCATTGGAGGAACTGCTTCATGTGAGTAGGGACAGTCATCCTGAAAAAAGTTTGATTCAAAATTAAAAAGCTCAAATCAAATCAATGACGTCTGCTTACCTTTTGGCATTTTCCTTGCAAATAAAAAACACAAACACCCTGCGAATCTCTCAAGGCTGACAGATCATTCTTTCTATCCCATTCTTTGTCCTTATTCTTTCTATCCCTTCTTTGTTCTCTGTTTCTTCTGCCTTTCTTGTTTTCTCTCCTTTTCACTCTCTCTTCAATTTTGTTGGTATCTACAGAACATTCTGATTCATGACTTTCCTCTGACTGCATTTGTAACATATGCTCTCCTTTGTCTTCAAATCTCTTATCAGGACTTAATCTTCCTCGCATATTCAACATCTCATTTTCATCTATTTCGGATTTGGGAGATTCAAAACGTCGTTGTTTATTCTGAAAAATAGAGTTCAATCCTATACTATCATCATTATTCATAGGAACAATTTAATACACCTATAAATAAATAATCTGCTCAATAGTCAAAACATAAAATCAAATTCTTTTAGAGAATATATTATGGCTTTTATAATTTTGGAAAAATTGCAGGGCTTTGATGATCATCCCGCAGAATCTCGTTCTTGAGAAACTGGGCCGATATTTGGTAGAAATTTCAAATTTCATACAAACGCATGTTTATTCGTACTCTGATCTAAAAAGGTATGAAGATATCCATGGACGTGTCTTTTTCACAAGTTGCATGAAACTATGTAAGAAGTACTTATCTAAATTAAAGTTAATTTTAAATAAAGTATAAAACTGTCTGTCTCAAGATCACGTGGAGGTTTTCATATTAATATCTTCTGAAATAGTTATTTATGTATCAAGGGCGTAATGTAGGCGTCAGCCCAGGCCATTATACGCCAAAAAATGCCAAAACTGAAGCGTGAAATGTCTTGTTTCATTGTGACAATTTAATTTATGTACAGAATATCCCGTAAGCCGCTGTGATTTTGTCATTATGACAGCGAAAAAATGTTACTCTAACTTTTCCAGCGATAGAACGGAAATTCAACATTTGAATGCATGACAACCGAAACTGTAAACAAATCTTTGATGGTAATTTTGTCCCAAACTTGCTTTGTCAGAAAAGTATCTAATCTGTGGAAAGCGATTTGGAGTCTTCCAGTGGAGAAATTGAAACACCATCAACAATAATGTGATTTACGTATTCATCAAATTGTGTTACCGAATAACACTCAAACATTTTTTAGGTCGAAGTAAACTTGGCATTAAAATTCGAATTTTTTGTTGCAATTAGGAAATTTAAATTTTCAGGTGAATATGAAATCGTTTTTTCCACCTTTATTATACCCTCTAACAAACCTAACTATCAATTTGAAGGCATTTGACCTTGGACAACAAAATTTTTTGCCTACGGCGCTTTTTGCTTTATATCACCCCCGTGGCACGAATTATCCCCTCCCCCCTATGGAACAAAGCTGATGTATACGCGCCTGTTGTTCATTAGTTTTTTATATTTTGTTTATTGTTCTTGGTATCAAAGTAGTGTATTTATTCTGTTTCATTTATCTTTTATAAAAATCCGTTTTAGTTTTGAAAATGTGAAATCTCCAACAAAACAACTACTCGACGAAGTCTGGATATTTTTGATGGTGAATATTCTAACTTTATTGCATATATTAAACAGTCGACCTTGACAATTGGGAAAACAAAAACGCCTGCAACCGTTACATCGGTGGTAACGCCTGCAACGCACACTTTTTGACAGGTAAATTGTCCTGCTTTGGAAAATACGCCCGGCCCGTTTTGTACCTTCAGTCCGGCCCTGTTGAGAAAAGCAATAATAATATCCACAGGTTCAATAGGCAAAGAAAGGAATATACAGAAACTGAAAAAAAATTAAAATCGGTTGAAGCAGTCGAAAATTATGAAATTGAGCAGTTTAGTTGCAGATGAAATAACATTATTTGAAAACGAATTTTCATACCCTATTATCTTTATCGTTCTTCTTCCTCTTTTTCCCTCTCTTTACTTCGGTTATTATGTCTTTTTCTTTGTCTTTTTCTTCCCCTCCACTACTTGTTAAAGCAGCAGCCTCTTTCTCTTTTTTGTTGAGAATAGTAGCTAGAGTTTTCTCAATTTTCTTTGCAAAATCATCATCTACAAAAGAAAAGCCGTTGAAAATTCCAACCCTTCAACATATTTGAAGATTATGATCGTCTTACCGGGGTCCAAAACAACATCTTTAGGCCGTATTTTTTCCCATTTCTTTCTTTGCATTTCTTCCCTCTTCCTCAAATGGAGAATACTCCTCTCAGCTTCAGTCATGTGTTTCTTTCCTTTTTCGTCATGTTTCCTTTTATCAGGCTTGATATCTTTTTCTTTTCGTTTCTCTTTTTCGGTGATTATTTCCACCGGCATTTTAATGACGGCAGGGACAGCGATGGGAGGTGGTACTTCCAGTGGGGGTTCTTGAATGTCTGAGGGTACTTCTTCTCCATCATCTTCAATTTCTCCATCTTCTAAATCTTGTTCTTCCTCAGTTTTTTGTTGGGGTTCTTCTTGAGAACAGTTGCTATAACAATTTGAATTCAGAATATGATTTTTTTATGGAAACGAGTAGTTAAATTACACGAAATATCCAAACAGTCTCTAGCATGGGTATTTCATTATTGGGTCATTTTATTGAAACCGGTCAATAGTAACATGAGATCGGATTAGCGATAATACTTTTCGCATGAATTCTACATGTCACAATATGGAAAAATACGAAGACAATTTGAAATTATTTTCCTGATATGGGAAATATTAGGATGACTACTGATTTTGTTGATTTATTGAATTTACCCACGCCTTTGCATGAATACTTATTTATTCCAAAACTAAATGTTATATTACCCATATTCAAATCGTCATGGATAAAGATAGGTATATCAGAATGGACGAAATAAGAAAGAAAGTTCTGTACCAATAAAGTTTCATGATTTTGATATATTCCTTTGTATTCCTTCGCGTATTATTCGTATCACATTATACATTCTACATGTTTCTCAAAATAATTTGACAGGATATAAAATTTTGCCGTCAACGTATAATTTGAAGTTACTTATTTTATTGAGACTAATTTCATGAATGTCAATCGCCTCTGTTGTTGTTATTCCTAACACCTCCCTGGCAAACAATTGTTTACTGGGCGTCGTGAAATAAACTTTTTCAGCCTGACATACTAACCATTTTCTTGGTGTTTTGAACACCTGTTGAGTCAAATGTCTAATGAAATTCACAATAATGATATTAAGAATCATCAATTCCGGATGCAAATTCAAGAGATACTATGGGAACTTGTTCTCGAATTAAGAAATTGAAAATGATCATTGTTGCTTACTTATTTATACAGGGTGGCATTGAAATAAGTGCAAATATTTCAAACACTGTACTATCGAATGGCACATATGAAAAGAATTTAGGGTTCAAAATAAAATTTGAGGTTAGACCCGTTTTTCCACCCAAAGTTCTACACTGTAGCAAATCTGACGTCACCTCTGTTCAAATTTCCATGCGGTAGGCACAATAACGCGGAGTTCAATTTTCGGGATGAAATTTCTCGTTAATTAGAAGGATTAGAAAAAATCTGATATCATGGGAATATTCCTTATACTGTATCATATTAATGTGCTGAATATGTGCACTTATTTCAAAAACACCTTGTATATTTACGACTGAATAGTTCCGAGGAAAAGTCTAGGAGTCCCAAATACAAGGTGTTGAGACAATAATGATACAAGAGATATTTGAAAAAAACTAATTATTTTGTTGAATTTCAACACCCTGTACATCAGAAATAAAGCGTCTTCGAACCTATGTTAATATAATATGAGGATTGTTTCTTACAATCATCCGATATTGTAATGTAAAATGTATTTATGAGTTTTGATACATTTTCAATTGAAGTTTGAAATTGTTTTGTTCTTCATCCTAGTGGGAAAATAATAATAATATGATAGGTACATAGATTGTTGAGCTATCGTACATTGAAATCTACATGCTAAAGCTACCTTGTATTATGATTATGAGTTTCGTGTAATATATGAGTCACTAAAAAAATTTGAAGGACGAAAATGTTGTATTTTTAGTGATAATTGATGAAAATCGCAAAAACTACAGAGGGATATTTTTTGCAAAAAAACAACCGACTTGCTCGCTGAGTACGGCCCTGGAAACACTGGATCGAATCTAAATGGTTCAGTAGATGTCTAATGATTGTTTGAATTAACCGTAAAACATATATTGAAATCGGCTCATTATCACTATGATAATTATTTCATTTGTCCATTCCTCCAAATATTTCATTGGGATGAAATAACTCGTGAAATTATATCAGCCCTTTTGTATCAAATGAGGCAGCTATTCCGAATTTCACGTTCTTCCAGAATTTCATCAATTGGGTACATACTGACTTCGACATAGGTATAATTTTAGTTCGCTTAAATGAACTTTTTTCATGAAATATAAACAATAAACAAGGGATAGTTTCTTGCATTTAATATACAGCGTGTCTCCAAACGGCCCCTCCTCTACATCTCAGCTATCAGTCGTGCGATCTTCACCAAATTTGTATCGGTATGAATCATCAATATGACCAGTTCTTCAAAGACGAACATCATTTTAGACAGTGCCGTGCATTTTTATTGAAATGAATAGGGGTCAGTTTTTATTCAATCATATTAGGCATTTTTTCACAGGAAAACTGACCTCATAATATTGTTCTTCATGGTTTCAAACCCACACATGTGGATTTTCATAAGAAGCCTATGAAGGGTTTCAGAAAAACAGGCACATCTAAACAGCATTTTTCCGAACGTAATAATTATTTACTCGGAAACGGCGAGTTCAACATAAAAAAGTATAACTCGTTTTTCCTTCCAAATCATTATTTTCCACCTACCGGAGCCATTGAACTTTCCAAAATTCGTAGTTGATCTGAAATCACTATTTATTCGAGAGTGAAAATGATAAAAATGAAGCCAATCCTGTTAATTCGGAATTAGGTGATTTTTCGCATATGGAGGTTTGGAAGCATGAGGAACAATAATATGAGGTTAGATTCTCTGTAAAAAAATGCCTGATATGATTTTATGAAAAATCGACCCATATTTAGTTCAATAAAAACGCACGGTACTGCCCAAAATAATGTGCATCTCTGTAAAACTGAGCATATTGATGGTTATTCATACCACACCAAAGTTTGGTGGAATCGCATGACTAATAACTGAGATATAGAGGGGGGGGGCGTTTAATATGAGACGCTGTATGCACGTAAGGATTTCAAACTCTACTGTTTTTTTTTTCGTATTTCTGAAATCATTATTATATTATTCGTAAGGCCAAACTCGTTTGGAATATAGGGCATTCCAATACTTGTAGAATATACCTAATATTTTTTCTACTCCCGTATTACTACAATACCTACGCGAATCTGTTACCGATTTCTCAATATTGTTCATTTTAACATGGGTTATCTTTATGAAACACATGATAATAGTCAATGAAACATGTACTTTTCATTATGAAATCAATTTTCGTCCATAGAAACACGTACTTTGGTATATAATCAAGTGGTCAATTATTTTTTATACATACATTTGAGTTGTTTGACGTCTAATATCAATTGACGTTCAATCACGACGCGTCAAAAGTACAGGCAATTAATTCATGGACTGGATATGATGAAATTTGTTGAAATATAAATAGTAATAAGTGAATTTGTGTTTCTATTTCATTATATAGGGTGTTTCAAAATTCAATATCAAAATTTCAGGGACTTTTTGTTCAGGTCAAAATAAGACTTTTTTTCTATATACATATTTGTCCGCAAACGCTTCGTTGCCGATTTACAAAGTGTTAAAGTTACAAGATTCTCTCATTTTCCAGCAACCTTTTTTATATAATGTCATGTTGTTATTTTTCTTATTCTTCAGCCCCTGAAATCTTGATACTGAATTTTGAAACACCCTGTATATTGATTCTATCTTGAATTGGCTATTAATACACTCGGCTCGTATCGTAAGTTACCTCGTATTCTATCATTACATGGTTGTTGCATACAATAATATTTTAGGACTGGTGATAGATATATTTACGAAATCGTATCATAATGATTCATATTTCGATATGAGATAGATAATTTGTCAAACGATGCAAACCATATTATCCTCTTCCCTTACTACGCCACTGGATTTAGCTAGCGCACGTGTAACATGGTTTTTCGGCAACCGTCCGGGAAGTGCTCACTTTCCGGACGCTTTTTTTTGAGAAAGTAGCATTTTTCCGGCCTAGTCCGGGAAGTACGTACTTCCCGGACTAGGGAAGTATCACATCGTTGTTGTTGCTGTAATTTTGAAAATCTTGGTAGATATGGTTTTGATAAATGCAGAAGATAATTACAATGGCAGCGAAACAACCGCTGACAGCTATTTGACATTAAATTAGAATTAGTTGACATTTTGATTTTTGAAAGTTTGGTTGCAATTATCGTATTAAACTATCGAAAGCAGCTGCGATAGTGAGTTTGAAAATGTCCATACGAAATTTCCAATGTAACAGTTAGTAGGTATAGGAATTCTGTTCAAATTTCAGTATTTGATACAAATGAGAATTAATAATGAAGAAATTGTAATCTACAAAGAAATTTAACATAGAAAATTGTCTCATTGATTTGTTAGTCTACATGGTTGCCGAAAAAATAGTGTACGCAACACGTCCAAGATCAGTTTTTTTGGACTCGCAGACTTCCATGACTCGCCTACTTCTTGGCCTACATTGTGTCCACCTTAAGGACTTACCACCCCTGTAAAATCGTTATTATCCGACCAATTTCAAAAAACATTTTTTGTTGGATAGGTATTTGAAATGCCCCATCCAACGAGAGAGTGATCTAATTCTTGGACTGTTATCGTGGCCAACTGCGACAAATTTCAATGACCCATATTCCAGAAAGTACTAATAGGGATTTTTTTTCACGAAACTTGATGATGGATTCTGAATCAGTAGGTACAGGGTGATTCACCATAATTGTCCCCCCCCCCTCTAGCTCACTTATTTTTGAACCGATTTAAAAATTTGAAAAATAATCTGAAATGATTTTTCAGAAATTTTTTCCCGGTGCATCAGAAAATACAGGGTGCTCGGAACAAACGATCTACAGAGTACTACTTGAATTTTTTCAAATGGAACACCCTGTATGCCATTGTCTTTTTAGATTCTTCCTGAAGAGCTGATTTCATCAATATATTACACTTGGGGTCTAGCGAGAATGATTACAGATAGGGTGTTCAAAAATCGAGATTTTTCAACTTTAGGATTTTTTGTGTCAAAACTATTCATCATTGGTCAAAACGGCTTTCATGTCCCTATCTCAACTTTTGATTTACTATCTACTGACATTTAATTGGAACATTTACAGGGTGGACCAAGATTCATAATTCTGATCACCCTGTATATGTTCCAATTATTGAATGTCAGTAGATAGTGGATCAAAAGTGAAGGCATGACATTGACGTTTTGACTGATGATGAATAGTTTCGTCACAAAAAAATCATAAAGTTGAAAAATCTCGATCTTGAACACCCTATATCTTTGTAATCATTCCCGCTAGACCCCAAGTGTGAAACATCGATCAAATCAGCTCTTCAGGGAGAATCTAAAAATACATTGAAAAATAGGGTGTTCCATTTTAAAAAATCAAGTAGTACCCTGTAGATCGTTTGTTCCGAGCACCCTGTATCTTCCGATGTAGCAGAAAAAAACTTTATCGAAAATCATTTGGGATGATATTTCAAATTTTGAAATCGGTTCAAGAATAACTGAGCTAGAGGGGGGGACATTTATGGTGAATCACCCTGTACCACTTGAAATATACCTGTACCGATTTTCATCATCATAAAACACGGGGTGTCCGAAAAAATGAAATCATCATTTTCTTCGAATAGGTGATCAGCAAATGTAGTTCTGTGGTTTTTCTAGAAAGAAATAATCACAAATTATCATTGGGGATTATTTCAAATATATCTGTACCAATTTTCGTCATTTGAATATACAATGTGTCTGAGAAAAAAATTAAAAAGGATAGGTAAGCAATATTTTTCATCCTGATAATTCTTCACTCAAAATAAAAAGATGAATCAGGATCACTTGGAACATACCTGTACTACCTGTCATCACTAAACACAGGGTGTTCGGAAAATCAAATTAATATTTTTTCGAGTTGATGAAAAAATATTGCCTAGTTTTTCTTTTCAATTGTTTTCTCATACACATCGTATTTTTTAATGATGAAAATCGGTACAGATATGTTCAAAGTGATCCTCAATAATAATGTGTCATTAATTCTTCTCAAAAATACCACAATACTACATTTTCTGATCACCTATTGAAAAACAACCTAGTTCGTTTTTTCGGACACCCTGTGTTTTATGATGATAAAAATCAGTGAAGGTGTTTTTCAAGTGATCGTGATTCAGAATCCATCATTGTTTTTTGTGAAAAAAAATCCCTAATAGTACTTTCTCAAATATGGGTCAATAAAGTTGGTCGCAGTTGGCCACGATTACAGTTCATGAGTAAAATCACTCTCTTGTTGGATGGACATTTCAAATACCTATCCAACAAAAAAAAGTTTTTTGAAATCGGTCAGATAATAACAATTTTACAGGGGTGGTCCTTAAGGTGGACACACTGTAGAATTTTGTCTACTCGTCCAAAAAAACAGTATTTTCCTATCCTAACACACGTGCCGAAGCTCTGAAATAGAAGTAGCTATTTTATATAACACGTTGCAAAATCAACGTGTTTTTGGCATTTGACGTGAAACACGAACGTGGCGTCGAATATTGAATAATAGATATTTACGATACAAGTATATCTTGATAGATATTTACGATACAAAAGTATATCGTGAAGATTCATACGATGTTTCATACCTACTCGAATAAGATGGGAAATTTGTCAAACGAGGCCGAAGGCAAGGCCGAGTATGATATCCCGTCAATTATCGTAATATTAATTTACGATACGGATATAGTACAATATTTTACCTACTACCAAAAACACTCATTATTTAAACAAATATACAGGGTGTCCGCTCAAAGGAGGTCAATCCATTATATATTCCTTGAACAAAAATAATATGAGTTTCTAAATACCATTTTTCATTTTAGCCCTTCTTATTCGATATACAGGGTGTCAAAGTTGAAAATTAAAAACTGTTTTTTTCTAATTACTCGCGGCTTACGGTAATCTCATAATGTTCACATACTCCTATTTATTTCGTCGAAATTGGAAGAGGGCGTATCTTATTACGTACGGAAAGGTGAATATGGAAATACCGGGTGCTCAGAGCGAATGTATCAAAATAATTTTTCTACATTCATGCAAAAAACAGAACTTTATTGAACTATATTTAGTGGAAAAAGAAGTTCTTTATTGCACTTAGTGCAATAAAGTTTTTATTGCACTCATCTGTCATTCTACTTCAACGTGCTGTCATCATGACAAACATTTTCTATAATGCAACTGTGGTTATAGAAACGTCAGTCAAAAATTAATTCTGACAATTAACAGAATTGTACCTAGTGCCGCACCTCAATAAATCATTTTTTGCTTTTTGCATGAACGTAGAAAAAATGTTGTACATGCAACTCGTGCAAAAATTGTTTATTGCACTTGACGTGTTGTCCAACTCGGCCTAACGGCCTCGTCGGACAATTTCACGTCGAATGCAATAAACATTCACTTTTTGCACTTGTTGCATAAATAACTATTTTACACTTTTTAAATTTTTTTTTTTTTTGTAAAAATTATTTTAGTACATTTGCTCCGAGCACCCGGTATTTCCATATTTACCTTTTCGTACGTAAAAAGATACGCCCTCTTTCAATTTCGACGAAATAAATAGGAGTATGTGAACATTATGAGATTACCTAAGCCGCATAGGCATCAAACAATAACCAGTACTTTTCGAATTATCTTAAAAACAAATGATTCAATCGAAATTTTACAGGAAACAAAAAATACTCAAAAATGATTGAACACTTGAAGGAAAATAGATAGGAAGTCATTATCGCACGTACAAACAAAATATGTGGGTAAGTGTGAACTTGACCCCCAGTATCTTGAATATTTGACAGTTATTTTCTGTTTTGTTTTCCTCACACGATGTAACTCTTTGTGCTGAAGTAATGTACCAATTTTGAGATTAATATCTTATCAAATACGCGAGTAATTAGAAAAAAGCAGTTTTTAATTTCCAACTTTGACACCCTGTATACCGAATATGAAGGGCTAAAATGAAAAATGATATTCAGAAACTCATATTGTTTTTGTTCAAGGAATATGTGGTTAATGGATTGACCTCTTTTTAGCGGACACCCTGTAGTTAATATTCATCGAATTAACGTTTCATTAGGAATATAATACAATCGTGCGTTGCAAGGGTTGGTTCTCGCCTCTCGGTTGTCACTCATCCTGCAAACTGTCAACTTTGACGCGTTCCTCAATTCGGGATAAAAATGTAGCAACATAAATTCCGATCACGAAAGTATAGACGCAGATATAGAAATTGTGGCAAATAAAGCAATTTTAACTTTTTTATAGGTACCCGCTATAATTATGATAAATTAGTTCTTTTATTTCTTTTTTTTGTGAGAACAACTGAAATTAGAAAATTACTTTTCTTACTTTACCGCCCTAGTGCTTGAAGTATTGTCCTTTTTTGGTTTATAAGCTGTGGAAAACAACATTTCCGAATCTTGACATAAGATTGCACTTGTTTTGACCTGTTGAATTTGAATATGTAAAAATATACATTTCGATTTTTTAAAGATTCAGAAAAAAGGAATATAACCCTGTATCGGCGCCTATGGGAAGGTGCTGAATTGGAGATGACCACTTTTGTATTTCCCGAGGTATTTCCTTAGATACAGTGCTTTCGCGAATTATCTATTTCTGAGGAGTCTCCTCATACAGGTCGATTTTAAATCTCAATTTGCCACATTTATAAGGGAAAATTAAATATACAGAGTGATCCACGTTTGAGTAATGACGTCCACGACAATTTTGTTGTTGAATTTGAATATGTAGAAATATACATATCGATTTTTTTTCAATATTCAGAAAAAGTAAATAATACCCTGTATCGGCGCCTATGGAGAGGTGCCTAATTTGAGATGACAACTTTTGTATTTCCCGAGGTATTTCCTTAGATACAGTGCTTTCGTGAAGTATCTATTTCTGAGGAATCACCTCATACAGGTCGATTTTCCATCTCAATTTGCCACATTTATAAGGGAAAATTAAATATACAGGGTGATCAACGTTCGAGTAATGATGTCCACGACAATTTTGTTGTTGAATTTGAATATGTAAAAATATACATTTCGATTTTTTAAAGATTCATAAAAAGGAAATATAACCCTGTATCGGCGCCTATGGGAAGGTGCTGAATTGGAGATGACCACTTTTGTATTTCCCGAGGTATTTCCTTAGATACAGTGCTTTCGCGAATTATCTATTTCTGAGGAATCTCCTCATACAGGTCGATTTTAAATCTCAATTTGCCACATTTATAAGGGAAAATTAAATATACAGGGTGATCCACGTTTGAGTAATGACGTCCACGACAATTTTGTTGTTGAATTTGAATATTATGTAGAATATACATATCGATTTTTTTTCAATATCCAGAAAAAGTAAATAATACCCTGTATCGGCGCCTATGGAGAGGTGCCTAATTTGAGAGGACAACTTTTGTATTTCCCGAGGTATTTCCTTAGATACAGTGCTTTCGTGAAGTATCTATTTCTGAGGAATCACCTCATACAGGTCGATTTTCCATCTCATTGTGCCACATTTATAAGGGAAAATTGAATATACAGGGTGATCAACGTTTGAGTAATGACGTACACGACAATTAGGCATTCCAGAACACGTGACTTTTGACAAATTTCTAATGGCCGCCGGTAGGCACACAAGTATTTTTTGTTGATTTACGTAGCAGCAGTATAATCTTTGGTAGATATATCAAATAATTATAATGGTTGTTTTGAATAAAAGTGGATATTTATTATCCTTGGACCGCTATAACAAAGATATTGCGATAGTATGTGTGCCTACAGTCGGCCATATTGATTTGGATGGTTTGACAGCATCTTGGATAGGTCAATTTTGTTGTGGAATCTGAATATGTAGAAATATACATTTCGATTTTTTAAAATGAATGAATGATTTTTGGAATGAACGCTCGAGACCGTCGAATTTTATTCGAATTTCATTTTCATTTTGGCATTCTTTCAAATGAATAGTGACATCATCGGTATTTTTTATTTTTTAATAACAACCCTACTTTACGAGAGTATACTGGACATAATGTATAGAAACTCTATGTTTGATATCAATCCAGCTTCCCATGGAGATTGCCAAAATTGAATAATATAGGGCGGTGGCATTGAAATAAGTGAAAGTATTTCAAACCCTGAGCAAGCTTGATGTATACTATCGAATGGCAGTTGGCACTAATAAAAAGGAATATAGGGATCAAAATAAAAGTTATAGGGTGAGACCCCTGTTTCCACCCAAACTTATACACTGAAGCAATTCTGACGTCACCTCTGTTCAAATTTCCTTGAAAGCACAATAATTTAAATTGTTTTAAAGTGGCGTACTTGATTTTCTTTCCATTTTTTGTTCAATTTTTGGGATGAGATTTCTCGATAATTGACAGAATTGAAAAAAATCTGATAAAATGGGAATATTCGTTTGACTGTATCATATTGATGTGCTGAATAAGTGCACTTATTTCGAAAACACCACATACATGCGGTGTTCCCTTTGAAAAAATTGTCGCGGAAGTCATTACTCAATTGTGGAGCACCCTGTATATTTGATTTTCCTGTATAAAAAATGTAGCAAATTGAGATTGAAAATCGACATGTTTCAGGAAATTCCTCAGAATTGGATATAGTCTTAGAACATTATAGGAATTTTCTTTCGTTTGCTCCAAGAGATAAAAAAAGTTATGGTGCATTTTTGGAGGTATCTGCGTTTATTAAGAAAATGCCCTTATTTTGTGATTCGTTAACACCACCTAAAATTAATGTACAAAAATAAGGATCACCCTGTACAAACCAGAGTTTGTTTTCCCATGTCCTTCTTTCACACCCAAAATGATCGTTCGTTTGCACTAGACCTTTCAACTAACAAGTAAGTAAAAATGAATTATCGATCGAACGAAAAAAAAAGTTAAAATTGAAGCAACTACTAACTCAATTCGAATTTTACAGCGTACATACAGTCTAATGTATGTACGCTGAATTTTACGAGCAATAAATTAAAAACTGGCGAAATATTTACTCGCATTGGTAACCATAACCAAGATTGATCATTTATAATAATCGATGAAGAATATACAAGGTGTCTGTAAAAGGTCTTTACAAACACATACCACATATTCCTTGGACCAAAATAAGGTAAAATTACCTCATTACAAAGTTGCATCGTTTGGGCTCCAGAGGGCCTTGAAGTTAACAATTTTAAATCGCTTTTCCCATATAAATTTAAAACGGCATTATGCGTTTTGCTGAAATTTGGTATATTGATTGAGTTTTATGTGGCAAAAGAAAATTGTGTCAAAATTTTGTCCGATAGTAATACATAGGCGTAGAACTTGATTTTTTAAATAATTGCACCTTTAATAATTCTACGCCAATGGAAGAAAAGGAGTTTGAGTATGAAATTTAGATTGCGCAACTCATTTACTTTAAAAAAGGTACTCTTGATAACACCCGATTGCTCTCATGGTTTTGATTTTGACGAAATTTGCATTTTAGTAATTTTAGAACATAAAGAATAATTATTAATGATGGAAATTGGTTATGGAAATAACAAGTCCGTGTGTTATACTTTAAAACTGTATATTGTTCTCTTCAAATCAAGACCACTCGGAAAGCACGCCGATGTAAGAATCATCATATAGAAAACGTCTCTAGGAAAACTAAGTACATAAGTATATGCTTAGTAAGCAGTCTCTCCTCATCTATACCATACACATTGCTTCCATTTATATATTTTAAATAAACAAATTTAATGTGGCCCTCGTGCGCTGCACTGTCGACATTTCTAGATATTCAACGATAATAAATACATTGGTTTATATTTCATTTTTGTCTACGTACACAGTGGACTGTGTATATCCAACACGCCCCCTCAAAAATAAATTCATAAACCAAAAAACAAATAGAATTCAATAAACCTCAAATATATGTCGTACACTATTTTTTTTTTGAAGTAATATAAACTTGCAACATTTTTGTGAGAGACAACGGACATGCTTTCCTCGTGTATTTCTGGGGTATAATATGTGGCCCAACATTTGTTGCTCAGGATTAGGGAAACCCAGTAAAACCTAATCAGACCATTTAACTTATTCACTAATAATTTCTTCAAGACCCATTCCAGTTCGGAAGTCTTGAAATTTAACTGCTGGCAATGGCTTGGTCAACAAATCAGCTATTTGTTCACCTGTCGAAAGATATTTCAATTTTATTACACCATTTTCAACTTGTTCTCTAGAAAAATGATATTTTATATCAATATGCTTAGACCGTTTGTGATTTGTTGGATTATTAGCAATACTGATACAACCATTATTATCTTCATAAATTATAATCGGTCCTGAAATATTCATATCAATACTCTTCGCTAATGATTTTAGCCAAAGTGCTTCTCTGACAGCTTCAAAAAGAGCCATATATTCAGCTTCAGTGGATGAGGCTGCTACTGATGTCTGTCTTTTTGTACTCCAACATATCACACATCGCTCAAATAATTTAAATAAATAACCAGTTGTACTTCTTCTGTCATTTTCATCATCACCACCCCAATCGGAATCAACATATCCGCTCAAAATATTTTCATAATCACCTCGAATATAGGTCAACTTCAAGTTCATTGAACCCTTGAGATATCTAAGTACCCTCATCAGACATTGCCAAAGTTCTTTATTATTTTTGTTTAGGTACCTGCTCAAAATATTTACAGCTGTGCTAAGGTCGGGTCGAGTACACAGCATCACATACATTAAACAACCAATAAGATTTCGGCAAGGGCTATCATATTTCTCTTCGGAATTCAGTGATTTATAGTCTAATTTACTTGGGAGAGGAGTGCTGACAGATTTACAATCATACATATTGAATTTCTGTAGAATTGTTTTTATGTATGCACTCTGATCTAGAGTTATTCTATTTTCTGTTCTTTCTAATTTAATTCCCAGAAACAGTTTGATAGAATTTAAATCAACCATGCGAAATTTACTCGCTAAATAATTCTTGAAACTACACATTGTTTCATGTTCAGCAGTGGCAATGACTAGGTCATCCACATAAAGTACAACATAAATATTTTCAGATATATCACCCTTATCTAGAATATAAATACAACGGTCTACTGACGAATTTCTAAAACCTATGTCTTTCAGAGCTTTTTCAAACACTTCAAACCAACATCTTGCTGCTTGTTTCAACCCATACAAAGCTTTATGCATTTTGCAAACTTGATTTGGTTTGCTTTTAACCCCTTCAGGAACTTTCATATAAATTTCTTCTTTTAATATTCCATTCAGGAAAGCAGTTTTCACATCCATGTGATGAACAAGAAGATTAAATTGATTTGAAAATGCAATTATGAATCTGAAACTTGAAATTCTTGCAACTGGTGCAAATGTTTCATTATAATCTTTCAAGTATTCCTGACTGAAACCTCGAGCAACAAGACGAGCTTTATATTTCGATGGGTTTCCAAATTCGTCATTTTTAAGAGCAAATACCCATTTACAATCAACTATATTTGTGTTCACAGGTTTCCATACTAACGACCATGTTTTGTTGATTACAAGAGAATTAATTTCATCTTGAATAGCTTCTTCCCATTTAACTTTATCAGTTCTATTCTGAATTTCCTGAAATGACGTGGGAATTGTACATACAATAGATTGGGCGCACAAAAGGTAATCATTGGATATATTATCGTCTTCATTATAAGAAATTGTTGTACGATTTTTGATTCTGTCACTCCGCCTGAGTTCAGAAAACGATGGTACTTCACTTCGCCCATTTTTCCCATCATCTAATTTAATACCTTCATTAGATTTTACCTCTATCCTGGTTTTTGATTTATCTGGTTTATCAATACCAGATTTTTTTATCACTGATTTTGACTGGAAGTCAGATGCATCAGTTTCATATCGCATACGTTTCTCTGATTTAGCACTATCAGATTTATTACCCACTGATTTTGACTGGAAGTCAGATGCATCAGTTTCATATCTCAATAATTTATCTGATTTATCACTATCAGATTTAAAACCCACTGATTTTGACTGTAAGTCAGATGCATCAGTTTTATCATCAATATGGGAATTTTGCGACTTCCCTTCAGGCTCAGCCATAGGCCTAGATACTAAGAAATTTGTTTCATCTACAATGACATCTCTTACGACAACAAATTTTTCAGTTTCCACATTCCACACTTTATAACCATTCGGTTCAAAACCAACCAGTATAGCTTTCCAGGATTTTTCATCAAATTTTGATTTTCTGGTTTTATTGTGGATATAAACGGTTGAACCAAAAATCTTCAAATATTTTACTTGCGGCTTTTTGCTATGCCACATTTCATATGGTGTTTTGAACTGTTTTAGAGCTTTAGTCGGTGTTATATTTATTAACAATGTTGCAGTTAAAACTGCCTCACCCCAAAAAACCTTCTCTAATTTTGCACCATGAATCATTGCACGAGCTTTTTCTGTGATAGTTCTTACCATACGCTCTGAGACACCATTTAACTGTGGGGTTCTGGGAACTGTCAAATGATAACTAATTCCTTTCGTTACACAATAGTCCTTCATTTCAGTCGATAAATATTCCGTTCCATTGTCACAATATAGATTGACAATTTTCAAATCAAAATGAGCCTCACTTTTTGCAACAAAATCACGAAAAACGGAAAATACATCTGATTTATATGTAATCAAATATGTAACACAATAGTGAGTATATTGGTCGACAAAAAGAACAAAATAATTTTTGTTATTGATTGATGAAGGCGTAATAGGACCAGCCACATCTGAATGAACAATAAATAAGGGTCTTTTTACGTGCGTTTTATCTTTACCCTTCTTGAATGGTAGACGTGCTTGTTTACCACTTATACACGCTTCACATAAATCATCATTAGGTGTTATCTGATCGATTTGACCCACATCTTCGATCATTTGTTTATTTTTCAACTCTAAAAATTTAGATTTTCCAATGTGGCCTAAACGTTGATGCCACAATTCATAATTATCAGTTTTTGTGCTACTATGTACTTGAACAATAGAAGTTGGTACATTTGTATTGATCAAGAGATCAATACCAATCAAATTGTGCAAAGACTTACCCATCATAATGGTCTTACCACCTTTGCTTATGGAAACACCCTCTGGAGTGAACACCACTGTCATTCCAGCCTGTTACATTCTCCGTACGGACAGCAAATTGTACGGAACGTCTGGACAGTAGAAGACATCCTCAAGGATACCTGGAATACCCATGTTGCTGATGACATTAATCGTTCCTCTCTTTGTCGCTGTTATGTAGGTCCCATTTTTAGCTACAGAGATTTTTATTGGAGTTTGCAATTCAACCAATTTGCCAAATATATCGTCTCTGTTTACAAGATGATCGGATGCTCCAGAGTCTAGGAGGAATGTGATTTTATTCCCTTCTTTGTCGAAACATTCGAAATCTCCAGCCATAAATGCAAAACCAGATGCGTTTTCACTTGGTGCTGATCGTTGCTGAGATACCTGGATGGTTTGAATGGTTCTCTTTCTTTCAGCTGGTTTGTATGTGCGTGCCTTTTTGTAATGATAACAATTCAGTTTCAAGTGACCTTTTCGACCACAATGATAGCACTTCAAATTTGAAGTTTTCTTAGTGAATTTGAACTGTCTTGGTTTATAATGTCCTGGACGATGATGTTTGAATTGTCCAGCGGTCTCAAAGTTTTGCTCTCTTGTTGATACATCACTATTTTCAACGTGAAGTATTTTTGCGCTTGTATCGCGGCTTTCAGTGGTTAATTTGACCTCATGATCTAGGAGTCTTGTTTTCACAAATGGTAAAGTCAAATTATCCTCGGATAATGTTTCCAGTGCTGTTATAACTCCATCATAAGATGTAGGGAGAGTCAACAATAAATGAGATACCTTATCAGTCTCTTCTAATTTTGCACCTGCTGCCAATAGTTCTGTAACTATATCATCGAAGGTTCTGAAGTGTTGCATTAGAGATGTGTCACCTTGCAATTTGAGTCCCAGCAATTTCTTGCGTAAAGCCAGTTTCAAATTTTCCATAGTCACTTCACATTACACGAAGTACACAAATACACACTAGTATTATGAGCTAGCACACTGGATTAGCAATCTGGGCCCATAACCTGATGGAAATTGGTTATGGAAATAACAAGTCCGTGTGTTATACTTTAAAACTGTATATTGTTCTCTTCAAATCAAGACCACTCGGAAAGCACGCCGATGTAAGAATCATCATATAGAAAACGTCTCTAGGAAAACTAAGTACATAAGTATATGCTTAGTAAGCAGTCTCTCCTCATCTATACCATACACATTGCTTCCATTTATATATTTTAAATAAACAAATTTAATGTGGCCCTCGTGCGCTGCACTGTCGACATTTCTAGATATTCAACGATAATAAATACATTGGTTTATATTTCATTTTTGTCTACGTACACAGTGGACTGTGTATATCCAACAATTAAAATACAAACTTTGTCAAAACCATGAGAGTAAATCGAGTGTTATCAAGGGTACTTTTTTGAAGTTAATGAGTACCTACCCAATCCAAATTTCATACTCAATGCCCTTTTCTACCATTGGCGTAGCATTTTTAAAGGTGCAATTATTTAAAAAATCAAGTTCTCGCCTATGTTTTATTATCGGACAAAATTTTATACGATGAAAAATATAAAAATTTACTTTTTTCATATCGTCTTCAACACCTCTAATCGAGACTTTCAACAAAAATACTCGATTCTTGCCATGTACGATTTTTGTGAAACCTATACACTCTAAATTATTAAAACAGAAATTTAGCGAAAACCATGAGAGTAATCGAGTCTTATCAAGAGTACCTTTTTGAAAGTAAATGAGTTGCGCAATCTAAATTTCATACTCAAACTCCTCTTATTCCATTGGCGTAGAATTGTTAAAGTTGCAATTAATAAAAAAAAGTTCTACGCCTATGGATTAATATCGAACAAAAATTTAACACCATTTTTTTGCCACATAAAACTCTATCAATAAACCAAATTTTAGCAGAATCGCATATGCCGTTTTAAATTTATATGGGAAAAACCGAGGGGGCGACCACTCTCTGCAATACGTGTACATTTGGCCTGAAATCACTTGCAATCGTCACTGAAATCCCCTGAAATCCCGCAGTCAATTTGCAATCGCCGAAATCCCTATCTGCAATCCCGCAATCGCTTTCGCAATCGCGGAATTCATCGAATTCAATGATGGAGGGGAGACGACCATTTGCGGTAAACCAACGAAGGTATATTATATTTTATGTTGTTTTTCGGTTATACGTTAATCTTTGAAGAATCTCTAGTGTAGTTTGAGTTTTGTGTGAAAAAATCGACATTATGTTGGTTCTTCGCTGACAAAAAAGGGAAACTATCATCTGACAGAAAAATTCGTTGTCGAGGTATATCAACACGAAGTCAAAATCTTGGTCAAATGAATAATTCCACTTCTTCTGCCACGAAGAAAAAACAGAACAAAAAACCGTCAAAAAAATCGACGAATCATCATGTTGAGGAAACCTCGGATAGTGAAAGTGACGTATGCTATTCTGAGACATCAGAATTTGAAAATGAAAGTTTTTCGGAGGAAGAATCAAATGGAGAGAAAGAAACGTCAATATGCATTGAAAAGTATTATGCAGCTATTTATGACACCTGGTATATTGGACGTATTTTAGAGATCCTCGAAAATGATACCTTTAGAGTTAAGTTTTTGAAATCGGAGCTGGATATGTATACAGGCTGATCCACGGTGGATGGCCTATTAGAAGTATCTGGAGAACGAAAATACAGAACATTCTGAAAATGCTTTGATAATTGAACATTCTCTATCCGTCTGAAATATTTTCATCGATACAGTGTTGCCACTTCTATCAGAAACAACTAGCAAATTCGTTATTTTAAATAGACCACCCTGTACTCGACCCTGTATTTTATTGAATTTTTCAGATTCTCCTTGAAAAGCTGATTTCATCAATGTATCACACTTACATAGGGTCTAGCAGGAATGATTCCAGAGATAAAGGGTGTTCATAATCGAGATTTTTCAATTTCAGGATTTTTTTGTGTTGAGAATATTCATTATTGATCAAAACGGTTTACACGTCCCTATCTTAACTTTTGATTCACTATCTACTGACATTTAATTGGAACAGATACAGGGTGATCAGAATTCTGAATTTTGAAGCACCCTGTATTTTTTTCAATCAAATTCCAGTAGATAGTCAATCAAAAGTTAATATAGGGACATGTAAGCCGTTTTGATCGATAATGAATAGTTTCGACACAAAAAAATCTTAAAATGTCTCTGTAATCATTCCTGCTAGACCCCAAGTGTGATACATCGATGAAATCAGCTCTTTAGAAAGAATCTGAAAATGCAATAAAATACAGGATGTTCCATTTGAAATAAAAAAGTTGCTAGTTGTTTCTGATAGAAGTGGCAACACTGTATCGATGAAAATATTTCAGATGGATAGAGAATATTCAATTATTATCGAAGAATCGCAATTTTCAGAATGTTCTGTCTTTTCCTTCTCCAGATACTTCTAATAGGACATCCACCGTGGATCACCCTATGGCCTAATAAGGAAGATATTCAAGTTGTATGAAAAAAGTACAAATTGCATGGGCCAATCGGCGGTAATGGACCTTTCCGCCTTAAAAGAAATGATATAATGAATATTGAGAAAAAATACAAAGATTCAAAGAAACAGTCAATTCGCTAACATGAATGCCAGTATGATATGCTATGTTCACTTTTATAAAAAGAAAAACACCAGAGTTGAAAGAATAATAAAAATGTTTATATGAGACAAAATGGTTTTTCAATAATTCCAAATTTTCTTCAATTATGTTTATACTTTATATGGTTGTATAATTCGTCATGCTTGAATAATTAGGAAGATGCTCTACAATTCGAAAGGATTACCTATGTGGTAATTGAACTAAATCACATATAAACTCTAATTTCAGAAATTCACCAATGCAATCAAGCTAGCAAATGAACCCACAATCGCGGAAATCGTCTCGCAATCCTCAATATAATTTCACAATCCCATTGCAGCCCCTGCAATCACTCTGCAATCACCGAATTCAGTTCGCAATCCTCCGAAATCGCAACAATTTACAAAGAATTCTCTGAAATCGCTGAAATCATGGGATTTCCGCAATACGTGTACATATTTTTCAGAGGTGGTCTCCCCCTCGGGAAAAACGATTTAGAAATTGTAACTTCAAGGCCCTCTGGAGCCCAAACGATGCAACTTTGTACTGAGGTAATTTTACTTAAATCGACTTATTTTGGTCTAAGGAATATGTGGTATGTTTCTGTAAAGACTTTTTACAGACACCCTGTAGAACATTTGAATCATATTCGATTTAAAATTTCAACTAAATAAAGGAAACACATATGTTGGTATAGGTATAGACCTATACCTATATAGGTATATAATGGATATCGAGAATGTACGTAAACCTACCCAAATTTGAAATACTACCTATATTGCCTGCATGCTAAGCAGATAAATGGGTTAAGGATACCCCGTATAAATAAAGTCTCAAATGGATGGAAATGACATGATAAACAATCGTAAATAATATAATACCTTATTGGTATCAAAAAAGATAACAACCAGTGAATAAACTAACTCGATACTGAATACCCGATAAAATAAAATTACTGATAAAGATACATACATACCTATAAGGATATGAGGAAGGTAAGTGGTATGCCCCAGAATAAAGGGGGGTATTTTTTTATAATTAATTCAATATTAAAAATTCTATGATGATCAACGTTCAGTTATAAATCTAATAAATGCATTCGTTACCGGTTTACGTCAAATCAGATACCTAAGTAAATATTGAGGCAAGTATAAGAATAAGTCTCTTGCATATTGTAAAAATAACGTACCGACATAGTTCCTAGTTTCAAATTTTCCCGCTTCAAGCTGCAATAATAGATGGCGCTTCGTTTAGTGAATGTGAATCGATCGTTTCAAGGCCAACAGGATGTTTGCCAATAGAAGCGGACTGTTATATTATCTGATATTTATGTTCGGGTGACGTCAGGGTATGGGCTGTGTGCCAATAACACCATTTTACTGTATTAAATTTTATACTTTTATACCTAGGTAGGTAATAACACAGTTGTAATAATAGGTATACTACCTAGCAGCATGTTTGTTGATCGAAATGATCGAATTATTATGAACTCTGTCTTCTGTGACTCGAATATTTTGCATGAAATCGATTAAAAAAGAATGATTGAGAAACTTTTTAACCGACTAGGTAGGTACGAACCTAGACCTAGGTAGGTAGGTAATTCCCATGTCCCTTCTAAGGTGCCGACATTGTAGTGTCCATTTACTAATAAAGAAATTTCGGGGTTAGCTATTTCGAAACTGAATACAAAATAAATAAAAAATCCCAGCACCAAAAAAACTCATTACCTACCTACGTTATCTAACTAGGAAACTAGGTATATTACCTGCCTACAAATATCAGAAAATTCAGGTTTTGTATTTGTGTCATGCAACGATTTAGCAACGAAATATCTATTCAAGGTGATTTCAAGGGCAGAAGCAAACGATGTTGCGATAGGTAATAACTTCTAGCAAATTTCTACTCTATTATTATATCTCAAAATAATTTTGGATGATTAATTTGTGTACCTAAATAAATCTCAATCAGAATTATTCACGATCAAATAGGTGGAATTTGTAAAATTATTCAACATGCGATCATTACGTTGAAATGGATATTTCACTTCGGAAATTATTAGCACACAGCCAATGTCATCAAAATGGAGGCCATGTATTCATGATACACAATTTAGTTGTTTGGATATCGAGAAATATGCTAATATTAGGTTGGGAGCGATAATTTTAATGATTTTTAGCCAAAATACCCTAAAATTAATTATTATAATAATGATAATCGTTTACCTTCCTTCAAAATAACTGGTCATAAAAAAGGTGTCATGTCTTTTTGGCAACTATCTTGAAAAAGGTCCAGAATACAGCCCTAACTCGCAAATTTTCAAAGCTGAAGATTTTGAAAATATTTGTTTGCGTTGATTAGGACTGCATCTAGCCTCTGCTATACATTTTTTCTTTGTCTACTGGTAAAATTTCGATCCGGGCGTGACCCACGCCCATGTCCTGTTTGACGTTGAAAGAAGCTTCTGAAAGATTTTTCACGAAAAAATCGATCTCAACGTAAGTTTAACATATTTCTGGCCTCGGAAACGATATTTCGTGTAATTTTGCCGTAAAAATTAATGCAAACCTTTTGATATCACATACGAGCGCCATTACGACCTAAGTAAAATATTCACTTATCAGGAATATTATTGAAATGGCAATCATGAATATAGTCACTCATTCACTGTTTTATCTGTCCTGTGGTGTTGAGGGGACAGACATCGTTTAGATTATTACGCATATTTTCATGTAAACCGACTGTTCTCTTCGGCGAGGAGACCACAAATGCTTTCTCGTAATTCTCGTTTCTCGATTTCTCATGAAAAGGAATTTGATATCGAGCTGGTCGCTGAGAGGCGAGCCAATAGCTAGCGGGCACTTGTCACGCTCAGCCAATCGTCGTCCGTGAATCAGTCGTCAGGCCAGGCAAGTCATCCAAAGCAGTCCAAAGGTTTGTGAACTTTCGCAAATCGGCAAATCGCGTCGCAATCTAGGTACAGTCGTCTTCAACGAACATGTCGCGATTGGACGGACTGAGCGCTTTTATTGCAGCGGTGATCAAGGGAGCTGACACCGTCCATGTGCGACATAATCTCTGAAGACGACTGTACCTACCTACCGAGTGAGAGATTGGATTTCGATTCGCTATTAGGGAATAAAATCGAAATCATGTTCAGAATATTAGAATTAGATTGATTAGGATTGATAGTCTGTTGAATCAGAAATCTGTCTACTTTCTTATTTTTATTTTTACATTATTAGTACCTATACCACAGTTTAAGGAATACCCATTCCCATTCCTTAAACTGTGCTGAAATAGTCAGGTCGGTATAGATACATAGGAACCTAGGTATAGGCACAGTTTAAGGAATATTCCTTAAACATCAACCCCTACTATATAGGGGGTTTTGAATCTAGAGAGCTGAAATATTGATCATTTCAAGTGACCCCCTCGAAAATAAATTAATTGACCTGTCTTCTCGATTTATCATATTTTTGATATTTACTGGAAGCGAAGGGAGATATATACCTATGCTACCACAATGGCATTAGGGATACCTATTTTCCTACCTACTCAAAAATTATGTTCTCATCAAATCTGATGATTCCTAGCAGATAATGTAAATACCAAAGTGTTTTAGATACCTGATGGGTACCCATCTTCATCTTGATTGATGTTGTAATGTTATAATGTTGATTGTTGAATGTGGTTTCAATGGTTTCTTGAAGATGACAGAGACATCTATCATTCGAACATAAGAGCACTACATTTCTGTCTACAGTTTTCTTCTTTAGAAACTTAACAAAAGTTGTAGATTGGTTACCTACTATACCTACATGAAGTTTAGTTGCAGTGGCGTACGACACCATTATTGTAGGATGTATAAGGACATTGGGAATTTTTTCAAATTGCACCTCTCCTTTTTTTTTCGCAGGTTACGTACCTACCTACGAATATCTAGAATATATAAAATTATCCTGTTCCTGTCACGGTGTCCGAAACGATAATTGTTTTGCCTATCCGGTAGGTCTGATTGAAAATTCAAGATGGCGGATCCAATATGGCAGACGAGTTTTATAATTATATCGTCCGATTCTATTCAAAATTATAGTATCTGGGGATTTTCGGGGTCGGAGATTATGATTCTTTCGTCTAAATTGGCCAATTCAAGATGGCGGATCCAATATGCAGGACGAGTTTTGTCATTATGATCCGATTCTATTCTATAGGAGTTTTCGAGGTCGAAGATTATGATTTCATCAAAATTGGGAAATTCAAGATGGCGGATCCGAAAATTTGTATCTGCAGGAGGTTTTTGGGGTCGGAGATTATGATTTTTTCAACAAAATTCAAGATGGCGGCTCTCTACATTGGGCCTTTCATACATCGTTCGTCTACTCATCTAAACAATAATAGAAAATAAAATCACTCCCAAATGTGTTTGAAATACAAATTCAATAAACTTCGCCAAAAAATTTCGTGAGCACCGAAATTCTACTAATCATTAGAACTGTCAGAAACGATAGATACCTATATAATAAACACACTTGAGGAAGAACTATGAACTCAATGGAATATTACATCAAATTGGAATAAATGGTACTTGTAGTTCTGACAAAAATAGGATATATTCCATAATCCCTGACTTTACCTATCAAAAACGCATTTATTTTTCGATAACATAAGTCGAAGTAGGTATAGGTACAGGGCGATTTATGCATTTTGAAATGTTAATTACCTATGAAACTCTGAACAAACAAAAATATGTTTTCTGTGATGTGAACTAAGCTAGCAACATTTTTCAAGATCGGACCAGCGTATTTTTCCTATTCAGAATACCGAAGTAGCTTCTTTGCTGAAACGTCCAAAGATAAGCAGTGAATATATATCTATATTCTTTTTCTTCAAACATTTTTCAAACAAGGTGTCACTGTTTTTATTGTGTACGTATGATGGTATGATGAACTGATATCCATCGTACAGGCAGAGATCGACGAACCAAAAGAATATTTTTGGGTGGGGCAGTGAGTGACTGAGTGACTTTTGCCAACTTATTCTTTAATTTTCTAATTTCCGTTTTGAATAGAATGTGAAATTTGCCAACTTACAAACACAACAAGAAAGTGAATTTTACTTTTTGCCAATTTATTTTGGAATTGTCCAATTTCTATTTTGGACAAAAAATTAATAATTGGAATTGATCCCCCTATAGATGAATAATAAGAGAAGTTTTTCTAAAACTCATTTACTTTGATATTGAAAAAATGAAGAACATATTTATTCATAATATATTTTCTCATCAGCAAGAAATTTTGAATTCCGAACTGGGAATATTGTGATACACAAAATTTCATTTTCAATCAGCTCCGAATCGGAAATCCTGGGTTCGTACCCTACATTTCCCGAATTAAAAGTTTATATTTCCAACTCAAAATTTGGAATTTATTTTTTTCGACTTCAAGCTTTAAATTCTCACTCATCAGTCGGAAAGTTCTAGTTTGCAGTTGGAAGTTCCTAGTTTGAACAGGAAATGTAATTTTCCTTTATGTTCAACTTTGTTCGCTTTATATATTGTTGTAGAATGATTTATATATCATTCCTGCTGATGACATGTTAACAGAATATTTTGTCCGATATTGAAATCATGTCGTTTAATTCCTTTCTGACTGTCGAATCAGTGGTCTAGTGTTGAACCTCAATCCTCATGTATCGACATTTTCTTCATGAGCTGTTATGCTACATGTATATAAGTGTTCGACACACCATTCATTGTTGTCTTTCGCATGATTTAATTGAAATAACATTAACTTCCATGCAAACATTTGTTTTTCATCCGATGTACTGACACATCAGGAAATTTCAGTATTTAGTAGGGCCTATACCAACATGCAGGAGAGAACGACATCCTGATGGCATGTTCTTTACTAACCTAAATTTCACGTTCCTTTATTGATGGTATCTCGAATTACCCTGTAGATCGATATCCGCTCAATATCAAAGAAATTGAAGTGATGAATTCCTCCCTGATTCGATTCAATAAAAAAACTCTCTTATTTCATAAACAGATCAGCTGAAATTGAGGACATTTCAAGAAAACGTCAATTTTTCATTAAAAAAGATGTTGCATGTTAATGAAGTATGCTAGCGAAAAAATCTCGACAACGTTTCGACAAAACACATCAAGCATTCATAATATGCCCTAGAAAAGAATCCGAAAATGTTTTCATATGATTGGGATAACTTTTTATCCTTTCTTTTTATCGCTTGGAGCGCACGAAAGGGAATCCCTATAATATTCAAAGAACATCGTGCGTTCCTAGGGAGGATAGGGATAGGAGGAAGGTATTGGATTTTTTTTTGAACTTCTGGAGATTATATGTTGTTGGGAATACTTCCTCATGCAATGAATTCCAGAGCCTGGCCGTTCAATGGATGAAGGAGTTTTGATAAAGTGCTGTTCGACATCTTTATTCGAGGTTGACAACGAAAGGATGTGCTGACTGGGCTTGTCTAGTTCGTCTGGCTGGTATTGCTACTGAATTTTCGACAAGGTATTTACTGATGGAATAAAAATCGAACTGGCAATAACCCTGATCCCCGCGGAGAGTGAGTTGACAACAACTTTCATTTGCTGTTGTCAAATTAATTATTCACGAAATCCGATAGATTTCACGTGATGTGAATGTGTGAGGTCGACGAAAAAAATGTAATGTGCACCTCGGCAAAAAACTGGCTATTGTCTCGTCTGATTGCTAGCCTCGGCTAAGGCTTCGGCTATCAATTTGCTGACTCAGCTTTAATATAGACAGTGTATCGTCCTTCATACATAAATAACTATTTTGGAAAATTCTCGCAGATGAGTCTATTACTTCCTGTACATGGCAGCGATGCCACATTCGTCATATCTCAGTGTTTGCTTCAGTACATCGCAGCTATGGAACATTCGTTATATCGCAGTGTTGCCTCATCGCGACATCTCAGAGATGTCATGTCGCAAATGTATTTGCTTTTGTACATCGTTGAGATGAAACATTAGTAATATCTCAGTGTTGCCTCATCGCAACATCTCGGAGATGTCATGTTGCAGATGTGTTTGCTTTTGTACATCGTAGCGATGGAACATTAGTAATATATCAGTCTTGCCTCATCGCAACATCTCAGAGATGTTATGTCGCAGATGTGTTTGCTTATGAACATCGCAATGGAACCGTTGGGATATCGCACTATTACCTAAACGCGATATGATGCATTACTAGGCTCCCTTATTGAGCTTTTTATACAGGTTGATAAATATAAAACGACAAAATGTTGAAAGCTCTTCCCACGACCCGTCTAGGAGGTCTAGAGATATTAAAGATCCTGGAGAAAGAACAGAACAAAATTTCTAAAAATTGCACTAAAAAATTAATCAATGCCATCAAGTCCAATCAAGCTTTCGATCTTTTAATGACCATCTAACCACTCTGAACAACATTTGAGAGTGAGAGATTATTAAATCAACTTCCTTTAGTCCTCCGTTATGGACATTCACTAGATAATATATGCCTGTTTCATGTGATGGATGTGGAGAAGAAACGAATTTATCGCACGCTCTAAATTGCAAGAAAGGTGGCTTGATAAAACATGGACATGACCAACATCGTGATCATTGTGCGGCGTTATCAAATTTATCTTGGAATGGCGTTAACTTAGGGAACTTCAGGAAGCTGAAAGAGTTGCGTTTTTCGATAACCGCTTATTCCTCTTATACTTCCCAAAGCTGGCATACCATCGCCCATAATCAAGCAAAGCAAAAGCATTGAAAATATGACAGTGCGGCAGAAGACATCAGAGCTAGCTTCACTCCATTGATTTGTTCTGTTGAAGGTGTATTACACGGGGTCCGATTCTCGAATCTGTAGTAATTCGATCCTATAGGAGAATATTCCAATGCTTTCAGTTCACATAGGAAATGATGATTTGTCATGACACCTATTCTTGAACCAGATGGCATCGTTTTTCCCCAGGAGATTGATGAAGTGCCGTATGTCACAGATAGATTCTTGATTTTAGATAATTTTCAGGTTATAATATATATATAATTTTGCGACGGTGAGATTATTGTGTAATGTATTGCATATTTACTATATTTCCTCTGATCGAAATGGATAAGGACAAAAACAATATTAAAAAACCACGCGAGTTGGTAGTATTAGCAAAGAGCAGAAAATACTTTTAATAGAAATAATGGAGGCCTCTGAGGACTTGAGGAAAAGAAAATTCACCTAAAAGGATTCTAAAGTTCTATTAATGTCTTTGGACAGCAGACAAACACTCAGATGGGTCCTTTCTAGGCAGAAACCTTCTTCTTAGTCTTCTAGCAAGGTTTAAGCCACTTTCATAAAGTCTCTAGACGATCTATTTCATCTATGTTTGCCATGTTTTGCAATACTTATATTTTTTCGATATTTCACTACGGTTCAGTTCCCATCACAAATGAGAATATCTTCGTATTTCATAAGTGTATTCTATGGGAAACATGTTGTTTCAATGGATATTACCATGGGAAGCAGTTCCCTTGGAATGTGTAGGAATAGTTTCCCATACAATATTTCAAGAATATATCATCTCAAAATTCTATGGGTAACATCGAGTTTCCCCCATGGGAACGAATTCCAAGGGATTCGAGAATCGGGAACCAGGAATATGCCGTTTTTCAGAAACGTTTAGCAGCAGATACAATATCACGATAATGAAAAAAAACGTTTTCTCAAACAATAGGGTGGATCCGCATACAAGGGTAAATGTCCATAATCAGAGCCATGTCCCTGCAATTGAGAGGTACAAGCAGGGCCTATACTCTATCTCACCTAGAGTAGGCCCTGGTACAAGACGGCATAGAGAGCAAGATATCTACCATATGAGGACGGGGCAGCTTTACCTATTTCATTCCATATTTAAATTTGTTCATCTTCATTGAGTTCTAATTACTTTTACTTATATTTTTTACATACTATTTTATTGATATCTATGATATAATATCCTTAATTCCTGCCATTATATAATATATCCCTAAACTTCGATTTCCGATATAATCATTGAAATCCTGTGAATACATTATGTACTATGGGTCATTTGAAATCAATTTTGTGTCCAAGATTATAAATTTCTGAAAACTGTGTACTTAGATAACCAATTCATTTTGTAAAATTTCGAATGTATTCTGAATTAAGTACCTCGATAATCTAATAGCTTTTAAATTTCCATTCCAAGATTTCAAATTTTGGCGGTCATATAATCCATCCGTATGAGTGTGCTCGGGAAATTCCGACTGTTTATTTGTGAACAGGTTTTGAATTATTATTATAATCTTGATCGCAGTTCTTGAAGAAAGCCGATTAACGAACGATGTTTTTCTAACAGTTTTTATGTTTTACTCATTATCAGTGGTAATTTGTGCTAGGAAAACCTATAATTTGAGTCCTTATGTAGACATCTATACTCTCTCAAAATAAGGTAATTTTTTTGAATGATTGGTTTGTAGTGATTTTCAGTGGCGGATGAATGTTTTTCTTCATATAAATTATAGAATGGTTCATTAATAATCGTAGTGTCCATACACAGCATTCTATTCAGCATTGGTATTCATAATTTATAAAAAAATCATGCTGCTATAACTTTGTGGAAATACTTATGGAGACTTTATATTATGGGTCTTAGGATTTTCAAGTCTATACGATACAATAATGGCATATTCAGTAGGTATATATACCTGCACAAATGGTAAAATGATCGCTTTCCGAAATTTATATAGAATAGAATATTCTGGTACAAAGGGAATGTATACTATCATCTATATCTAGGTAAGTACATAAATTAATTAGTAAAACTACGTACAGTGTACAGTCGTGTTCAAAAAAAGCGTACAATAAGTATATTGCAGGGAGAAATCAAAGTTATATCATATATGCTTAAAACGAGCTATCGGGCATGAATGTCTACCAAATGTTGACAGTAGAATAATCATAGGTTCCCAAAAACACAAAGCATTGGCTGAGCCATTCTTACACAGCGAGAACTAGAATGCCGAAATCTTCTATGTTTAATACTTATGTATACGCTTTTTTATTGAATACGACTGTACGTATTAGTACCTACCTCAATTATCGCAATAATTTGATAAATACACAGGTAGCATCGTAAAAAAGTAGTTTACCCCATATAGTAGCAATAGCAGTAAAGTTGTAGCGAAGTGTAGTAATGAGATTTTTTGGTGATTTCAAAAACAATGATAAATGTGTTAGTGGTCCTAGCCAATTATTTTGTTTATATCTGATGAAACTTTCTCGTCCTCGATAACACATTGTTTATATTGAACTGTCCTACAGACTCCTGATTTTATCAATCACTTTGTTGTGTGCCAAATAAGTGATTATGTGGAAATATAAAATTTCATTAATTACATTTTGCGGACTCGTGGTATAACCTATGCAAATTCAATTGAATTTTCGGAAAACGTTAAATAATATTGTGGTAAATGATGGGTAAGTAGGTATAGGTACACTCGTCTTCAGAAAACATGTCGCAGTTGGACGGTGTCAGCGCTTTTATTGCAGTAGTGATCTAAAGAGCAGACACCGTCCATGTGCAACATGTTCCCTGAAGACCAGTGTACAGAAAAGCGAGCAGAGAAGTGCACAAAGAAGCCAGTTCTGTATAACTTTCTGCATCATTCGAGGTCGGACTTCGAAATTTGGTGGAAAGCAAGTATATAAATTGCCTTTTATTGACAGAAAAGAAACCTACTTATTAATTTTATTACTTCCGCTTCAACCGGAAGCAACACCACCTTTTAATTTTCGAATAGGACAGCCTATTTATATTCCGATATTTTGATCAGAAAGTTTCTAGTTTGTGTAAAACAATCCCCTGAATCCGAATATGAAAAAATATAAAGAGCAGTTTCCTGTATTTAAAAATCGAAAGTCGGTGTTGTTTCTATAGTTGAACCGGATGTGATAGATCAAAACTTGTTATGTCAATAAATGAGCAATTTGCTTGCTACTCATCAAATTTTGGTAAGTCTAAGTATAACAAGTACAAACAAAAAATAGAATATTCACAGAGATATAATCGAGTCTGCAAAATGCACTTGTAACTATATCAAAAGGCAGAATTCAAATTCTGGAGAATACAGCTCGGACCGTTTTTTTTCTGCACTTCCCTATATAATAATAATAATAATGATTTTATTGATAAGTATAACAAGTAAAAAAAAAATAGAATATTCACAGAGATATAATCGAGTCTGCAAAATGCACTTGTAACTATCAAAAGGCAGATTTCAAATTCTGAATACATCGTCAGAGACTTCCCTTCATATGTAATTTGATATAATTTTGGATTCGACCAGTGCCGGATTTATACTCCCTTACGCCGGGGGCTAACTTTTACGATGCCGCCGCGCCGCCGCCAAATATTAAATTTTAATTGTCAGTTTCAAAATTCAAATAATCCGTTAACTGCATTCATTACAGCATATAACTATATCATGAAATCATTATGTACAACGAATCAAATTATATTTACTTCACGTTAAACATAACAACGAACAACACATATTTTTTTTCAGATGAATACTAAAATACTTTTCTTGATTCTTTTGATGCAAAGTCGTCAATGGCATCATCAAAATCCAGGTTTAAAAACATGTCTTACACATGTCATCTCTTTACTCTATTAAGATTTAGAGGGATTTTGAATTTCCGGCGCCATCGAGTTTCAGTATTGATAATAAAAAATATTGACGTGTGTTGTGAATATATAACCGCAATTATGACAACCTGTATATTTTGTTACTGGTTCTTAGGCCGATTTAACAGTGGGTATCTCTTTAATGGAGCATTTCAGATCAAAGGTTAGCCCAGTTGCTTATCTTTTACGACCAGGGATTTTCATAAATGTGATTCTATAACTTCAATAATAAAAATATAAATACATTGATTATCCAACAATAACTTGGAAAACCACTTGACAGATTTCAAAACGTCACATTTCACATTATTTGTTTTGATGCAATTTTGTTCATCCAGCCGTTTCTACATATTATATAATCTTTGTTAGAAAGTAGGTATACAGCATGTATCTATATAGATAACACCGAAAAAAATCATCAAGGGCTGATTCCTTGTGATATTTCAGGAAATAAAGTTCATATAAATATGATTGTGTCCTATCTTGCTTCTATTTTGAGACACAGGGTATTAAAATTTCCATGAAAAGTCTTTTTTCTATTCATTTCAATTGTCTTCATCAATTTCAATAAAACGTTGTGTTTTTGTTAATAGTAATATGGAGCTTTTTCTAGTGCACTTAGATTCGAAATATTATTTCCAGTGGCGTCACATCGATTTTGCATCAAGAATAACATATCGCAATTATACATTGCAGAAAATACATCGCTGTTATATCGCAGAGAACTGATCGCAGCGACGTCGTATGAATGAAACTTGAGTGGGACAAAATAACATCCCTGTATAACTGTGTTTGCTGGGATGTCCCTATCTAAACTTTTGATCCACACCATCTACTGACATTTAATTGGAACAAATACAGGGTGGTTCAGCATTCAGAATTCTGATCACCCTGTATCTGTTCCTATTGAATGTCAATATGTAGATACTAAATCAGAAGTTAAGAATAGGAAAACACAAAAATGTCCTAATGTTAAAAAATCGGGATTTCGAGCACCCATTGCTCTGTAATCATTGCTGTCAGACACTATTGATGAAATAAGTTCTTCAGAATGAATCTAAAAACGAAATGAAATACAGGGTGTTTCATTTGAAATATCAAAGTTGCTACTACTTTCTAATAGAAGTGGCAACACCACATTATCGAAAATATTCTAGTTGCTTATGTTGTTGGGAGTGTCCGATTATGCTCTGTGAGAAATTTTCGAAGTGATCTGATGTCTGAATCAGTGTATACTAATATCATTCCTTATATTTCTTTTCAGTCTACGATGTTTGTACGCCTCTCAGTTTTGAGCTTGGTTCTATTGTCGAAAGAGGTGTCAAACCAAGATGTTTCTCCTTGCCCCGACGTTTTCTCCTACGAACCTCAGAAAGCCGAGAACGACAGGTGGTACGGATCAGCATCCTTGCAAACTACAGAAGATCTGACTGGAGTTTGGTTGGTAGTGGAATTGGACAGGCCAGCAGAATTATTGGGGGTGAGAAATTAGAATTAGGGTTTCCACCACTAGACCTAACCCAGCAAACATTTTGATATGGGGGCATTAATGACCTAATATATTTTCCCCATACCTGACATCAGCGACCCAGTAAATGGTCCCATATGCGGGACTCTGTATTATATCAGTCCGGTCCCAGAGTGCTGGGTGCCCAGCAATCAAATTCAGTTCCCTGGCAAAAGGCCAGTACAACATAATCGACACATTGAGTTGCCCATAGCAAGCCCAGCATATACATGAATTATGGGACTGCTAAGGGTTTTAGGGGTCCAATGGATGTGAGAGTTCTAATTACTCTATAACTCTCTTATTTTTCAATATAATCCTCTATAATGGAACATAGAAAATCCAATAATTGAAAGAAACAAAATGGTGGAGAATCGAGAATTTTTGTGATTTATCAGAAATCTCTGGCGAATAAAAAAATATTTATTCTTCCAATCAGGACCGATACAATTTTAGATCATTGATTTTTGAAAAGGATGAGCACTCGAACATCTGAATCGAACAATTAGTCCAGGACACACACGTTCTTTTTGGCAAAGTGGTATGGAGTGGAATCCAAATTCGATCGAATTCTGATAAAGCCAGAAGCAAACTAAAAGTAATTCATATCACGGGATTGGCACATTCACTCCATACCACTTTGCCAAAAAGAACGTGTTTCTCCTGGACTAATTGTCCGATTCAGATGTTCAAGTGCTCTTTTTTTTTAGAAATCAATGATCTAAAATTGTATCGGTCCTGATTGGAAGAATAAACATTTTTTTGTTCGCCAGAGATTTTTGAAAATCACAAAAATTCTGGATTCTCCACCATTTTGTTTCTTTCAATTATTGGATTTTCATAATATGTTCCATTATGTACTACAGTTCTTTATCTTTGAAATAACTCTAAGAGATCCAAATTCGATTGAATTTTCATGAAGCCTGAAGCAAAATAATAATAATCGTTTATACGAGATTAGCACATTCACTCCATGACAAATTGCAAAAAAATGAGAGTATCTACTGGACTAATTGTTCGATTTCGATGTTCGAGTACTCATTCTCTTCAGAAATGGATAGCCTAAGATGACATCGGTACAGGTTGGAAAAAATCTGATTTCCTTTTTCTCCAGCGGTTTTTGTAAATGGTAAATGACAATACTTTATTGGTAGAATCCGCCATTTCGTTTTTGTTCATTATGGAATTTTCAAATATTCCACTGTATACTATAGCCCTTTAGCTATGAAACGACGCCAAGAAATCCGAATTCGGTTGAGAAATGATGAAACCACGAGGAAAATAAAAACTTCCGTTTTTTTTGTGACCACCCGATACATACATAACGAAACAACATCGAATTGTCACCTATTTTTGAACGTTTCGGGGACGAATCCACTACCGTTTTCAACATAAAAAATGGAAAATATTATTTTTCTCAAATTGTCTTCGAATTCCAGTGTTGTCTCAGTAGAATCTTCAAACGCAGTGACAATTTGGGGCAAATCATCTGATTTGTCCTCACATAGATCTATGGTCCTCACTACACATATATTGAAATAATATACAAGAAGTCCACAAAAAACGACCAGGATCATTTGAATTATTCTAGATAGGTACTGTCTGTAGAGACATATAGGTATACAGTGTGGTCATTTGAGTGTGCAACATATGGGAATCTTCTTAATAAATTGCACAAACAGAATACAGATAGTGCCGAAAGTTGGTGCATGTTCGGTGATCATTTTAGGTGCACTTTTGCACTTAGAATGGTTGCAAGTCGAACAGCATACAGGGTAGGTCAATAAGAAATATATAAATTGCTCAAGAGTACCTAAAGTACCCTTATTTCAGAAAATTTTGCGAAATGTTAATGAAAAAAGTTGTTTACAATTGAAAGTTATGCCTAAATACCAAAACTTGGCCTCGTAAGACATTTTTTATATTTTCAATTTTGTTCGTTAATAATTTCCCAATTTGTAATATTTCAAATACAAAATGTTCACATTGAATGGAAGTTTTTGAATATGCATATTATCATTAATGATGTTTTACCTTGTTAAAAATATAGTTTGCGAAATTTTAAAGTTGAGCTGATTGTCGTTGCAACAAACATATAGTTTGTGATTGCCTAAAAAAATTAAAATCCAAGTTAATTGCACAAATATGCATTAATTTGAACAAAGGTGTATGCTCAAGTGATCTTATTATGATTAACTTATGAAAGTATTGAGGGTGAATATAAAAAAATTACATATTGGGAAATTATTCACGAACAAAATTGAAAAACTAAAAAATGTCTTAGGAAGCCATGTTTTGGTATTTAGGCATAACTTTCAATTGTAAACAACTTTTCTCAATAACATTTTGCCGAATTTTCTGAAATAAGGGTACTTTAATCTTGAGCAATTTTTATATGTTGTGTGACTTGCAAACATTCTAAGTGCACCTTAAATGATTACCGAACATGCACCAATAACTTTCGGCACTGTATTTCGGTTGTGCAATTCATTAAAAAGATTTCCATATGTTGCACACTTAAATGACCACACTGTATAGAAGAAATATAAAATTGTACTTATCTTTGGACGTTTCGAGGACGAATCTGCTTCCGTTTTCAACATGAAAAATGTTTTTTTTTGTATTGCAAATTCGTATTTGTCCTGACAGTTCTCAGTGACAATTGATGACGTTGGCAATCAAATGAGTTACAGGATGTTTTCATTTATTAATCTGGAATTTACCATTTTCATTTTCAGATTTCAGTAGTGAATACCATGTAGTGAATACCATGTTCGAGTCTCTCAGGCTGATGATACCATGTTCTATATGTTCATATATAAATCTATATCAACTGAACAGGAAGCAATGCTATTGTCTCCGTTCAGAAGAATGCAAGCAGATTCCTTGATTTTGACTTATCTAAACTCTATCTCGAATAATTCAAAAGTTACAGTCCTGCCCGTTTTTTGTGCAGTTCTCTATATAGGTATATCTACTTATATTATTACTTCATAGAAATGAAGAGAGAAGATTCCAAAAAATCTGGAAAAATACCTTGTATAGTTTATCCGAAGTGAATTGGAGCGCCTCGAGATGCACGTGCACACACCTACCTATTCAGTATTCTGAAATGTTTTTTGATTCCAGAATTGGTTCGGGGAAACTTATTCTACAGACAACCAATTATTCCGCATAACCAATCCAGATTATAAACTGGAAGCTGGTCCACCGGTGTCAGTCAGATTCTTCGTGCAATATGATCCGAGCAGACCGATTCCCAGTCTCAAAACGATGCGACTCAACGGCAGGTATATACAGGGTGACAAATTGAAAACTCCCCATCCTCAATATCTTCCTTCCAGTAATAATCCAGTGAATAGAGACACATAGAGGGGGTTCACCTTACAAACGGTCCGGTAGTTCTGAATTTTTGATATGTTATCTATATAGGATGGTTATTGAGTGTTCAAAATGCAAAATGCACAATTTCCCTTCCTCCGCGCCCTCCGCCATATTGAAAAAACCCAAAGAAATCGGCACTTCCTCCAGATTTTAGCTTATATCTTCGTTTAGGTGAATTTAAGCTACAAATGAGGTCTATTCAATGTTGTAGAGGATTAAATTTCCTATAATTCTCGTTTCGAATTTTGTTTCTAGGACTGCTAGTTACGGAGATATGATTTTTTTTATAAAATAAAAAAAACGCATGTTCCGGAATTTTGTCAAGTACGTTCAGCGACACTATGGCACCAATGTGATGGTGATTTTTGATGGCTACACTACAGATCCTTCTCAGCAAGGGACCAAGATTGCTGAGCGAGCAAGACGCAAACTACTCCACCCCCTCCTACAAGTTCAACTACAAAGGCTGTATCTTGCTCCTGCACGCAATATCGGGCAACTTTTTAGGAGAGACCCATCAAGCGGAGAGGTTCGAGGACCCTGCTGCCAGTCCCCAAGAAATTTCAGTAGCAGGGAAGAGAATCTTGGTATCCCCATATGGTGTCAGTAAAGAGCAATCGTTGAGCTCCCTTCGCTATAGCAGATTGAAAACAAGTACCCTCAAACTCAATTTGGCTAAACTACCTCCGACCACTGACTCCGCACATTTCCACTTACTGAGGACACACCACCAAGTCATTGAGTGAATGGGTAGGTAGGTAATCAATTGAAAAAGTACCTGCATCTTAAGCATCGCGCTGTGTCATGTAAAAATACAAACTAGGATTCCAAATTCAAGCTTATACTGTAAAATGGTTAGTGAATATTTTTTAGATACACTGTGGAGTCACAATAGCCAAAAAAACAATATGCCTTGTTTTAACTTTCATTTTCACGCCCCATTACATAGGGTGGGTGAAAAAAATTGTAGATGCATTTCTGTAGGTAACTAAATTCCCTACAAATCTTCTTCTGATACTTGTTTCCCTAGAATATGCCATAAGGGAACTACAGCGTTCTAAAGTGAGAAGTTTGACGAATTTCCGGAAAATGCGATTTTTTATATATTTTTAAAAGGTGCTTATCTCCGTAACTATCAGTCCTAGGATCAAAATTCAAAACGTGAATTATAGGAAATTCAATCATCTACAATACTTAATTGAACTCTTTTGTAGCTAAAATGCACCATAACGATAATATAAGCGAAAATCTGGAGGAAGTTACTATTTTTTTCGGTTTTTTCAATATGGCAGTGGGCGCGGAGGAGGGGGAATTGTGCATTTTGCATTTTAAACACTCCATAACCATCCTAGATAACATATAAAAAATTCAGAACTACCGGACCGTTTGTAAGGTGAACCTCCTCTATTCACTAGATTATAAATTATATGAGAAAACGAGAAGACATGTCTATTTAATTCTCAAGGTGGACACTTGGAATGAATATTTCTAGCCCTCTTGTCAAAGTCACTACCGTCAGATAATTTTTGTTAAACAACATCGTTTCTTTCTTGAATCAAATTGTCTTTTTACTGTAGTTGTGTATCAATAATAATATCCCTAAAATACACTCGAGACATGCTTTTATTGATAAATACACCAAATTGCATTCAAATTCATTTGCCATTTGGCAAAAAATATCGAATCAAGAAAAGTTGGAAAAATCGCGAGCAAAATGATTGTTTGCCACGACAATAAAACATTCATACAAACTTATTATCTCTTATGTATTTACCCTCGAAGATTTTGCGATTTATTAAACATTTCAGATGAACGCCATCTTCCTTTTGTTTCTTTCAAGTACAGTTCTTCCCAAACTTGACACTATTCGAGATACTTGCATTTTAGAAATCAGCTGCATAATTATAATGTTCGTCAGTTGTTTATATGTGAAAGCATGACGACGTAGGCGGATATTAGGAATAATTTTGACACGAATTTCTAACCCTCTGGCAGGACTATCTGCTCATCCAAAATAAGGGAAGGTGACCTGATACCTACTACACCGAGACTGCACATCAGCCATCCATCGAAGACTACAAGAAGACCTGCTATTTCGAATGATGTGGATGGTGGAAGTAGACCGATGTTTAGTAGTTCAAATGATAACAATAGAAGACCAGGAAGTTCTAGTAGACCAGGAATGCAACCTAACAGGTAGATTTACAGAATTCAAATTCACTTTCTTCTGCAATGTAAAAATAATCGAAAATATCAAAAACAGACTAGAATTCGATTTTCAAACTATAAAAGTCGTGAAGATGATTTCGTAGAGTTCCCTTTGAATATAAATTCTATATCAAGTCACTTTGAGTAACAATGGACTACAACTAACGTTTAGTTTCCTAACATAATTATTTTTCTTACAGCAATCATTATGTGACTTCTAGTTCAGTCAGTACCAGGCCCGATACCACCGATGCAAGTTACTTTGACAGTAATGGAAATGTCGATAGATTCAGGCCAAATAATATAGGGTAATTCAAAACTTTTTTTTTTCGAATATAATTCCAAAGCATGGGCGCCATCAGAAAAACATTTAGGTGGGGCGTTTTTTTTTCAATTCTAAGCATTGCATTAAATATAAATTAGGATCCTTCTGATCGATTTCCACTACAAAGGTGATTTCAAAAAAACAACGAAAAGGATATGAAGTAGGTTAAGTAGGGTAGAAACTAGACCAACAGAAGCTATCAACAGCGTATTTCTTGAAGGAATAAGGAATCCTCAAAATCTTCCATTCATCCATTTTGAGCTTGCAAGGTGATTCTTCTTTTTGCTTTAAAAATGTATCTTACTTGTTAATGCGGAAGCTCTGGACAGCATCAGGGGGTGGAGGGTAACGAGAAAGCCGACATCCTCGCCAAACAGGGAACCGAATCTGTGTTCATATAGGACCAGAACCATATTTTGGGGTCACCGCAAGTGCGGCGAAAACAACTATCTCGGGCTGGGCGGAGGGAAAAACACCCACGTATACTGGTCTGAATTACCAGGATTAACCCATTCGAAGGCGTTCCTGCCTAAACCATCGGAAAAAATAACCAGGCAGATCCTAGAATGGAGCAGGGGTAACCTGCGAATTCTGACTGGACTGCTTACGGGACACTGTCGTCTAAGATACCACCTGGGAAGGATGGGTCTGAACCAACAAACGGACTGTTGGTTCTGTTGTGTGGAAGACGAAACGGCTGAACACATATTATGTTCATGCTCTAGCTTAGAAAGACAAAGGTTCGACACATGTGGCTTTACCAATTTAGAACCTATCGATTTCAGACAAATCTCACCCAATTCAACCATGAACTTTGTAAAAAGATGTGGATTGTACGGTGAACTGTAACCTCTAGGGGTGATAGCCACAATGGACCCATCTGGGGTCGCACTGGAGGGGAGGTATTCGCCCCACTCACATGGAACCTAACCTAACCTAACCTAATGCGGAAGCTACATACCAGAAACCATTCTAAAGTCAGATACCCATTGTATATTCATGAAACAATCATTGTTTTAACCCAACCCTTCAAACAATGATATGATTTTTTTTCAGGAATGGTAATCATGAACAAACTATTTCTAATCAGTCGCCATCTCACAATAGAGAACCCATTTCTTCAAATTCGGGGTAAGTGAATATTCAACAGGAAGAATTTTCTAAATATATTCGTGTTCGATAAAAAAAATCCGGTTATTAATTGAAGCTACAGTGGTATTCGGTAATATGTCACACCGAAATATATTATTTAAAAAATACTAGGATAAGATAACGCTAAATAAAATACAAAATACCAAATTTAGTTACGCAAAATATTACTAAGGCAGCTGGTGGAAGTTCATATCATTATTCTTCTTGACTATACAGGGTGTTTCATAATATATGAGCAGGACTTCAGGATGTGATTGCTCGTTCAAAGATATGAAAAAAGTTTTTATTGACTTACCCTCTGAAATGCACAACTTTCGAGATACAGGGTGTTGAAATTTGAAAAAAAAATCGTTTTTTGCGAATATTTCTGGAACCGTTTATCGCACAAAAAACAGCTTTTGTAAGTATTTTGTACTTACAATGAGCTATGTTTTGTGCGGAATTTTTTGAATATCAAGTTGAAATTGGTGGAAATTTTGAAGGGATAAACAGTATTTCAAAATTAGATGCCGATGTCTATCATCATAATATCGTAGTAATATTGGTAAAAAGGGGAATTGAGCAATAACGGGTTTTCATTGAAAATGAAGGGCCACGAGCCCTGAGAACACGCACTTATAAAACCAAATGTCAAGTCCCAGAAGGGAAAACTTGACGAGCACTCAATGATGCTTATAAAAACCATATTATTTGCCTAGACCATTTCACGAAGCATTATAAGCATTTCTAATAAAAGAACAAGTCATATAAACGAAGCGATTCATTCTGACATCTACAGCTATAATTATTTTTTTTCCTTTGCTATCCATGGTTACATAGTATATACACAAACGCTGTTAGACAAATCAGAATTAAAAGACAGGTAGTGTTTTCACTTACAATATCACGAGAGCTTCAATTATTTCCGGAAATTTTTTCGAGAACACGTATATTTTGGAAATTTTCTAAATATTCGTGTTCGAGAAAAAATTCCCGGATATTAATTGAAGCTGAAGTGGTATTCGGTAAGAAAATTCACATGTTGATGGTTGTTTGTGATGAAATGTAAGAACTAACGTATAGTAACATGTGTTCTTGTAAATTTCGAATTTGCAAGTATACCTACATAAATGGCATTTAACCTATGAACGTCAAAAAATTTCAAGTGTAATTTCATGCTCCGTTTCCCAAGGAGGAAAACATTTCCAAGACATTTGTTTAGTTGCTATGGTAACGATAAGAAATACAGACTTTAAATTGAAGCTAGATATTCGTCTAAGTGTCACACATATTAACATGCAGATAAACGAATTGTTTTCAGCATAAATGGCTATGACTCATCCATCAACCAGCCAGGATATGTTGGGTAAGATATTTCAGCTCATTGATATAGTAGTATTTTAACAAGAAACTAAATATACAGGGTGATTCAGTGGGAAATGCGCATACAGTAAGGGTAGATGGGGGACACCGAAGTGCTTCTGAATAATCTATATTTTATGGGTCTATCGTACTTTATGGAAAAGTACCATTTGGGGACGACAAATTATTATCTTTTTCGAATTGTGTGCTACCTCATTATCGAAACATCTAGATTTGACTCAAGTTAATTGATAGAAAATTTGTATACGGAAACGCCAAATACATTCAGTCTCACTTATCTTTACCTGCTCTTTCCAAATTTGTGTCTGAAATCTTGAAATATTGATATACAGAGTGATGCTTCCACTCAAAATCTACTTATTATAAATTTTTTCAAGGCCGGACCTGGAATAGAACTTTTTTTATTATGTCAATCGTCACCACTGTGGACAAAGAACATACGAACTAAATATGTCCAAAAATGTATAGGGGGTTCATAAGTTATGATTAATTTGAAAAAATGGGGAACATGATTAAATCACCCTGTATCTTGGTTACAAACAATGATAGACCCATAAAATATGTATTTTTCGGAAACAACCCGGTGTCCTCCATTTAGCCTTACAGTATGCGCATTTTCCAACGAATCACCCTGTTATAGTACTGAGCAAACGATTTTTCAGAACAGGATATGGTGAACAGTCTGGCACAGTATCTCTCAACAACCAGGGCCAGAATTCCTACATTGGGTGAGTAAATGAGTTTTTTGTCAATTACAAACATATGTACCGGGAGTCTCAAATAAGCTTTTAGGCTACCGATATCTGAGTTATCTAACATACAGGAAATTTCAAAACATTTACATAATGGGACCAAGAGCTCTTCAAGATATTGAAGTCAAATTACCAATATTTTAGGATGAAAGCTACTAAAAAAAATATGTTCTGTAATAATATGAAAAAGAAATTGTAACTTGGTGGAAAAAATATTATTTCTAACGCCATTTCCGCCATTTTGAAATGGTTTGAAGAATGTTTGAATTCCAAAAAATATTCCTTACATGAAGCTATTCCAAACCTCTCCGTCAAATTTGGATCTGCAGTTTTTCGGAAATTACAGTTTATCACTGTTGAATTTGTTCTCTTAGTAGGTAATAATATGTATGTGCTATCAACCCTTTCAAGTTAATTTGCGAAAATGAAGGTTTATCGAACCTGTCCACAGGTAACTAATCCTTCAAGTTGGGAAAGTAGGATATATAAAAGTTAAGCAAGCCAAGGTTGGTTTAGTTCATTGTATATCACCTGACCAATGACGGCTAAATGGACTGTCTGACGGGTTATACATGACTGTTCATTCAGCGAAAATCGCCAAATCGCCCTGTAATGAAATTTTGAAGGGACGGCAAGTGGCGTCATCTATTTCCTGTGTCAAATGAGCTTTTCCAAAATCATTGACACAAACTTCAACACCAGAATTAACACCAGTGTTCTAATGGTGGAATCGAGGCTGAAATTGAAAATCATCAGAAAAGTGTATACATGAAAAATCATATCCTTACCAATGCCTTCCAAAATAAGATTCGACCATTCTTACTGTGGAGTTTATCATACTGGGTATGAGATTCGAAAAAGCAAACCCGATTTTGACACGATTATTCATACATTTCATTTCATACGCTAGAAGGCTGTAAATGATGAAGACACAACTAACAAACCTGAATAAATAAACTACCAGAACCTGAATAAATAAACTACCAGAACTAAACACAAAGAAGAATGCTTGATTGAATGAAAATCCGAAAAAGTAAAGGAATTTATCGATATTCAACAGAACACATATCAGGGACCTGACAGTGACACAGTTTTGACACTTGATAATAATAATAATTCAATATAACCTATGTTATTGGAAAACAACCGAATAAGAGCTAAACAAATGACTTCTCCGCAAAGGACGGCAAGTAAACCCCTCTGGTGGAGAATACACTGAACTGAGTGATTGGACAGTCATGTACTACTCGTCAGACAGTCCATTTAGCCGTCATTGACCTGACGAAGCTACTGTGTTAGCGAAACATGTTGTGTGTTTAAGAATTTTTTGGAAATCTTATATCGTTTGTGAAGTGTTCACATTTGCAATGAGTTGAATGAAGATATACGAAATTACAAGAGGCTTTGATTTACTTGACAACTTTCCACAAAGTTGTGAGTTTTGCAGATGATGTGTACCAGCGAGTACTCATGTCTTGTGCAAGAGAGTACCCAACTACCTAATTCTTGTCAGTGTTGTGATGTTTGACATCACATAATGGTAGTAGGTAGAACGAATTTCATGATATTCAACCTAATTATACATGTGTTTCAAAAAAACCTGACCTCCTAACTAGGGTAGGTAGAACATTGCAGAATAAGTTGGGTTTGCTCATTAAAAAAATGTCGTAACGGCATCCGTTTTCATCATACAAGGTGTTGAAAAAATTATTTTTTTACACATTTTTCACGATTATTCCGAAACTACTGGCACCATTGTAATAAAATTTTGTATGGATGTTTCTTGAAATCTGACACATTGCATGAATTTGTTTTTATATCTGACTCTCATAGAGGGCGCTAGTTACACGGTTCGTACCGGGTAGTTTTGAACATAACTTTTTTGAGGTTAGATTTTCCAATCCAAATATGATATGAACTTGAACATCATTCAATTTCACACCAAAAAGTTACTCCTGGTGAAACTCGATACTATGTTCCGTTTTCGGAATATTTCGATTTGAAAATAATGGAGTAGTAATGATGCTGGTATAAAATGAATTTTATTGAGTTCAATTATTCTTGTGCTGAAGTTATTGATGGAACGAAGAATCATAAGAAAAAAATTTAGAGATATTTGACAAGAAACATGAAATATTGAATCAGTTAGAGTAAGTGTTCAAAATGTCCTACGTTTCGAGGATTACACGATTCTATATTCTTTTTTTAAGTATGAATTATTCTTCTGAACAGTTGAGGATCAGCTGTTAGGTCATTTAAGTGATGTTCAATTATGTCTCACAACTCTTGACGTGAATTCACCTATGTAGCATAGACTTTCTGCTCAAGATACAACAAAACTGTGTAATCCATGTTCTTAGTCAAATCTGTTTCGATTTCAAATCGAAATATTCCGAAAACAGAACACACTATCGAATTTCACCAAGAGTACCTTATTGGTGTGAAATCGAATGATGCTCAAGTTCACATCAAATTTGGATTGAAAAATCTAACCTCAAAAAAGTTATGTTCAAAACTACTCGGTACGAACTGTATAACTAGCGCCCTCTATGAGAGTCAGATATAAAAACAAATGCATGCGATGTGTCAGATTCCAAGAAACATCCATACAATATTTCATCACAATGTTGCCAGTAGTTTCAACATAATCGTAAAAAATGTGTAAAAATAATATTGTTTCAACACCTTGTATCTTGAAAACGGATGGCGTGACGACATTTTTTTACTGAGCAAACCCAACTTATGATGCGATGTTCTACCTAACCCTAGCAAGGGAGTTAGTTTTTTTTGGAACACCCTGTATAATATCCCAGCAAAGAGTTGGCAGATTTGAATATATTTATAATATGCAAGGGGAAAGAAAATTGGTTATCACTTCATCATAGAATGTCAGAACAACAGTTTCATATGATTGCACATATAATTGAATTTTTTTTTGGTAACAGCCGTAGTGGGCATATTCTATGAATATTTTTGCGCCTGAGTTGGCAGTGCCTCCAGTTTAAATTGCCGTTTATGATTTTTTGTAGAAATCCTGAAGGAACAGGTGACATCCAAGGTGTTATTACCAGACCAGTTCCAACAAGACCTACTAGGAGGCCTACTGGATCCAACAATAATGGGTAGGTACCAAGAACTGATATTTTTAACGGAGCGCAGCTGCCATTCTCGCGAAATCTATTGCAAATTTCCGCACAGGAAAGTGTAATTTCTCAATCATTTGGTCACGATAATGATTGGCATAGGTGCCGTTCGATAAACTACAATATGGTTTAACATACGTTTGAGACACACAGGGTGTCTGTAAAAGGTTGGGACATGGCTTGGCTGTGGACTCTTGGGATAAAAACAAAGTTGATTTAGGCCAACTTACCTATATACAAAATCGTCTCGTTGAGTTGGTACAAGGCGTTGAAGTTTTCTTGGAAAAAAATAATTTTGCTAAGAGTAGGCTGAGATCGATTTTCATAATTTTTGGCATAGCATGTTCTGTGACTGTAAGCCGCGTTTTGAGATGTTTTTGATCATCATCAGTGCCCTGCTAGTGTTTCAAACAACCATGTTGCCGTACAAATTTGGTGAAAACTTCTCGGAGGTCTGACTGGAAACTTCCAGTTTTTTTTTTCAGAAAGATATTTCCTTCAGAAATATTTTTTGTATCGTTTAAATTTTTGATCTCTCGAGGTTCATTTGCAAATAAATAATTTCTGATATGAAGCATCCTACGCATTTTTGAAAATTAATCTAATTAGTCGGACTGTTTATTGATCATGGCTACAATATATTCTTATTGTAATCAAACTGATATGTTGTTGGTCCTCGCGGGCTTTGCAAGAACTCTCGCGTTACAAATTTAGCGATAACAATTCAGGACCTAAGTTGAGCACTTTAACGCCTTGTACCAACTCAACGAAACGATTTTGGATACAGGTGAGTTGGCTAAAATCTACTTATTTTTATCCCAGGAGTCTACAGTCAAGCCATGTCCCAACAAGATTATTTTTCTAAAAAATGCATAGGATGCCTCAGATCAAAAATTATTTATTTACAAAAGAACCTCAAGACTCATCAGAATCAGAATATTCTTTATTGTCAGAAGAAAAAGCTCTTGTAGACAAAGAGAAGATAAAACATAAGTACGTAACAATAATAAAAATTTAAAACAAGGTGAAAGATAAAATATGGCATGAGAAGGATCATCATGTGGTATAACGATTCACATTTCTAAGATGAATACTAAATTCATAGTAAGCCTTTTCAGCAAATAGCTGTTTGAGACTCTTCCTGAATATTTTATGATCTTTAATGTCCTTTACGTAGGTAGGTAGGTGGTTATACATCTTCAGTCCATTATATATAACCGAGTCTTTGATCAGGGTAGTCGATGGTAAAGGTAATTTTAGATGATTTTGTTGCCGAGTTATATGTTCTGTTGAATTATTTTTTAATTTTGTTTTATTTTTATGAATGAGGCTGAATGATTCTACAATGAAAAGTGAAGTGAGAGTAAGAATACCTTGACGTGCAAACAAAGGCCGACAAGATTCTCTAAATTTTGCTTTACACAGGTACCTAACGGCTCTTTTCTGTAGAGTGAAAATTACTTTAAAAAGTGTTTTTCTACAGACTCCCCAGAAGGCAATGCCATAGCTTAGATGGGATTCTATAAGGGCATAATAAGCATCAAAAATTAACACGATACGAAAAATATTTCTAACGGGAATATCTTTCTGAAAAAAAACTGGAAGTTTCCAGTCTGACCTCTGAAAAGTTATCACCAAATTTGTACGGCAACATGGCTGTTTGAAACACTTGCAGGTCACTAATGATGATCAAAAACATCGCAAAACGTTACTTACAGTCACCGAACATGCCATGCCAAAAATTATGAAAATCGTTCAGCCTAGTCCTTTTATGAGCAAAATTATTTTTTTCCAAAGAAACTTCAACGCCTTGTACCAACTCAACGAGACGATTTTGTATATAGGTAAGTTTGCCTGAATCAACTTGTTTTTATCCCAGGAGTCCACAGCCGAGCTATGTCCCAACCTTTTACAGACACCCTGTATATAATTTCGTTTGCAGCCGGCTCTTGGAATATTCGGCTACTCTGCATCGGATAATATTTCGTAAATAAAAAATTTGGTATTGGTACGTTGGATGGTGACAGATGCGCTGCAACCTAATTAGATCTATTGTGCCCCATCTGCTTCTGCTATATCAAGGATTTCTTGTTCATAGCAGCCCCTCAAGAAGCAATTCCTGCAGCTGGTGTGTTCCCAGTATGTTCAATCTGTTGTGATGTACAGCGTCACACTCCATCAGTATGTGATGGGGTGTTTCTGGTTCTTCTTCACAGAATCTACGAGTGCCGTCCTCCTGTAAGCCTAGCTTCCTTAGGTATTCTTTGAGTCTGCAATGCCCCGTTAGAAATCCCGTTATTGCTTTAAGACTTCCTTTGCTGAGGTTTATCAGTGTCTTAGATCTTTCTCGGTTGAAATTTCCAAGGAGATCTTTAGCCTGCCGTAGTCCTGGAAGTCTTCTCCATTGTCTGGCTCTCAAGGCTCCTTCCGCCTTTTCAAGTTCTCCTTGGAAATAGGAATTTCCAAGGCCGCAGGATGGCTATGGTCCGATCAGTGGCGCTGAAGCCCCTTGTCGTGCCAGAGTGTCTGCTTGTTCAATCCCTTCCACTCCAATATGCCCTGGCACCCAGAGGAGGATCACTTTATTATTGTTGCTGCCTAGCTCATTCAATTTGCTTAGGCATTCCCATACCATCTTCGAGTTGATGTTAGAAGAGCTCAACGCTTTGATGGCTGCTTGGCTATCGGATAAAATCGCGATGTCCTTCTTCCGGTATTTCCTGTCTAGGTTGACCTGGATGCATCTCTCTATGGCTTGTATTTCCACTTGAAAAATGCTGGGGAATGGGCGTGTACACCTCAGTAGAACTTTCAACTCAAACCATGTTTATAATGATCCTTTTATACATAAATAATGATTGACGACATAATTCGATCGAAAAATTAACTGGAATGTTTTATTTTTGAACTTAAATAATAGTACCCTCTGAAAACGGACCCTCTTATGACGTAGAAACCTCATCTCGCCATAGTTAAAAGAAAATACCAAACGCCCGACGGAGACTGAGGCAACTGATATATTAATTCTTTCAACTGTGATCTCGCGCTAATTCACTATGTCAGAAATCATGTATCATTCATATTTGTCTAGAATAGTCTTGTTTCAGTATTAGGGTTCTGACGTCACATCATCGCCTCGTTTTCAGAGGTCCGAAAAATTGGGGATTTCAATAATTTTTTATAAAACGTAGGGAGCTCACAGCAAGAAACGGTTTGCGGTGGTGAGCTAGTTAGGGTGAGTTCTATCGAATTATGTAATAAAAATTTTTTGTGATATAAGCCCATTGTCCCATGGATTCGAAGTATTTGGTGCGAGGCCCAAAGACCCCTGCTCCAGTTCCTTCGGGTGTTTTAGACCCGTCCGTATACCAAGTAATGGTGTTCCTTCCCATCGCTTCGATGGATTCTATGCTCCATTCGCGCTTGTTAAATAAAGCTGTAATATGGAAGATACTGTGAAAACGAGTGATTATGATTGCACGAAAAATAATTTAAGTACTAATTTATATGTCAACTCAGGCCTTCTACAGACGAACCATCCTACACCTATCCAGCCGATTTGGATTACTTTCCCGGTGATTTTTCGGGCGTCAAGAAACCAGCCCATCATCGACCATCCCAAAGCTCAGATAGAACGTCCAGCTCAGACAGAATGCCCAGTTGTGGAACTATCGCTACCCATGCTGCTCCACTCATATCTAATGGCCAAGACACAATACCAGGTAAAAATGCAAGGAACATTTTCTATATATTCGTATAGGCCAGCGTAGCCTCGTTATTAAAGCGTTAATGTTCTATCCACGTCGGATTACCGGTAGAGGGTTCGATTCCCACCACGACCGCAGAAATTTTTCTGATGGCCTAAGTAAGTGTTTTGGATCACACGTCAAAAGTTAAGACCCCCGTCATTCCTTGCTCGCACAAGTCTCTTGAAGACTTCTGAGGGTTGCTCGTAAGGGGGCAACCGAATGATGGATAAGAATTTTTTTTTTTAATTGATATGATCTATGGAGATCTGTTTTTATTGAAACCTAAATAATGATTATTGAACGAAATAAATGTTCATCGAGAATGAGGCACTAACATAACCAACCATTCAGACATTTATATATACAGGCTGTTTCACGGTGGACGTTTCTGTAGAACGCAACTCAGGATTATTCTGAGAAGTAGGTGGCTTGATTAATTAATTGTGTTCTATCGACCTAAAATATTCTCAGCGTTGCGACGTTGCCGCTTATATTGAAAAGTAGCAACAATTTTGTTTTTTCTTATAGGACACCCTGTATATCATTCCGTTTTCTGATTCTCCCTGAAGAGCTGATTTCATCGATCTATCATACTTGGGGTCTAGCGGGAATGATAACAAAGATATAGGGTGTGAAAAATCGAGATTTTTCAACTTTAAGAATTTTTTGTGTCGAAACTATTCATAATTGGTCAAAGCTTTCCTGAGTTGCGTTCTCCAGAAACGTCTAATATGCATCCAACGTGAATCAGCCTAGTGTATACAGTGTGTCCCACTTACCATGCTCACCATGGGTATCTTTTTAACGGTGAGAGATACGAGGTCGGTTAAATGACACCAAATGTGGAGTTTGTCAAGGCCAACTATAATGTGAAAAAATATTTTGATAAAATCTATTCGTTTTTGTTTTATACGCAAAAAACAGATTTTGATCATATTCATGTCTCCTCCGTAACTTCTTTATTTATGAAAATATTCAAATAGGAATTTCACATTCTCATGGCTGTTTTTCAAAGTGATTTAAAAAAAAATATGAAATTCATACCAACTCTCCTAGAATTTGAGATATCAGCACCAACTTTAGTTTTTCAAATGTAGGTCATAGCTCACTATGACTTAGTAATAAATAACTTTTTTTTCTTACAGATGATATGTCGCAGTTATAGCTTTGTGTTGTTAACAACGGAATTATCGTCATTTATACAGAAACAAAAAATTATTTGGAAGCCGCCATCTTGAATTTATGAATTTCAACAAAAAAATCATGATCTCCGACCTCAAAAACCCCCACTTACCAATTTTGAATGGAATCGGACCAAATCTTGTCCACCATCTTGGAGCAGCCATTTTTTTTAATTTCAAAATTCCATAACTCCGATTAACTTGAAATTTTGGCAGATGTTCATAATTTCGGTGACAATACATCATGGAATTTTTGCTGGAAAATTGAGCTAGAGTCCAACCAATTCCAAATAAATGAAACAAAATCAGTCATCTCCAAAGTGATGAAGAAAGCCAACATGGTGCTCATCAAATCTCTGGTAAGCCCAGGAATCATTAATGGTCACTAAAGATGAACTAGATATTTACTTGCCTACATCACCGATACCGTGTGACACAGAAGACATTTAACAGCCTATAGTTTTCTCATTTGAAGAGATACAAATTTTAAATTCACACGGGTTATATTATCAATGATGGCGCTTCCCTTGAACCCAATTACAATTTTCTTCAACCACCTGTTTGATTGAAAGTAGACCCAACTTTTTTTTTCAAATGGCACCCTGTATATTTCTGTAGCCTATCTCATTCGCCTTAAAATTCTCTATTCAACTATGTATCACAATTTGATATTCGTTCATTAATCGGCTGTTGAATTGCATTTTATTGAAATACATGAAGTTGGCTGTGGCCCGAAAACAATGACATTTCGATGCTTGATGGATGATCATATTATGGTTACATGGCAAGAATGAAAGACAAATAGTTTCTTCACAAGTGGCCAAATGAAAAAAAAAAACGAGTTTCTATCTCAGTTTTCTCAATATCGTGAGTTATTTTCGGATGATTTTTTCAAACTCAATGAAATTATTGGCAATCTTTTGGGACCGATTAGGGCAACGAAAATATTGATTTGGATTTGAAAGCTGTTTGCCATTTGCCTAAGAAAATATATAGATGAATTAATCGAAATCAGCCTAGAATATGAAAATAAAAGAATAGCTGCATTATTGACATCAACAGAAATTGAAGAAATTTCGAGTGGTAGGTAGGTATTTTTTTCTTTCCCATCATGAGTTTCAAGAAATTAGTGCAAACTTTCAGGAAACTTGAGTACCAACAGAGAATTCTTATTAATGACTATCCATATATCATCTTGCCATGTCAAATAACTGCGCTTTTTTTCAACACTGATGACTCCAACAATTCGATGCATCAGAGAGTGACGTCACTTCCATCAATGATGAAAATGTGGTGTGAACATGTCTATCATGACAAACCAAAATGTGTCTATGATTTTTTATCAACGCTGTGCTGTGTGATTCCAACCTCTTTTCAGACTTTCTTCATTGACTGGCCTTATAAAAACTGCATTATACACTGTGTCCGTAAAGTATGGAACAAATTCGATATTTCCTAAACTAAACGCCTTTTCAAAAATATCTGAAACACGTCAATTTTTGATTTTGATGTTCTACATTTCAACACTTAATTTCATTTTACAGTGTGATACTTACTAAGGTGATGACGGCATCGGCAATTTTATCAAATGTAACATCCTCTATTTTTTGACCTCGAGTATAATACCTTTTTGGAATCAGTTCAGTTTCACTGATCTAAAAATGTCACAAAATATAGGGTGTTACATAGAAAAAAATTGTCGATGGCGTCCTCACCTTTGTGTACCACCTTGTTGAATGAGATTTTGTGGTAAAATGTAGAACATCAAAATCAAAAATTGAAGTATTTCTGATTTTTTTGAAAAGGCTTTTAGTTTAGGAAATATCGAATTTGTTCCATACTTTACGGACACAGGTATACCTTATAAATACGTATCTAATATGTTCTATACCTTTCTTGTTAATGAACATTCTAAAATTTCTATTTTTTTCTCAGGACAGTGGCCTTGGCATGCAGCCTTATACCATTCCAAAGGTATTCAGTTGATATACATCTGCGGTGCAACACTGATTTCTGAAAGGCACGTCGTAACAGCAGCTCATTGTGTTACCAAGCCCAATACGGCGAAACCTGTGGATACTGAGAGTATTTTAGTATATTTAGGTAGGTACTAACGCTAAACGCAGTACCCTCGGGTATTTGTGGAACACCTCATTGTTCTCAGAATCTCTATGCGGATGAAACTATACAAATTTTATGAGATTTCTATTTCCAAGTATGATGAATATAGTGGTAGGATGGACAGCCATATTGATACTATATTCAGCCCCGCTTATCAGTTTCAGTTTATGTTTGTGCATGTAGTAGATCTGATGTATAGCAACTCCACTCCTTAATATTTTAGAAACTTTTTGACGTTTTGTAGTTGAGTTACCATTTGTAGTTCAGTTATATTTTACTCCACTGATTTGACCCATTAACAAAAGGTGAAGAAGTCCCTTTCTGTTTATTGTAACAAGCTATGAAAAAGGTCCATTTGAAACGCAGGTCATGAATATACATATACATATATTCACAAAGAATTCATTCCTACTATTTCATTATTCCAGCATTATCGCAAACATATTATGAGTAGCATATTGATGTTGAAAAGTCGTAAAATCTTTATAAATTGACGTTGACGTTCTGTTGATGCGTGTCCGTTTAGTAATAAACTCGGAGTAAACTGATAAAATTTACAACCAAACTTTCCCTACTCTGAGAATTGATAATATATCGAACGAACCTTGAAAGCTTATCGGAGTTCGAGACTTCATCATTTTCTTCTTATTTTATAGTATTCTAATCTATATGTTTTGTGTATATATCTCAGTAAGTACACTACTAATGTGGAAGTAAGTTGTTGGTGTTGATTATTGGTGAATAACGTGATGAGGAGGTAATCGTTTGTTATTTTTGATGATTTCGAATAACGAATAATTACATCAAATATTATTTATACATGCAAAGATCCATATGAAATGAATATGTGGCATAAATTTGTCTTTCTTTGGTTTCTCTGGAACTGCTTTTATTTTTAATCATTTTGATACATACATACTGATATTTACAGTAATGTATAACGACTTTCCTTTAATATATCGCTCTTACCGTTGTGAATATAACAATATTGAGGAATTCTGAGCGACTTGGTATTATTTCTTAGTCGTTGAATGTTCATTAAATTGAAAAGTCAGTAGACGTCTCTTCTTTCTTCGTGTTACTATCGCCTTGGATTAGACTCAAAGATAAAAAATCTTTTATATTTTCCAAAATCTGCAGGTAAGGGATCAAGGCATCCCGGCAAGTAAGACTATCGCTGACAACCATACGATATCTTTCCTTCAGCACGCTCGGTATGAAATGAATAGTTCACTTTATACAGAGTAACAATTAATTGAAAATGAGCAGCACTCAATATTTCCTCAACTGATGACTAGGCAAATTGAGCATGACACATACACACTTGAGGTATTTGTTGTAATATTATATTCAAACCCATCACCGTAATGGCAACTACTACTCCTGAAATTTTAAATAGCAACCGAAACTTATATTGCTATTTTTGAAGTTTTTATATGATTCTAGATAAGTTACGTCATACTTGTATTTTGTTTTCAAGGAAAATACAACCTGATTACATTCGGACCCGAAGTGCAAGATCGAGATATCTCGGATATTTTCGTTAATCCACAATACAACCATAGTTCATATTTCAACGATATTGCTATTCTCAAAATGTCCAGAGCCGTGGATATCAATAATTACGTTAGACCGTGTTGCCTGTGGGAAGATGACGTCAACCTGGAAACTATCATCAGTCGACAAGGTAATGTAAAAAAGTAATCGTGAAATTACAGAATTTTTGGTCATCTCGACTATTCCAAGTCAGATCTCGATCATCAAAGAAGCATTTTGCGCTCTAGATACAAAAATAACTATATTTACTTCTTTCAACGTAGCTATTCTCTTTATTTTTAGGTACTGTTGTTGGCTGGGGATTCGATGAGAATAAAAAGTTATCAAACAAGCTTATGCAGGCACAAATGCCAGTGGTGTCAACTTTGACTTGCATTTACTCGAACAGGGATTTTTTTTCACGATTCACATCTGATAAGAATTTCTGTGCTGGATTCAGAAATGGTAAGATTAACTGTAATTATTATTCAATTGATTTCTAAAATATATAAGCAGCGGTCTCTCTATGACTAAAAATGAAAAAAAAAATCATAATATGTAAAAACAGTTTATTGTTGGAGCATTGAAATATGTTTTCGTCTTCGGCTATAACACAAAATTGCTATTGTTTTCTGTGTTCGATACATCAATGAGGTACTATGTATGTCATCAATTTTATTTCCGTATCTGATAACACAATGATTACTTTGTTATTATTTCAAAAAAATCTCATCGCTCTGTCTAATACATGAGCATTACTTGAAAGGAAATCAGATGGCTACAAGCTGAAGAAATCGAAAATGCCGCTGTTATCTGTTACAGCCGTAGAAAAATTATAGTGTATAAATTCCCACTCGAATGATTGCAGCATTCGCCTATGGCTCATTCTGCAAACTTCATTCTCGTAGGCAATCACTATCGTTCCATGCTCATTAAACAATATACTATTTTTACGGCTGTAACACAAGATTGCTTTTGTTTTACTGTGTTCGATACGTCAATGAGGTACTTTGTGTGTCATCAATATTATTTCCGTATCTGATATAACAATGACTTATTTCAAAAAAATCTCATCGCTCATGGAATGTCGAATGTAAAGAAGCAATGCCAGCTCTGTCAAATAGATGAGCATTACTTGCCAGGAAATCAGATGGCTACAAGACGAAGAAATCAAAAATGCCGCTGTTATCTATTATAGCCGTAGAACAATTAAAGTGTATAAGTTGCACGGAATGCTCATATGCTGCAAATTTCATTCTCGTGGAAAACACTATGATGGGTAGCCTCAGGCACCACTGGTTAAGAGCTTGAAGTCCTTACTCTCGTCATGGTAGCGGTACGTGTGAAAGACCGCGAACGGACACCCATCAACCGAGACTGGAGGATTCCGGTCGACATGAGCTGGGCTTGCTCAACGAACAATGGAACTTTGGTGTACCTTGTGCCTTAGTTTCGCCAGGGAGGGAGCAGCCCCAAGCGATCCTACCGCCAGTCATCGTGTAAGCAAAGCCGGGTACTCTCTAAACGAGGTAGAGGAACGTGTAAAAGTCCTCGAACGATCACTCATACAACGGGACGTGAGGAATCTTGTGAACATGAGTAGCAATCAAGCCAAAGCCTCTTGCGATGGCGACCCATCAATCGTAACAAGAGGAATCTTGTTGACATGGGTACCTGAGGTGATGAGGATAGCCCCATCAGGTCGTACATTCGGCCTGATGCCTCATCAGTTGGGTTGGACTCCAGGGGGCAGCGGTTTCTAAAAAACACCACGGGACTACGGTCGAGGAGGTGAAGAAGAATCCCACTATGGGTCAAGTGGGAGGATATCTTGTCTGCCTCTGTTTCATCTGACGGTCTAACCATTGGTATAATGAAATGGTAGCAGGAGATGACTCTAGCGCGCTGATTTGGCGTATCCAAATCCTCCATTTCTCCCGGGGGGGCTGTCGGTATAAATCGAAAGATAGGTGACCGGCAGTCATCCCCTATGGGAGTCTTGTGAGGGGGGGGATGGGATTTGGTCCCACCCGGTTGCCACCCCACTAACATACCGATATAATATATGTACTGTTCTAACCGATGTTCACTGAACAAGTTCCTCGACAACAATGAGCTCTCGCCTCACTCCGCGACTGGTCTACTGCGCATCCAATTCACAGAGGCCAAGCTAAAATGGTCATCATATTTTTAGACAAGGGCGAAATATTCTCGGAACGATTGACGCTCTGCGATTAACTTAGATCAGTTATCGCGGCTTGAATATTCGGGAAGAGGACATTATTCCCTTTTATTTGCATTTTGTTTCAACTCGTTATCACGTGAGGTGGAAGTATGTCCCGAATAACGGCAGCAAATAAATAACTGTGCCCAGAATTAGCCTCAGATAAAGGGGGGAACATGTAGGGGTTTGAGATCTACCTTTCAATTGCTATCGGATGGCATAAATCTCATCAATCGTGTAAATTTGTGTAAATTACCGCACAATAAAAAGTGTAACTTCTCAATCATTTTGCTCAGGATTGTGATTGGCACAGGTGCTTTGGGGCCATATGCAACTGATGACAGTCGAAATTTGCAGCTGGCTCTTATTGGACTAATGGGATGGTTGAAATGATGAGGAGCACGTAAACATACAAAACGGCTCCCTCTACTGCGCATGTCTCTTGTCTTTGTCCGTGACGTGACACTGTGAGGTTATGAATGTTTTACATTTCTCAAAGAAGAATTGAACTTTGCAAGTACACCTCTATGACTAGGTCATCCGGGGACGTAGTCATTGTTTTTTCTTCAACCAGCTTGACTTTTTATCGATTTTTTGTTAATATTTCATGAGGAAGGAACATACACCTCTATGAGTAGGTCATCCGGGAACGTAGTAGGGTTTTAGTTCAGTGGAACGTAGTCATTGTTTTTTTTTTTCAACCAACTTGAGGAGACATGTGCAGTAGAGGAAGCCGTGTTGTATGATTACGTGCTCCTAAATGATGTACCAGCTATTCTGTATCCAAAACAAGATGTTTCGCCTTAGAATACATTATGGTAATTTCTATCTCTATTTTTCAGGTACTTCTGTATGCAATGGAGACTCAGGTGGCTCAATGGTATTTCCCAGAAGAGGAATTCAAGGCCAAACCACGGTTTGGCAAATCAGAGGAATCGTTTCAGTTGGCGTGGCACTCCAAGGGGAAGGAGTTTGTGATACTTCGCAATACATTATTTTCACCGACGTTGCCAAATACCTAGTTTGGATTCGACAGACCTTATTAATTTGAAATACTTTCACCTGATTTCTGACTGATCAACATATATAATTGTTGGAACTTTCAACATTGTTTTTGACGATCTCGAATAATCATTCCCATATATCACTCAAATCATGTCTTTGATAATATACCTAAGTAAATGTTTTTATTCAGAAGGAATATGTTTTGACTCGTTTCTAGGAGTTTTATTTGTAATAAAAAAGTGGTTTGAACTTTTTTTAAACTGTAATTAATATTCAGGGTATCCCAATTTGTGTACCTATATATATTAATTTTGAGAGGCGAAATATAGGAAACTTTTCTTCTTTGAATAAATGGCGTTGATTCACGATAGGAAATGATTAGCATGCCATTGAATATTTTCGAGTGAATCGATACAGAGTCCATCCATTAAATAAATTATTGAATCCTGAATAAGTAAGCAATTCTAGGAAATTTTGGAAAACAATAATCTATTTTGGATTTATTTGCAGTTTTTTTTCATGTTCTGGTTCCCACGAAAAGGGATATCCTGTAATGTTCAGAGAACGTCGTGAAAACCAAGGGAATGAGGTAGAAATTGGTGTTCTTCTTAAATTTCTGGAGGTTATATGTCTCGGCGAACATCTCCCTTGGCAATGTGTTCCAGAGCCTCGCTGTTCGTTGGATGAACGAGTCTTTGGAAAGAAATGTTCTGCAGGTCTCCAAAGTGACCACGAAGGGGTGCGAAGCCTCAACGGGTTAATCTCGCGTGGACTGCCAACGGAGGAACAATTGTTGATATTTCAGAAGAGCATCGTCCATGAAAATATTTATGAAATAGAGCCAGATCGCCAACTTTTCTACGGTGTTCCAGAAAAGTGAGTGAGTTTGTGAGCGAGGCATCACCTACAAGACGAATTGCCCTTTTTTGGACAGAATCCAACAGTTTCAGGGTAGGTATGTTTGGGTGCTGCACTCCAAATATAGAAACAGTATTCCGTGCCTTATAGATCATAAGCAGCTGACTGAAAGTGAAATAGCTCCTGGCCTCGTCGAGTTGAGGCTTCGCACCCCTTCGTGGTCACTTTGGACACCTGCAGAACATCTCTTTCCAAAGACTCGTTCATCCAACGAACAGCGAGGCTCTGGAACACATTGCCAAGGGACTCACTCACGCAGTGGCGGATTTACCGGTACGCTTAGTATGCTCAAGCTTAGGGCCCCGACCCTTGCAGGGGCCCCCGAGGGGCCCTGGCATTGCATGACTATTTTCCCATATCATTCGTTTGTATAGATGAAATAATGATTGAAATGAATTTCTCTTTTGAGCAATAGTTATTTATTTTATATACCTAGAAGCAGCGGCAACATTCCAAAAATGTTGAAAACCATAAGCAGGGTCCTGCCGATCTCATAGCGACAGTGGACCGGTTAAGGGAAAGAAAGTTGCTTAAATCCGACAAAAGTTCAATAACTTCCCCGATATGGCATTTTGCAAACTGAAAAAAAACATGTGCCGTTTCGATTTAGATAAAATATCAACAGTAAAAACAAAATGATTTTCTGTTTTTTCATTCCATTTTTTCAGGAACGGCAATTTTTTTTCATCTGCAAAACGTATACCGTTGAGGAAATAGTAATAATGTTCCCATGAAATCGGGGGGACCCTATATACTGAAGGAATGATGGACGTGTTTTTCAATGCAAAAATACGACATTGAACTTGTTTTCAACACTGCCATCAGTGACCAATTGCGGAGGAGAGCGTTTATTTTCAAAATTATCAATAATCAAATCAAATTGTGTACCTAATTCCGAAGAGAACATAACAAACTTTGGGAATGCTTTCCATCGGAAGTGATTTGATGAGCAGTTCGATTTATGATGGTGCAATGAAAGTATTCGCAGATTCGTGAATCAGAAAATTGGAAGTGATATCGAGGTATGTTTCTCCTAGTAATTTCGTTACGGTTTAGTTCTTTTATTTTGAACGTATCTGATCCTAGTCAGTGTTATAGTTACGTTCATTTTATTTCATGAGGCTCTGATTTTTTTTATTTGTTATTATATCCTAAACCATATCAATGAAATGCACTTTTTTTTGTTCTTTATATCCTATATATTTTCATCATGCATTTTTCGCTTCTATTTGGTCAGAAAATGTTAGATGGGAAAATTGGTGAGAAGAAATAACAGAAGGAGAAAAAATGATGGGTAGGGGCCACAAGGGCCCCAAGAATTATCAAGCTTAGGGCCCCAGAAATCGTAGATCCGCCACCCTTGGTGTTCCCCGAGGCATATAACCTCCAGAAATTTGAGAAGAACACCAATTCCTACCTTATTTCCCTTGGTTCTCACGAAATTCTCTGAACATTACAAGATACCCCTTTTCGTGGGAACCAGAACATAAAAAAACTAATATACCTGAAGTTCCCAATCGCATCTCAACACATGAAAGCTGTGCTGTGGTCTTCCCCTACATAGATTAACGACTCCCCTTAATCTATGGCCCCTACTAACGAAATAGTGACGTCAGTTTTTACTCGCGGTAAATTTTTATCCGTTCGAAAATTACCGTGGCATTATTGATGATTTTAGCACCTAAAAATCGACCGAAGAATTCTGAAAAAATATGAAATCGAAAGGTAATTGAGTGATGATTCTATTTAAGAAAAAAAAAAAGTCCACTCGACTATTCTGCTAGGAGTGTTTTTATGTCTACAACTTGTCACCAAACAATACAGTACCTATACTCATACATGGGATCCGGCAAAGAAATAATGAACACTCATTACTTTATAATCTGGAGGAAATATTCAAATAGCGTTCATGGATCGTAATTTCAATTAGGTACAAAGAAGAACCTCTAAATTATCGGATTAGTCTTATAAATATGATAATAACTTGTTTTCATTTCATATTGCAAGATGATAATCAAGTATTGTGGTTGGGTTTTGAGTAAATACCTTCTATACAAATTTCTTCTTAGCGATTAAGTGGAATGGAATGAAGTCTAGTGAATCAAAATCGATAGCAATGTTATAGAACTCAACTCACTGATAGTTGTGAATAACTTCCCTTCTATATCTGTGGAATTAACTATATATATTCATTAGGGCAGAATATTATTTACTATAATGCAAATTCAAGTGATAACCTTTCAACCAGCAAAAATGACTAATAATAATTAAATAGTTATAATCTTATTTTGATGGAAGGAGATGATACGACTGGTGAAAATGGTAAGTAAGATAGTGATATTGGTACCTGATTATATTTCATACAAGTCAACCGTGTTCTATTGCTGACCGCAAATGTTTTTTGGGGATATTCTTTGATGGAACACATTATATGATCAACAATAATCATGAAAGCCCTGCTTCTTTTCATGTCTACATAAGGATGCTGTTTTCGCATCAAATGATCTCACAAGTTAAAACATTTAGTATCAGTACCTAGTTTTCCTGTTCACATATTTCCATTATTTTCCAGCTTTTCGTTTTCTTCTTATTATTTATAGCCATAGAAATGGTTAATGGGGATATAGTATCGCTATGTCCAAATCAATTTGTTTTTGAACCCGAAAAATCCGAAGATGACCGATGGTACGGAATCATTAAACTAAAAAGTGAATTCGACATAACAGGTGTCATCTTAGAGGTACATTTCGACAAGTCAGTAATTGAATTTGGGGTAAGTCATAAATGAAATGAATTGATAACTGCAAATAAATCAGGGGGTGATTCTTTGTCATATTTTATGAAAAATTATGTCTCATAAAATCTTGTAAACGTTGATTTCATGCAATGATCACATTGTGCTGTTGTAGAATGCACAAAAAATGCAGCGAGAGACGAAGGAATGAGATTGTTCAGGTAAATTGTGATCTAAAATTATATTAATTACTCTAGTCACTCACATATAGTTTTCATTCAAAACATTTGTCATTATTTTCTCTTTAGAATGCCTTCTGCCACTTCTGCAATAGAAGCTAATACAGTGAAAATGGACAGGACCAAATTTCGTCAGCATTTCAGACCAGTCCGTCCGTTTGACTGCACGATTCCAAGCCTCTTGCCTTATTATAGTCTTCCTATTAGCTCCTATTGCAGAAGAAATTGCATAGAAAAATGCAGAAATTTCAAAATGAAAACTATGTGAATGACTACAGGAGCAATTATTTACCTACCTGAAAATCAATAAATGTGCACGCGCCTGATGGATTATTTTTTGCGCTCTGTCTCTAGATGGACCATTTCAGGTACCTAGTATTGAATTCGTGCATTTTGGTTGCATACAAGACCAAAACGTCAATGTCATTCGTGGTGAAGTCACTGAATAGCAAAAAATCTGAAGGGTATCTCTCATGTAGTAATGAATTTGCGCCTTCGAAGTGCCCACCTGATGTTAGGTTAGATATTTGTCATCTTCATTTCATCATCTGAATAATCCGAGACTTGTGTGTCCCAAAAGACGTATTCTAATAATTAATATCTAAGGTGCCAACGTATAGAGTTTAATTTCTGATTGTTGGATATTTTGTGTCCAAAAATCATATCTGGCAAAATTCATTTTCTTACCCGTCGTAATTTTTTTTATGAAAAGTATCCTATGTCCTTTCTAATACATATAAGAATATGTATACACGATTTTATGATCATTGGTCGAGTAGTTTTGGCGTGACGGCGCGACAAACAAACTTACATTTACATTTTTATAATATTATTAGGGATAGATAATAAGCCACTTTGGCACCATCAGTCAAGGACTCTTAAACTCCCCGTATTACAAATGACCGAATCGATGGGCGAATTGAATATCTGCTAACGATTTATTTTTATGTTTTATTTCAACCCGTACTTCAATTTTGAAACAGATTCTGACCAATGAAAACACGTACTTTCGTTTTATCGCTTGGTGCGCACCAAAGGGAATCCCTATAATTTTCTAAGAACGTCATGCGTATCTAGGGAAGATAGGGAAAGGAAGTAGGTGTTGGAATTTGTTTCTTAACTTTTGGGGACTATAAGTTCTTGGAAATATTTCCTCAGGCAATGAATTCTAGAGCTTTCCCTTTCTATAGAGAAACGAGTTTTGATACAGTACTGTTCGACATATTTCGAGGTTGACAACGAGAGGATGTGCAGTATCAACATACTGGTTTCCGCTTTTCTAGAAAAAATGCAGGCTTGAGTTTTCGCGGCGTTGAATCAAGTGATCTATGGTTCCACATACTTGTTTCGACAATCAATCACAACGCATCCTATACCTATAAGTATAAACATGCCGAATATAGTGAAGGAGTACACCACCAGAAATTTCTAATTGAGCAAAAAGTGTCTGATAACGAAATCAAAAATAGAATGTTTGACAAATTATACAGGCAATTCGGAGAAATACAGAAGATATTTCATCTTTATCGGAAAATGTGTTTATGAATTCTTATTTTTATTTTATCATTTATTGGACGTAGAAAAAATAGTGTAGGTATGCAACGATTATGTAATGACTATTAATAGGTAACATGATCGTGCATAAACTACTGTTTTAGAACTACTTAGGTCAAGTTGATGCAAACGATGATAACACCCAGTTTACAATAAAGAATAAGAACAAACGTATCAACGCTCATACCACAGAAAATGTTAGAATTTTTGTAATCTACCATCCTTTATATGATGTCGTGCCACCAAACTTATCCAAAATTGTGTTCAACGGTAGAGAAATATGTCCACATTTTGAGGAGCAAAAAAAGAGAACTGGAGTTGAAAACACGTAAGTTATTTATCATGAATTCTAATAATTTCAAAATTATTCAAGAGTATATCTCAATGGTGCATCACTGAAGTCAGTGGCGTGTTTAAGGGGGGGGGGCAGAGGGGCCCGGGCCCACCCCAAAGCAGGCTACACTCTAATAAAAAACACGGAAATGTCGGTTCCTCCAGTCTTATTTAATATTTATTGAAATCTACCATTTAATTATTAATATATGATGATTGTTGTATGCTACACGGTATGAATATTTTATACACTGAAAAACTCTTCGAATCGTTAGTTCATACCTGAAGTGAATACGCGAACAGTTGAGAAGAAGAATATTATTCTCTTCGACCGCCGGTCAGCCTGACCGGCCAGCGGCGATTGTGTTTCCGTTTCCGTTCATATAATTGGTGGCGATCACGTGGCTGTCAAATGATCAGCGTTTACTGTTCAGAGTGTTCAGTTAGTTGTAGACTGTAGAGTCGCTGAGTTAGGTAGTTGGTGACGATGGTAACTTTTACATGAGTAATCTCGAGTCATATTAAAACAAGAACTAAGAGCTGAAATAATACTGTGGCAAAAAAGATGGACAAATAAACCAGATTTGCCATCTACAGCAATCGAAGCACTTTGTTTTGGGGCGAGTTTGTTCCCTGCAATAAAGATTTTAGTGCAAATATTTGTGACTACCTGTATCAACGGCAACAGCGGAACGGAGCTTTTCAACCATAAAGCGCTTGAAAACCCACTTGAGGTCAACCATGGGTGAAGAGCGTTTGAATGGTCTAACTTTACTTAATATTCACAAAGAAGTTGATTTGAATATTGAAAATGTAATAAATATGTTCACCACAAGTAGAGCCAGACGAATAATTGATCTGAAAGAATTTATAAGTATGCTATTTTCCATGTTTGTTCATTGCTCAGCCAAAATAAAAAAGAATGGTTCTTCTGGTGTTGTTTCGTTTAATTATATCGGTCAATGTATCACGACAAATTTTGGCAACATTTTTAATTTTTGCCTCGGTCCCCCCTAAAGCGATATTCTAAGCACGCCACTGACTGAAGTCGAGCACATTTAACCACAGATTAACTGACAGTATCGTCTTTATGGCACAGAAGGCACTTCTTCGTTTTTCAAATTTGAAATATGGTTTACATTGTATTTAGATCTATATGCATTACGCAATGCTGTGTATTACGCACTTCAAAATAACGTGATCGTCTAATGACAAATTTATAAAATACTTGCGGACACATTTCGATAGGCAATCCGGTAAAAATATATTCTCCTATTCATGCATATGTTAAAACTAGATTTTGATAAAATACTTGATGAACATAGTAATCTTGCAGTCGGATCTCGTACTATTATTTAACCTGTGATTTTACTAAGACGATTTAACTGCCTTATAGTTACGACTGGGATGTATGCACGTGTAAACCCATTCTTTGATCGTTTTATAGGTCTGAACTCTCGATATCTACAATATTTGAATCTTATGAAGTTCAGCCAACTCTCAATAGCCTAAATCTTTCGAAGCACTCCCATCAAGTAATATGTTCAGATTTGTATTATTCGTTTAGTATTTTCTGCAAAACAAATTATGGAGACCAACTTTGGTGAAGAGTTACACCCTAGTAATAATAGTGTGGCGTCACCTTTCTTTCGGTTCCGAGAGGAAGTCAATTACAGGTTAAAAACTCATGTCAATATCATTTGTCCCTCAATCCAAAGCATTCTTCTGCAAATATCTTCTCAAAACGTTTTGAAGCTAGCGAGTCTTAACTGATTATGATATTTTCAGACTAACGAGTATTGCGTTGAACATAAGTGTACCAAAATGTGGAATAAGAAGACCAGCAACGACACCTTTGATAACACTAGGACAAAACACAAGACCTGGTAAATCATCTAATAACATTCATTTAGTTCACTGTTCCTGTCATATACCTTACCCACTTCCTTACCGGTATATTTCTCAATAAATACAAAAAACTCAAAGTCATTTCCACACAATGTTCATAAAATGAACAACAATGGCATATTTCGGGGGAAAACCAACTAGTTTTCTGGCTGAAGCCACGCAGAACATTGAATTACATCCTTCCGAAATATATGCATCGACTAGTATAAACGAATACTGATTCTTTCCTGAATGTCTATTGATTTCGATTTAGCCAGGTCACGCTAGACACCTACAGACCGGTTTCGAGCTCTATGACTCTCATCAGTGCAGGGCAATCTTTCGGGGGAAAAACAACTAGTTTTCTGGCTGAAGCCACGCAGAACATTGAATTACATCCTTCCGAAATATATGCATCGACTAGTATAAACGAATACTGATTCTTTCCTGAATGTCTATTGATTTCGATTTAGCCAGGTCACGCTAGACACCTACAGACCGGTTTCGAGCTCTATGACTCTCATCAGTGCAGGGCAATCTTTCGGGGGAAAAACAACTAGTTTTCTGGCTGAAGCCACGCAGAACATTGAATTACATCCTTCCGAAATATATGCATCGACTAGTATAAACGAATACTGATTCTTTCCTGAATGTCTATTGATTTCGATTTAGCCAGGCCACGCTAGACACCTACAGACCGGTTTCGAGCTCTATGACTCTCATCAGTGCAGGGCAGTCTCCAGCTAGCAGTTCAAAGACCGCCGACTAAGCGTAGCCTAGCCAAACAAAAAACAAGTCGGCATTATATTCCCTCAGAGGATTTATAGATTTTTTCCAATATCTGATCTAATTTTCATGACTGATCCTCCTAAGGTACCTACTTCATAATTCATCAACTTATTATAAGTTTTCTTCAGCGGTTGTCTAGTGATGAAAGTGAAAATGATTAATATTTCGACTTTCGCCTCATTTATTCTTTATCTCAGAAACTAAATTTTTTAGACTCATTTTCACGGTAATCTTTTTTTGCTCTTTCTCAAGTGCTTACACAATTTCAATAACAGAATGACACTATAGTTATTTTCCCAATAAGTGCGCAAATTGTAACTTATCGCACGCAAATATAGTTAGCCGAACGACGCGGAGCAGGGTTCGAATACGTTTTTGCGTGCGGAAAAGACACTTTGCGCACGTGTTAGGAACAAAGTTTTACCATCGAACTTCATATCAGATAGAAAGGAAAATAAAAAAAATATAACTTATTGAAAAAGGTAACTATACAACAATCACATATAACAATAAAATATAATAACAGAAAATCACATTTTCCCTACGAGCTTCATAGCAGATAACAACGAAAATTAAAAAAAAAAGAACTTAAATTACAATTTATTGAATAATTTTTAGTTAAACTTGATAGAAATAGCTAAACAACAAACAATTACATATCAATAAAATATAATGATAGAAAATTAAATCATTGAGGTGAAATACAAATATCGGGAAGAACGGTTGAAAAGTAAAAGGGATAACGGATAACGGCTTCTTATAGTGCATACAAGAGTCTACAGCAACTAAAATGAATATAAATGTTCCATACCAGTGAAATTTTTGGGTAGTTTTACTTATTCGCACGCCGTGTGGATAACACCCATATCCGCACTGGGTGCGGAAAAGTATTACTTTGCTCACGCGAATGAGTGCGGGAAAGTACTACTTTGCGCACGCTCGTAGGAAAATAATTTTTCAGGAGACTGGCCTTGGCACGCAGCGATATACTGGAAGTTTGGCAATCAAAGAAAATACAATTGTGGGGGGACCCTCATATCTGAGCATCATGTATTAACTGTGGCTCATTGCACAACCTCGCGGACCTCCCTAAATTGTACCATAGACTGTACCACCGAGCCAAGAGCCCTAGATCCTGTAAATATTTTAGTTATTCTCGGTAAGTACTGTGTTCTTATTTTTTTCGAGTATGCCCAGGAACTAACTGGATACTATCATACACAGTGATCGCCATGAAGTTGGTGAAATGAATGATGTTTTTGGAAGTTTAACAGTGCCGGGGGTCTTTTGGGTGCTATAGAACCAGGCGGCAAAATCTTCAGGGCGGCTATATAAAAATACCTCTGCAAATCTTTTGTCATCAGTCATCATCTGGGTATTTTGATTTTTTATACGCGAAAGATCTGATCACTACACTACCTACACTGAAATGTATGTTAAGAAGTGAATCATCCCAAAAAAAGCACAATTAGGAGAAAAAATACGGTAAATGTTCAACCACAAAAAAAAATGGCGGACACAGTGTTATATTTTGAGTTGCACTTGAAATTTTTCGTCGGACTTCCACCTACTAATCTTGTTCAGAATCATTTGACCTTCTGTTTAAGATAGTGTCAGCAGAGGATGGAAATTTGATCAAATTGGCAACTGAACTCCAAAAAAAGTATGTAGAGGATCTGGACTTTGTTTCTGATGAATGTTATTCATCTGAAAGTAAAAAGTTTTGTCTCCTATTATGGAATTAGTCCAAGTTCTACACGAGAATAATGTAAGATAATATCTTCTTCTCCCAATATGAATATTTGTTTTCAAAATTTTGAGCTAACAAATTTGTCTCAAATCAAACAAGATCTACTAAATGGAACTTATGTATAAGTAGAGCTTGTGAAGAGTATCATACATAGAGGCTTATTGCATTTAAGCAAGAAAACACATGTTTGTATTGTTACTTTATGTTCCTAGTTACGTAATTATATTTTCCATTTTGTTCATCAAACTTTTATAAAAAAAAAGAAATTGTGAGCGTAGAACTTCTATGGTATAGGTACACTGCTTATATGGTTATGCCGGTCTTATACAGTGTGAGCCACTTCTAATGGAACCACCCCTGTATCTTACGTAATCGTTGGGTAAGGGTCCTGAAATTTGCTGGCGCGAGAGATATACCAAAAATGCACTCTATGACCAAGTAGGGTCATCTTCAGTGATATACACTGCTCGCCAACAGCCATGAAACTACCCCAATTTCCGGAAAATGATATTAGGAGTAAAAATAGGTCGAAAATCACTTCAAATTTGGAATCAGGAAGCCCAATTTACTAACTATTCAAATTTTTCCTGGAAAATTTTCAATTCGGAAAAATGAAATTTTGTCGCATTTTTTATGGAAGTACCCCCGTATCTCACGTAATTGATCTTTGGACTTTCTCTTCCTCCGACAAATTTCAGAACCCTACCTCAATAATTACGTGAGATACGGGGGTGCTTCCATAAAAAATGCGACAAAATTTCATTTTTCCGAACTGAAAATTTTCCAGGAAAAATTTGAATAGTTAGTGAATTGGGCTTCCTGATTCCAAATCTGAAGTGATTTTCGACCTATTTTGACTCATAATATCATTTTCCGGATATTGGGGTAGTTTCATGGCTGTTGGCGAGCAGTGTATATCACTGAAGATGACCCCACTTGGTCAAAGAGTGCATTTTTGGTATATCTCTCGCTCCAGCAAATTTCAGGATCCTTACCCAACGATTACGTAAGATACAGGGGTGGTTCCATTAGAAGTGGGTCACACTGTATATGGTACGCGTCCCCCGGAACGCGAGTTTGCCGTTTTACTCCCATCCCAGAAAACGTCCAACGTGCTTTTAGAATTTATTATCACTTCAAAAATATGTCATGGAAAAAATCCGAAGACCTGAAATATTAGGAATATTTTTGAGTCTGAAGGGCTGCGCGTCGATCATAGCACCAGACGGCGAATTACCTTAAACCGGCACTGCAAGCTCATCAAGATTAGAGTTTATACAAGTATATTTCTCCTATACATTTCAATTTTCATCTAAATACTGAACATATCTAGTGAATTTTTCTTTTAGGCTCTCTGATAGGAAAATTCTTTGAACGCAGTGACATTTTGGAGAAAATCATCTGATTTGTCCTCACTACACGTATATTGAAATAATATACATATTTTTATTTTATAGAGGGGAGAGGAAATCCAAAAAAATCTGGAATAATCGATGTACAGTGATGCCCAATAAATTGGTAACGACTCTTGGGCGAATTGAAATATTTTTGTCTAAGCACATGTACTATTCATCGTCTAGAAACGAACTGCCTTCCTCATTAGCATTTTATGACCTGCTTCGCGCTGTAAAGGTATTATATAGGGTATACCCAGCAGTATACCCAGAGGTGTTATAATTATTATTCAAACTTGAAAAATAACAATGACATAGTTCTTTCTTGGCAACTACAATGAAATAAATAGGAATTGATCTGGACTGCTTCACAATGATTCAGTTTTGATGAAAACGATATAATAATATTATAACAAGAATCCAATCTTGAAATAAAGGGATTCAAGAAAATTTCAACAATCCACAATTGATTAATCAAACCTCTTAGCTCTCGAGCTATAGGGTGTTGGAATTTTCAAGCAAAAATTATTTCATTATAATAACTTCAATATACTGTCTACAACAAGTTTCAGGGCATATGTTCACATGAACTTTTTTCTCAAAATGAAGTAAGGAACCATATCCCTTATCATTAACCATCAATTAAATCACACCCTGTATAACCAGGAGAAAACGATCGATACAATTCTAATGAAATAATAAAGATACTACTAAACTATATAATTTCAGGTATCTTCAAGTAACCCATTCATTTTCAAAATTATGATGAGTTGAATGAATCTCTCAAAAATCTTGGGTAAATCCGAGGGTAAATCTGGCATAGCGCACTTCCGAATACGGAAAGTGAATTGAATAACCTTATTTCTGATAGAACACCACATTTTACAGATATGTTTGAAGTAGTTCACAATGATCGTTTTTTGGGGCACCTTGTGTTTTAAGATAATGAAAATAGGTACCGGTATGTTTCAAATGATCCTCTGCAAAATCCATCGATATTTTGAGTGAAAAACTGTCCCATAGTACTTTTTGAAATTTGGGTCAATGAAATTGGTCACCGTTGGCCATGAAAACAGTTCAAGAATGAAATCATTTTCTGGTTGGATGGGCATTTCGATTACCTATCCAACAAATACATTGTTCTCAGACTCTATCATATTATTATAGTAACAGGTGTGGTAAGCTCTTGCAGTGGACACACTGTATATAAAAATTATAATTGAAAGAATCTCTATCTGGCAATGAAATTCCAACCAAAATGTTCAAATGTCACTGTTGAAAATAATAAATTTTTAAAAAATATCAATGGTGAACGCTTCAAAATATGAATTGAAAAATATATAACGGTTTATATCATAGAATAATGAAAATGAGTCGAGATTATGAAAAAATGTGTGATGGTCCATTATGAATATGGAAGTATTACTTACTCCAGGTTCAATCGAAAGTGCTACGCTGTGGTCGAATACTGTCAGTATTTAGTATAGGAAGTTAAGGATACATTAGTGTATACAATAACTTTTCTCAATCGATTTGGCATGGATTGAATCACAAACCACAAATATCTATGAATTAGAGTTGAGCTTTCGAAGGGATTGGTCTACAAGTGTTTGTTAATTTCCAGGAAGTATCAAGCGACAGACCGACATGTATTATTTTTTCACGAATTCAAGTATTTATGGCGGATTTCCACCAAACAGACACGTCGAGTCGCTGTTTTGTTTCCGAAAATGGAAACTCCAACAAAACCGACAAAGCAGCAACATATCAGAAACGTTGTTGCAACTGAACGGACTCAAACAGATTTCTAGTTCCATTTACGTTTTCACTCATTTCCACTGGGCAGATTTCTTCATCACATCTTGGGGTGGAGGGTTTATTATGAATTCTCTGAGAAAGAACATGACCGGCTCCCGATTTTTAAATTTTTTATAGTTCCGTTTTTCGCGTTGGTACTGAGACAATATGATCTTTTCGGGTGTAGTTGTGTTGAATGAGGAACCAATTTCCTTGTACCATAGATTAGAGTCGTTAATCTATGCTTGTACGCATCCATTTTTTCATTTCGGTTCCCATAGCCCATGTTTTTGATGGGGTTCCATAAATTAGCATGTTCGAGGTAAGCTTCAATCAAAATGCCGACCTCTTCTGTTTTCCACTTTTTATTTTTTTCAGTCATATTCTGAAAGAGATTGGTAGGTATATATTCAAATGCATAATGAATAAATAAATAGATAGACTAACCATAAACACAAAATGTGCACAAACTGCAAACTGCAAAAAACAAGATACGTGTCGAGACCTATTTTCCCCCAGCCGACTGTGTCCGTAATCATACAAAAACCCTACCGCCATCGACTGGGACTCCGAAAACAACAAAAACTGTCGCCGGCAATTCCTGTTTTCAAAATGTTTCTAAAATGTCTCTGAAAAGTAGGAATTTGGTTTCGATATCGACAAGAAATTCTCTCTTCAGTCTCTTGTTGCTGTTTTGTCTGTTTGATGTATATTATTATTATTATTATACTTATAGAGAATCAGTCAGGATTTCGTGATAAACACTCATGTGAGACATCTATTCAGTTGGTAATTACTAAGTGGAAAGAACAGATTGAGCAAAATAAAATAGTGTTATCGGTATTTGTAGACTTCAAAAGAGCGTTTGAGACTATCAACAGAAAAATAATGATTGAAAAACTCAAAAAGTACAGAATACGGTGTGAAGCACTTGAATGGTTTGAAGATTACCTGAATGATAGATCTCAACAAGTGAAAATTAACAACTATGTGTCACAGAAGCAGAAGGTTGAATTTGGAGTACCACAAGGATCGGTACTCGGCCCAATTTTGTTCATCACATACATCAATGATATTGTGAATTGCTTTGATGAAGAAACAACAGTCAACTTATTTGCCGATGATACGGTAATATCAGTATCTGGGAAATCAGTAGATGAGGTATGCAATACGATGCAAAATGAATTGATAAAATTTGAAAAATGGTTAGAAGATAACTTCTTGTTTGTGAATACGAAAAAAACAAAAGTATTTGGAACAAATGTAGACTCAAAAACAGTTACTAAGCTTGCATTATTCAATGAAGAACTGGAGTATGTTTCTGAATGTAAATATCTGGGATTAATTATTGATAGCAAGTTAAAGTTTGATAAACATATTAGGTATACACTCGATAAAATTAGTAAGAGGATAAATTACTTTTATAGGATTAGTGAGAGCTTGTCGATGTTTTCCAGAGTTACGGTATATAAAGCCATTATAGCTCCCCTCTTTGAATACTGCCCCACCATTGTTTATTATTGTAACGATGGGGAAAAAAAAGAATTGCAGATACAACAGAATAGAGCTATGAGAATTATATTGAAAGTAAATAAGTATACCTCAACAAATGCGATGCTAGAATGCCTACATTTCATGAGTATAAATCAAAGACTGGTCTTTAATGTTGTTCTATTTATTTACAAAATATTGCACAAAATGCTTCCAAGGTATATGTCAGATAGAATCAAGTTTGTTAATGAAATTCATAAATACAACACTAGAACGGCTTCCAATATATATGTGGTAGCTGTGAAGAAGACATCAACAAAGCAGTCAATATTTTATAATGGACTAGTGCTGTATAATAATTTACCATTGTATATAAGATCAATTAATATGTTCAATGAGTTCAGAAGAAAGGCTGTGGAATATGTGAAAGAAAAGTATTAGGGAATGAGAAATAATTTATAAATATTTGTTTGAATGAAATAAGGATTTTGTAATCATTGTATATATATGTGTGTATATATATGTGTATGTATGTGTGTGTATGTATGTGTATATATGTATATTATATTAGATTTAAATATTGTATTGTTGTTGTGAAATGAGTAGCAGAATATTGCTAAATAAACTACTACTACTACTACATTATAGACAAATAGATCTCGGAAACTACAAATTGATATCAAATAGAGATGAAGAGTTGTAGTATTTAAACATGCAATGTTCATATAGAACGAATTGAATATTGTTTTATTATAATTTCAATGGTGTATACATGCATACGATATTTCATAAATATAATATAGGTTCGTACGTTCCAAGAGATGAAAAAATTACGTTTCGTTACGAATTTTGATTTTAATTCTACAACAGCATCCTACTCACGTTTGATATTTTGATTAGCAATATTATCATTTATTGAAATGAATATAATCATAAACACATTCTCCTCGGACAACATTCCTAATGAGATTTGCTGATTTTTGCTAGAATTTACGAACCTAATTACAGTGTGTGCAGTTGAAAACCGCAAAAACATCGTATTTTTCGGAGCGATGACCGCTCAGAAAATAAAATAAGTATGGTAGGTTTATAGTGACAAATGAAAATGGCTATATTTATGAGGGATAATCGACTATAGGAAAATTCTGCATCACAAACATATTATAGGTTATTCGAATTTGGTATTTTCATAATACTATATACTATTCCAAATGTTTCCTCACTTGAACTGGCACAAAAATAGTCGAAATATCAATTATTAATTATTAGTTATGATCCCAAAACTATCAACTTCTGTGATATAAAAATATATATCATACTTTCTCCACATTCAACGTAAAATCCAAGAATGCAATAATATTTCAGGTGCCCCTATAGAAAAAAATGAACTCATTTGTCGCAGCGCTCTTTTGAGACACTCCATATTATGAATAAATCTTAAACCATTGAATAGATTGAATCAATCCCCATAGCTTATGCATTCAACAGTTTTTGTAATACGTAAAATAAAGAAGTTACAAGGAGGGCGACCCCTACTATATATATACATAAGTAACCAGCTTGATATATTTCATTGTAATGTGAGGCAAATCAATAACTATTATTATCAGCAGTAATTTTCTTGTATTAATCTCTCACTTTTTACTAATGTAGTCCTATTGTGTAAATTGTGTATTATGCCAAGTTTTTTCTATTGTTTGATTCGGTTTGATTTCTATTGTTTACTTTGGTGCAAATTTTTACTTAGTTCCTGTTCTGTAATTGGAAATCTTTTTTCTCTGTAGAACAGTGTAAATAAATATTACTTATGAGACATTTAATAAATTTGTGTTATCTAGATTGAGTAAATTTGTGATATATTTCCTCGTTTTTTCCATCAAGAATAAATCTAATACGAGTAGTGAAGCTCATATAAAAAATGACATTATGAAAATTAATGCGAATGACTAAGTGACAATGACAAACTATCAATAAACGCCTTGAATGAAGGTAGCAGACAAATTGTTCATACAGATTGTCCAGAAATTACACTCAATACTATAGTGATTTTAAAAATGGAAAAAATAATCTATATAGTAATTGATCTAGAACTTTCTCTCCAATCAGAAAAGAATATTAATAAGCTGGGTGATTGATTAGTGTGATAAAGTGCAGTATCTCCTATGTCGTTTGAGATATCAAATTGTCAATTTGAGAGATTTCAGCAATGGATAGTCTTGATGTCTTGAATCATTCACAGTATTACAGGGTGACAGGACACTGTTCTGAATCAAAGTAATATTTTTGTGAATATAGGAGATAAGAGAAACTAAACTTCATCAAACTAATAAATCACCCTGTACTCCAAATTTATCTGCACGGTCTATCGAAGCCTAAGTTTTATACTTAGAAATTAGAATTTCCGGAAGTAGATAATCGCGTTTCAAGATAATAGGGTGTATACCGTTTTCTTATCGCGCATGCTGATGAGAATTAGTTCTTATTTCATTAATAGAAATACCATCAAATCCAGAGATACTCTAGCGATGTGAATATTTACCCTAAATCTTAGAAAATATTCAGAGATACACCAGACTATCTCGTACCACAAACCACAATAAGAAATCAGTTATTGAAACAGCGGGCGGTTGGAATAGATATTAGTCCGGGCGCATAAACCAAAATTTTAAAAGGATTTTCACAGGAGTCGTTACCAATTTTGTGGGCTCCACTGTACATACCGCACCTCCTCGATTAACCTACAGTCAGTATTTATTCCGAAATTCTTTCTACGTCCTGTATGATGGGTATCAACTTGTCATACATCCAAATATTCATAAATTTTCATACCATCAAATGACAAATTTCATTTTGTTTCAGGTAAATATGGTATTTATATAATTAACGGCAGTAATGAACAAACAATAGAAGCTTCTAAAATAACCGTTCACCCCCAGTACAGCAGCAGAAGCCTATTCAACGATATTTCCATCATACATTTGAAGAGACCAGCACAAATGACGAATTTTGTGAGATATATTTGTTTATGGAATGATGATACTTCGTTGAGCTCTCTTATTGGAAAGATAGGTGAGAAAATCAATTCGCGGACGTTGAACGCCTCGTGGGGTATAAATGCTGAGATGCGTTTACGTTGAGTCAGGTTCGCACCAGATAGCGGTCAAGAATGCTATCTGGGACAGCCCTGCACTGATGAGAGCCAACAGCTCGAAACTGGTCTGCAGGTAGTCACGCGTTCCTGAACCACTTAGGCGCAGCTCGGCGTTTAGGAAGGAAACACGATTTTATTCGTCTATACGTAATCCATTGTTCTGCGTGGCATATAGCCAGGAAAGTAGGTAGTTGTTTTCTCTCGTTTTCTACCATTTTCGTTCATTTTATGAACTATTGTGGTAATAACTTCAAGTTTCTCTCTTTTGTGATCATATACAGGGTGGGCCACCAGTAGCGCCTCGGTCTCTAGAAGGCTAACCACTCATCTTCTTGAAATTCTTCCTCTCTAGGAAGTTACATGTCAACATAGGCTACCATTTAAAATTATTTCGAAACATACAGGGTGTCCCCAAAAACCATAAAACACTGAAGTTAAACTTTTTTATATCGAACACCCTATATATTATTTTATTTTGAGATTCACCCTGATGAGCTGATTTCAACGACCCATCATACTTGGGGTCTAGCAGTTATAATTACTGAAATATAGGGTGTGAAAAATCGAGATTTTCCAAGTTCAAGAATTTTTTGTGGCAGAACTATTCATAGTTGGTCAAAACGGCTTACATGTCCCATCTCAACTTTTGATTAACTATCTACTGATATTTAATTGGGACATATATACCGGGTGATCAAGATTCTGAATTCTGCACCACCCTGTATTTGTTTCAATTAAATGTCAGTAGATAGTTGATCAAAAGTTGAGATAGGGACATGTGAGCCGTTTTGACCAATTATGAATGGTTTAGACGCAAAAGATTCTTGAACTTGGAAAATCCCGATTTTGAACACCCTATATCTCTGTAATTATAACTGCTAGACCCCAAGTATGATGGATTGTTGAAATCAGCTCACCAGGGAGAATCTCAAAATGAAATAATATATAGGGTGTTCGATTGAAAAAAGTTCAACTTCAGTGTTTTGTGATTTTTGGGGACATCCTGTATGTTTCAAAATAATTTCAAATGGTAGCCTATGTTGACATGCAACTTCCTAGAGAGGAAGAATTCCAAGAAGATAAGTGGTTAGCCTTCTAGAGACCGATGCGTTACTGGTGGCCCACCCTGTATAATCCGAATAAATATACAGGGTGTTCCTTAATGATGTGCTGATATTCAAGGGACCGATTCTTCGACCCATTTCAAGAATAAAACTTCATATGAACATATGTCGTAAACGTCCTAACTTTTGAGATACAGGGTGTCAATGTTGAAAATATGCATAGATTATTTTTTTGTCCACCCTGTATAGCTTTTCGTGATGACAACATTCAGTCTGCTATGTGACTGAATCGGTATACAGATTTCAAAATGTTACATACGGTGGTTATCCAGTAATGGATGTCCTGAATGGAGTACTCAAACATTAAAATTTGAAGTCTGGTTTCGTTTTTCCGTTTTTTCTCATCTATAGGATTTCATGAAATTTGACAATTTTTCGTCGTTGCTCACTTTTGAGCAAGATATAAACAATAATTTTTCCATAACGGTGCCACTGGTTGAGAAAATGTAAATTTTTGAACATCAGAAAATGAACCTTGATGCATAAAAGACGTGTACCAAATTTCAAAAAGATGTATACAATATAATCTTAGTTCTCATAAAAAAACTGAATATTTTTGAAAACTTCATCACTCTATATCTCAAAAGTTAAGACTTTTAGGACATACGTTCATATTAAGTTTTCTTCTTAAAATGAGTCAGAGATCGCCCCCTCGAATATTAGCATGTCTTTAAGGAACACCCTGTATAGAGAGTAACTCAACGTCATCCTCTAGAGAGCTGATACTCCTGCTCATGACTGACCAGAATATCACAATATACAGGGTGTCCCATTCAAAAAATCAAAGTTATTGCTACTTTTCAATATAAGCGGCAACGTCACAACACTGATAATATTTGAGGTCGATAGAATACAACTAATTATCCAAGGCACTAACTTTTCAGAATGATCTTGAGTTGCGTTCTCCAGAAACGTCTAATAATGTGCCATCCACCGTGAATCAGCCTGTATATCCGAAAAAAAGTTCTTACTTTTTTCCAGAGGGAAAAATGGAAAAAAATGATTTATGAAAAGTGACATTTCAAAACCTGTCAACAAAGATGAAACTTCAAACATTTTGTTGAGGTGAAACTGAAGATACATAACATAATTGCTTCGATCACAGGATAATGCAGAAGCTCATAATCAATCATTTCCATTTTACTACCTAATGATCTTCTTTACTATTTCAGGTATAGCAGTAGGATGGGGTAGGGATCATCAGGACAATCAGCTCTCTGACCTTTTGATGCAAGCTCAAATGCCAGTAGTCGATACTTATACCTGTATATATTCGTTTCCAGAAGTTTTCGGACGATTCACAAACAACGAAAATAATTTTTGTGCAGGATTCAGAAATGGTAAATAAATTGTGGAAAACTTTTTTCAACATGAGATAGTGATAAACAAAATCGATTCTCAAATATTTGGAGATATAAGTATTGGAATTTGAGATCTGCTGATGTGAAAAACTTATAAAATTCAGTGTTATGACACAAATGGATGTAGTGTATACTAATGAAAATTTCCAAGTACCATTATCTTGAGAACAAAATAGGAAATGTTAAAAAAGCCAATACCAGTTATATAACTCGAATATATTTCCATACATAAAAAAACTTCCGAAATAAGGAAAGGGAATTCAGAATGACAAGTAGAATTGAGAAATTATATTTTGTTCTATTTGAAATTAAGTTCTGCATACTTTCGGTTTAAGCGACTGACGATGTTACTTTTAATCCGAACATACGTAAAAAAGCTAACTATTGCCAGACAAGGAAAGAGTTATCGGATCTCTCTATATTTTAATGCGGCCACATTGGTAGCACTGAAGAAAATGATGGAAGAGGAGAGAACTTTCTCTCGATCAAGATAGAAAAGAGTTGAATTGACCTTGGATAAACTATATCGGGTTTCTTATGGCATTACCGGTCTATAGTAGTTATTGTCGGTGGTAATAAAAAAAGGCGTTTATTTCCAACAGGTTCTACACCCAATAACAGGAAACACTACAAATAAATATCAGCTTCCGATTTATAATTACACTTTTGGCAGAATAACATGACACAAAGACGAGGATTAGATAGATTATATCTAAGAAATGCAGGATAACTAACCATAACATAAGGATGATCAAAACAAGATGTACAACTATTTATTAGATCTGCTCGGTATAGGGTTGACCGAGGGGTTGACAGAACGAAATCAGTCCCTCTGAAACATTCCACCTTTATTAACACTTAACACAATGTATTCTTTACAACGCTTCAAATAAGAATGAATAAACCTAAATGCCTTCTGATCGGATACAGTCATTTGTAGATAGGTGACTAAACCTTATGTAACCACTAACTGTAGCTCTGTGCTTCTAATGGCATCTGGCTAGTCGCTAACATATTTTACTAGTGCATATAATCTTACAATTTATTAATCACGTCTCTCAGTGAGTCATGATTAATATCACATGTATGAGAAATTTTGTTGAAGTTATCATACATAATATATATTGGAGATTTTATTATTCTTGTTCTAGTAGCAACATTGTAGAACATAAAAAAAGAAACTCTAAGTCATTACCACTTTGAGTATTTGGCTTTTTCCTAGTTTATTGTAGAACATGTTTGATTATCTACTGTTTAATCTTGGAATGAATGAGAAAGTTTATTTGTTTAAAAAGTACAGAGCAATCGATTTCGTTACGCATTAATTTGTAAAGAATGTCACATTCAGAATTATTCTTTCTAAAGAGATCATTCCGAAATTATCCAGAAGGATTTGGTTATCAATTTCTCTAGACGGGTAAGCTCCATACACCATCATCCGTAAATATTTCAAAACATTCCTTGGAATATTTTCAATTCGGTTTGAATGATATTGGGTTGTCGGATACCATATTCAAGTTCAGATCTTATATAGGAGTAAAAAAGAAGTTTAAGTGCAAATATATTTTCGAAATCTCCACGATTGCGGTAAATGAAACCTAACACCTTCGGGGCTGCAGACAGTGTCGCTATGATTGTTAAATGTGAATCTCGAGTCATATACAATACCCAAGTCTTTAGCTTCCTCATTTCATTTCAGTAAATTATTATTGATGAAATAGTCATATGGAATTACCATTTGTTTCTGGAATATGACATACTGATGCATTTAGATACATTTAAATTAAGACGATTTAAGTCGCACCATCCAATAATTTAGGGACTGTTGTAAGTCATCACAGTCATCCATATCTCCGCAAAAAATAAGCAGGGACAATTTATCAATGTTGCCATATCATTTATATAATTAAAAAGAGAAGAGGGCCCAAATTCGATCCTTGCGGCACCCCAGACGAGACTGTATAAATATCCGACTTGAAATTCGACAAATTGTTGCCTACCAAGAAGATAGTTTTTAAAAAGATGCAATAATCCATCAATGAATCCGACATATAATGATCCAATTGATCAAACCCTTTCTGAAAATCTAAATATTATAACATCAACTTGACCCCTATTGACCTCTACTGTTGTAATGTCAGCTTCCCGAATGACCCCCAACTACACAAGTGCAGATATGCGGGAGCTATATCTGGCATCCCCCCAATTCACATTACAATATACAAAATAATAATAGCAGTAATGATGTTGCTCACATTACAGGTACGTCTGTTTGTAATGGAGACTCTGGTGGAGGGTTGATGTTTCCCATGAGAGGTACAAGTGGACCAAATACACAATGGCAAATACGTGGTATGGTGTCAAGTACAGTACCAAAAATTGACAACACATGTGATCCCAACCACTATGTCATATTCACTGATGTTGCCAAATATTTGGACTGGATTCATAATATAACAAAATCTTGATATAATTCTGTAATCTTCATTTTTTGATTGAACCACCATTCAAAAGATCATGCTGGGAATATGGATTTATATTGTCTTCTGTCTTTTTGATAATTTCATTATAGTAAGATTCAAAATATTAGATAATATTATACAATAATTACCAGGGTAGATTGATAGACATTTTGGATCTTCAAGTTTCAAATTGACGCCCTCTATCCAAAATGTTCTCAAATGTGATTTGGAAAGATTTTAAAAATATACGGAACTGTTTTCCAGAAAAGGGTAATTGATTTTGCACTTATCATGTTTTTTTTTCGAAAATTTTTTTTGATACGTATTTTTGTCTGAAAAACACGACTTTGATAATGAAAATGTGAACAAACCATTATCTATCAAGATATTTCACTATAAAGTTACAAATTTCACCTTTTTTTCCGCCTGTCTTCTGGATCGCATTTAGAACAATTTGCCCTTCTTTTTTCATTTACTACTCAGAGTAAGACCCTTTATTTTTCCCAGAGACTATATTTATTATAATGTGATATTTTTCTTGGTTTATCCCTTGGTTTATCCAAGCATACCTGCCTAATCTAGTGCCTGATGGTCCATTCAACTAGAGTTCAACTTGACATAGACACATAGGAATAAAAACAAAGAGAAGTTTCTCATCAAAAGGCTAGAAAAACATTGATCATAATTCTCATATCTTGGGGTCTTCTCAGTATGAAGTGAAATAGAATATAGATTTCTACTTGAAAAATGAAACTGCAATTGTTATAATAAAATAATCTAGAGAAAATTATATCACTGTTCTATCTGATTCCAAGATTATACAACTTTGACCCCCTTTCTTTGCTCAAGTTGAACATTGATATATAATAATGATATATATTCAAAATCTCAAAATGGTGGAAAACAAATCAAGAGCTGATGTAGGTCAATTGAAAGGAGCTTTATCAGAATGGTAGGAAATCAATAATTATTGGTGGTCTCACTTCAGATGTGCACCAGTTTGCTTGGTCAAATAGTGAGTATTTTGTGTGAAGGTATATATTTGTTATTAAAAAACTCTACATCAGTTCATCAGTATTGGTTTTCTGTTTTATAAAGAACTAATACTTAGTGCAAGATCTAACAGCCTTTGATTTCAATTGTGAATTGAAAAAAAAATCATAATAGGTATATTTAATGGATTATTCAACTCAATATGAGAAAATACATAGCAGTATTTACATTTTATGGCTCATTTATTATTTAACTATAACATGACATAACTCCTGTCTCAATGTGAATAGACAAATCTACCTTTAAGAATTCTGTTCATTAGAACCCTTCTTCCTGAGGCTATTTTCATCCTAGTCACCCAACCATGTCTCTTGATTCGCCTCCTTTCTGAAGGTCTTGGAAAATGGTTTCTTATGACTGTCCTAGTGAATATGTTGAATATGCCTCCAGGATTTACAGCTGAAGCAGATCCGGACGTGATACAATGAAAGTTGTTGGAGGGTTGAGCAAATCTACTTCCTATGCTGGATGTAATCCTTCAATAAGATATTTTGAAGATAATGAAACTGCGATATTAATAAAGATTGGGAAATGGAACTTACGAAGTTAAATAACGAAATTTTGGTATGAATGTGGTAATGAATGACATTATTCCAGAATACAAATATAATAATTTCTTCAATTTTATGTGTGAATATATTGAGGTTATATTCGTCTTCCTTCTGTTTTTTGTTTAATGAGTTACGAGCAGGTCTTTTCTTCTTCTTGTTTTTCGGCTTTAGACCTTAGCTTAGACAAAATTGACAAAATTCAATGAAGATGGTAATAAGTAGATGGTGAGGGTACTCGGTCATTTTTATGTATTGAAACCCAATGAACTCAAGTTTACATTGTGTTCAATGTTGAAAACTTGAGAAAAAACACTCGACAGCTTACTATGATTTCTCTACGTCACATCGAGCGAGACGTTAAATCTACGTTTTTCCACTAGATGGTGATGTTGTGAACGCTGCTGTGACGAGTGAAAATAAAATGGCAAATCGCATTTTAGGTTCGCGGAAAATATGTTAAGAGGGTTAATTTTACTCGGAATTCGAGAAATCTGAGGCAATTTCAGAATTGACAGATGTCATGCATAGTTGTGCATTGTCGCCATCTATTAGAAGTTCGCCGAAACCATTGTTCTCGACAGGTCGAGAATTTCTGAATCGAAAGCACATCCATAGGTGTAACTTTGTGAGGTTAATGGGGGCGCTTGCCCCATAGCACTTCATTAGCTTATTTCCAAGTTCCAATATTTCGTTCGCCATTCTTCTACAACTGAATACAACTTTCATGGAGTTTTGATATCTTTGAAGTATTATTAACAGTGCAGCTTTCGTGAAGTATACTGAATAAATTTATTTTTACCCAAACTATATATGTGTAGGTATATTCATTATCTGAGCAATCTTCTGAGGCATATGTCGATTTTCAATCTCAATTTGCCACATTGATATTAGGGAAAATTAAATAATATAACAAGAAATTATAACAGGGTCCTGATTGTTAGGGTTAGTGATGTCCGAGACAATTATTTTTTCAAATGGAATATACATCACCATTTATATTTTATTAAATTTTTGGGTCTCCATGGAAAGCTGAATTCAAAAATGCATACATAGATCCAGCAAAAATAGTTACATCACAGAGATATCGCAGCGATGTAACAATTGTGACCTGCGATGTCGCATATAGACGTCGCTGCGATATCAGAGGGATGTTATTTGGTCCCACTCAAGTGTCATCCATACGACGTCGCTGCCATGAGTTCTCTGCGATATAACAGGAAATATTTCGCAATGTAATCGCGATATGTTATTTGTGATGGAAAAGCGATATGTTTTTGCGATAAAACTATAAGATGTGATATGCGAGATGACTTCGCAGTTAAACGAACAAAAAAACCAGTGTCTTCAAACATGGTGGTACACCATACTGACTTCTGATGACATCTAACATTGATTGATTTCCAGAATATTCTATGAATATTCTGACAACGTTCAAGTATACCTTTATATTTTGGAATATTCTTATACAGTGTGACCCACTTCTAATGGAACCACCCCTGCATCTTACGTAATCGTTGGGTAAGGATCCTGAAATTTGCTGGAGCGAGAGATATACCAAAAATGCACTCTATGACCAAGTGGGGTCATCTTCAGTGATATACACTGCTCGCCAACAGCCATGAAACTACCCCAGTTTCCGGAAAATGATATTAGGAGTCAAAATAGGTCGAAAATCACTTCAGATTTGGAATCAGGACGCCCAATTTATTAACTATTCAAATTTTTCCTGGAAAATTTTCAGTTCGGAAAATTAAAATTTTGTCGCATTTTTTATGGAAGCAACCCCGTATCTCACGTAATTGACTTTATCTTTGGACTTTCTCTTCCTCCGGCAAATTTCAGAACCCTACCTCAATAATTACGTGAGATACGGGGGTGCTTCCATAAAAAATGCGACAAAATTTCATTTTTCCGAACTGAAAATTTTTTCATTATTCCAAATGGGAAGATCATGTGATAGGTACATGGCGAAAATAAAAGACAGATAGTTTCTGTACGAGTAGCTGAATTCGAAAAAATATGTTCCTATCTTAGATTCCTCAATATCATGAGTTATTTTCGAAGGTTTTCATCTTGACTCAAACAAGCTATTGACAACCTGCAGACATTGATCAGAATATCAAAACATTTTGAATAATATCGGTTTACTAATGATATATAAATTTCAGAGGCTACCAAGTATCGATCGATACATCATCAAATTCATGTCACAGCCAAAAAGTATTCTTTTTGAATAAAAAGCAATTCAACAGCGAATTAAGAAATAAATATCACTTTGTGATACATGATTGGATAGGGAACTCAAGGCGAAAAAGATAGACTGAAGAAATGTACAGGGTGACATTTGAAAAAAAAGTTGGGGTCATTTCCGGTCAAACAGGTGGTTGAAAAAAATTGTCGTCGAGTTCGTTAAGTGCGCTATCATTTATTATATACCCCCTGTGAATTTCAAAATTTTATCTCTTCAAATAAAAAAACTACAGGCTGCTACATGTCTCCTGTGTCACCCGGTATACCGGTTCAAAACTATTTTTGAAACTTTTTTGGCATCCATATTCCAGTTTCCCATGAATAACCATTAAATAACCATTCTCAAGACATCTACGGTGGATTAAATTCGGATATAGTGACCTAGTGACTACATAATATATTGCCTGACCAGGCTTGACCCTTGCTGATGAAACGGGGATTTCTTTTGCCATGGCCTTCAAGAAGCGATTATTGAAAATAAGTTTAATGGATTGAAAACCGGTCTCTAATCATGGCGAATTTGTGATTACTGTTTATTTGTATGTTGTATCCCGGTATCACATAAACACTGTGTCATCTCTAAAATCATCAAACCTATCAACCGGAGGAATATGCAGAAGCAGAATGCAGGTGAAGTTTTTGTACTATATGGTAAAAACTGATAAATGTTTTGTGTACTGAAAGTCGAGAACTACTGAAGAGTTTCATCCATTATGGTAAGCTATTTAAACTAGTTCCTAATCTAATAGATTAAGATAAACTAATTGATTTATGGAATTTGGTAGGAGCTTCGAAATGATTGAAGTTGAAGGTCATTAATATTTAATGATCTTTAATCATAGGTAGGTACCTACACACGTAATAGTAGTATATTTATTCCCATATTCATTTGTTTTTTGTATCATACGGATGTTCTCATAGGTAGTTAACTATACTTTTATAATCATTATTATGGGTATCATATTGTTTTTAATTCAATTTTGCTAATTACCTGAATTACCTCTATTATTGGTGTATCTACACATTTTTTTTACAGACAATAAGAAATTATACACATGTTCAAATGGGAAATTATTTTATCATCGCTGCATCATTATTATTGAATATAATATCAATATCCTGCCAAGAACTGATATCACCTTGTCCAAGACTGTTCACCTATGAACCAAGAAATCCCAACGAACCTGATAAGTGGTATGGGAGGATCAGCTTGTTGTCTGATTCTGATTTATCTGGAGTGTGGCTGAGAATCATTTTAGATAAAAAATCCATACAGTTAGGGGTGAGTTTTTAACCGACTCCATAAAAAGAAGAGGTTATATTCTTAATGTTAACGCGTAAGTTTTATTTTTCAATGCTGACACCAGAACACGCAATTATGTATATCTTCGACCTGAGGGCGAAGTGAAATGTCTCATGAAATAACCTACCCACATCAACCCCCTAAGTCACAGGCTCCCCAACTGAAATAATTTTAGTAGCGATATCTACCTGTGGAACCTCATTGAATTGGTGGATAAGTGAAAGGAACCTTATGTTCAAATCACCATACTCGTCTAAAATGAACAGTGTTTGCAGAAACTTGAAATGTTCGTTGTTATTGAAGAATTTCAAATTATCAGTTGGCTTTGGTTTTCCAGAAGAATTCAAAAGTGTTTGGAAATTTTTTCTTTTATACTTGTATATATAATCTTCAACGTCTTCTTCTGTTAAAATTTTTTCATCAACCTACAATAGCTGCAGGGATATCGAAATAATAGTAATTTACGTAACAAGTCCGGAAAATACTGTTTTTTTGGACGAATAGACAAAATTGTAGGCCGGGCCGTAGGCGAATCCTGGAAGTCTGCGGGTCCAAAAAAATTGCTTTGGGAAGTGTTGCGTACACATTTTTTTCGGCAACCATATGTAGAATAACAATTCAATGAGACACATTTCCATATTATATTTCTTTGTGGAATACAATTTCTTCTTTATTAATTCCTATTTATTGTATCAAATACTGAAATTTGAACAGAATACCTATGAAATTTCGTTTGGACATTTTCAAACTCACTATCGAAGCTGCTTTCGATAGTTTATTGAGATAAAAAAATCCAAATGTCAACTAATTTCATGTCAAATAGCTGTCAGCCGAAATTTCGATGCTATGGTAATTATCATCTGCATTTACCAAAACCTTATCTACCAAGATTTTCATAGTTACAGTGACAACAACGATGTGATACTTCCCGGCTCAGTCCGGGAAGTAAGTAAAAATGCTACTGTCTCAAAGAAAAAACGTCCGGGAAGTGAGCACTTTCCGGACGGTTGCCGAAAGACATTTTTTGCTACAGACCCCACTCATGGAGAATATAATAAACCCGTTCGTTTTTTCGGCAAGCCAATATATCAACCGAAATGATTGAGTAATGTAGAAATTCTTCAATAACCACTAAAATTTAAGTATTTTCAAAATTCTGCTATACTTCGTCATTTTAGATAGTGATTTGAATATACAGGGTGTCCGGGAACATGTGGGAAATCTCCCGGATATGAAGGAAACACGTGAAAAGAATACTATAAGTTCATATAAACTTCTTTTGTATCGGCCTCCTCTTCGGAGATATGGGCTCCCAAAGAGCTCCCATGGAATTAAGTTTTTGACACATAATTCTTGAACCAACAGGTATATTTCAATTTTTTTTTAATATGATGTATACTAGGTAAGACTCTTCAAATTACTATCCAAGAAAGTGTTGCGAATTACTCACAGCTCCAGGGACGGACTAGCTGTGACACTCATGAGCCCATTTTTTTTACGCCCTGTATGATAAGAACTCTGGACAACGTTTTTTACATACCTCTAACTATTGACTAAAAATTAAGTACTCTTCATTCATGTCGCTAATCATAACCGTTTTCGGAAAAACGTCATTTTATTTATATCATGTATTTAGCGTAATTTTCCACGGTAACCAACATAGTTTCAATAAAAAGTTGAACTTTAACTGCTTAGTTAAAAACTTCGTAACAGGGTTCAACATGGGCTCCATGAAGTCTGATACACTCGCGAGCACGACGAATTGAGGACTGCTGTACCCGCCACAATAACCCAGCATTGTTCCTTATCACATCACAATGAAACGTGATTCTCCGTAGAAGTTCCTCCCCAGTATCGACCGGATTGGAATACACCAAGGTTTTGAGGTGTCCCCACAGGTAAAAATCTAATGGCGTTAGGTCGGGAGATCTAGGAGGCCAGGCAATAGGTCCTCCTCTACCTATCCAACGGTTTGGATAGACGTTATTCAGGTGCTCCCGCACAGCAACGCTGAAATGAGGTGGTGCCCCATCATGCATAAAGTACATGTTTCGGCGGGTTTCAAGTGGTAAGTGCTCGACTAAATCATTAAAAGCGTTCTGGAGGAACTCCAAATAAAGTATTCCATTCAATCGTGCCGGCAATACGAATGGTCCAATCAAAAAATTGCCAACGATTCCTGCCCAGACATTAATTGATTGGAACTGATGTTGGCGATGCGAAACAATAGTGGCATGAGGATTTTCATCAGCCCATACATGGGTGTTATGTAAATTCATGATACCATTTTTGGTAAAACCTGCTTCATCCGTGAAGAGAATAGTGCTAATGAAGTTTACATTATTTCGTTGCTGATCCAATAGCCAGTTTGCAAAATGCATTCTACGGGGAAAATCTTCAGGAATCAGTTCATGCACTTTTTGCAAATGATATGGGTATAACAGTTGTTCTTGAAGAACTTCATGTACTATTGTTTTCGACGCATTAAACTGCGCTGATAATTTTCGAGTGCTCGTTGAAGGTGTATCATATACAGCATTTAAAATATTTTCCTCTAATTGCGGCGTACGTACTGTTCTTCCCTGACCAGTATTATTACTTCTTTTTCCAAAATTTCCTAAAATCATGAAAGAAGTAAATAACATTACCTTATTATACCTTATTAAGAAGAATCGCCCACCATTCTCCCTTAGACGTTGGTCAACTCGTTGAAATGTCTTCTGATCTGGAAGAGTGCGATTAGGAAATCTGTCGTGATATAACCTTCTGGCTTCCAAAGCATTGGAAGATGCAAGACCATACATCAAATGCATATCTGCATACTCAATAAACGTGTATTCCATATTTCGAATTATTTCACAATTAATTTCACAACGAAATTCAAAAATCAAATATCAAAGTAATAAGGAATCAATGTATCAGTAATGTGAAAGTTGACAAGTTCTAAAATGAAGGATATTTATTTATTTCTAACCTAGCAACGTTTGCAAAGGTAACTCGAAAAAAAAGTATCTTTTATCGAAATACGCTAAATACATGATATAAATGAAATGACGTTTTTCCGAAAACGGTTATGATTAGCGACATGAATGAAGAGTACTTAATTTTTAGTCAATAGTTAGAGGTATGTAAAAAACGTTGTCCAGAGTTCTTATCATACAGGGCGTAAAAAAAATGGGCCCATGAGTGTCACAGCTAGTCCGTCCCTGGAGCTGTGAGTAATTCGCAACACTTTCTTGGATAGTAATTTGAAGAGTCTTACCTAGTATACATCATATTAAAAAAAAATTGAAATATACCTGTTGGTTCAAGAATTATGTGTCAAAAACTTAATTCCATGGGAGCTCTTTGGGAGCCCATATCTCCGAAGAGGAGGCCGATACAAAAGAAGTTTATATGAACTTATAGTATTCTTTTCACGTGTTTTCTTCATATCCGGGAGATTTCCCACATGTTCCCGGACACCCTGTATAGAGTCCCTTTACAGCGTAGAATTCACTGGTAATGAGAACAAGGAGCCAAGGAGGGTAACTATACGGGTGGCACATGGTATCGGGGACCATGTAACTTCAGCATTCATATACGGATTTTTCTGAAATTTGGTACAGTTATACAGGGTGTATCTGAATAACATCAAAAAAATTCAAGGGGTATTTCCTTGTGACATTCTAGCAAATGAAGTTCATATAAACATGTGTCCTAACTTGCTCCGTTTTTCAGATACAGGATGTTGAAGTTGAAAGTATTAATTGTTTTTATTTGTAACCCACCTGTGTAAACTTTCATGGTTCAAAAATTTAGTATGGATGGTGACTGAGAAAGCCCCAAAATTTCAAAATGATTCTAATTGGATTCGGCTTATTGAGTAATCTCAATGGAAGTCTTGAAAACACCTACCTATATACATTAAAATTTGGAGTCAAATCGAATTTTTATTGTTTCCTCAAAAACTAAGCAAGATACAAAAATCTCACAGAGAATAAAAAAGTTGTTATTTTAATAAACTACTCAACACTAATTTCGTCGCACACCAAAATGTCGCCCCTGTTATAATGTGAATAACTTTTTTCAGTTTAGAACAATTTGAATTTGATTCACACTGTTCGATAGCCTAGTCTTTCAGCTATAATCTCGTACTCCATTGAAACATGAGGGTATTCACATAAAATCTCTACATGGTGTTTTCCGAAACTGTGCAAAATTTCGGAATATTCAAAAGGCTCTCAAATGGTGAAAAAATGTTTTTTCTCAACTTCGACAACAGAGGCATGAGGATGATCTCATTACCTCGAGATGTTTCGCGAATCAACTTCCTATCTCTCTTATTTACAGAGTGATCTCAAAAAATCAACTTTTTGGTTTTGCAGCCATAACTTTTTTCCACGTCAACCGATTTTAGAAATCTTAGGCTCATTTTGAAGATAAAAAACTTCAGATGAAGAGATCTGAATATCAGGATTGACTAAAGATGGCTATCAGAGATCTAGAGTTTTCTTGAAAGTGACCCAAATCTGGAACGCCCTCCGAATCTCGGTTGGGAGAAGAATTGAATGAAAATCAACTTGTTCTCGGAAAAACAATTCATTCAGGATGCGTCCATATTTTCCTCGCTCTCAGTAGTCAAGAATTGTGCGTGAGAAAACACAATTGAAACATGTTCTTGCGAAAACATCAGACCATTTCTCCTCTGTAATGCATGGCCCGTAACCAACGTTACAAGAATCACAATGGACTGACAAACCCGACCAGCTAAGGCTCATCATAAATGATGTACCAACAACCCTATGCGGTCTCGCATTGTCATCAACGAGAACAAAGTTGTCACCCACATTCGCTTTAGATGAGGCATCGAAACTATCGAAATCTGTTTATGATTCGAAAACGACGTCTAACCTGACTTGTCAGTCACTTACTGTGATTCTTGTAACGTTGGTTACGGGCCATGCATTACAGAGGAGAAATGATCTGATGTGTCTGATGCAAGAACATGTTTCAATTGTGTTTTCTCACGCACTTTCTTGACTACTGAGAGCAAGGAAAATATGGACGCATCCAGAATGAATTGTTTTTTCGAGAACAAGTTGATTTTCATTCAATTCTCTTCCCAATCGAGATTCGGAGGGCGTTCCAGATTTGGGTCACTTTCAAGGAAACTCAAGATCTCTGATAGCCATCTTGAGTCAATTCTGATATTCAGATCTCTTCATCTGGAGTTTCATCTTCGAAATGAGCCTAAGATTTCTGAAATCGGTTGACGTGGAAAAAAGTTATGGCTGCAAAACCAAAAAGTTGATTTTTTGAGATCACTCTGTAAATAAGAGAGATAGGAAGTTGATTCGAGAAACATCTCGAGGTGATGAGATCATCTTCATGCCTCTGTTGTCGAAGTTGAG